>VZTH01008591.1:10722-57076 GCA_013397815.1 Aleadryas rufinucha
CCAAACCAAACCAAACCAAACCAAACCAAACCAAACCAAAAAGCAACAACAACAACAAAAAAAAAACCCTAAAGAAACCAACCAAACCAAACCAAACCAAACCAAAAAAAAGGTGTCAAGAGTGTTGGGGAAAGGCAGAAGACCTTACCCATGTATTGAGAGTGTTGCTACATGGAAGTCATGAAGGGTTTTGTCCTGGCAATGCCTTGGGTAGGTGCAGTGTCCAGCTTAAAACATTAAATAAAGTGTTTGACATGGGGGAGATTTGGGCTTGGTTATGTCCGAAGTGATTTGGAAAACGCATTTTTGGAAGAATTGAATTTTCCTAGCCCAGACAAGAGAAAGCAGATTAAAAGCATAAGTTTCTCTGTGACTCTTATGACTGGGGAACTGATAAGTGCGCTGCAGAGACAATAATTAGCTCTCCATTATCCAGGATAGGTAGGGACACAGGTAACTGGCAGAGCAGAAGGATATGGATAATTATGTGATAGGCACAGAACACCCACACTCGGTTGTGCAAGCCCTGCTTTGTCACTTCAGTGCAATTCCCAGACATTATTTTATCTGACTTGTAAATTAGAGCAGTGGGAAGCACAGAGGAGAGATACTCAAATTTTCCAGACTTCTGGCCTTGGGTGTTTCTTAATTAATTAGTATTATAATAGTTATAATTAGTATGATAGGAGAAGTTCTTTGTCTGAATTTCTTATTATCAGAGGACCTTTCTTAAAAATAAACAGTACCCATATAAGCATGTTTGTACCACACTGCTCTTCTGCTGAGGGCATAATGGATTCAGGATGATATAAAGTAGTTTATGTCCCTTGTCTCCAAATATAGAAATTTTCTATTTTACTGTATGAAAAGAACAGCTACATGACAGACAGAGTTTATCAACAAAAAATCTGGTTAATCTGGTAGGAAATTCAGCAGCAGTCCCAAGGCAATTTATGTCTAAATCCTAACAGAAACATTCTCGATAGTAAATTGTTCATTAACAATGAAGTTATATTAATGTGGTATGTTCCATCTCTATATTACACAGGACTTGTTATATTATTAGACTACTTTGTAATATTAGGTTGAACAGCTTCTGAAATTTAAAGTATCAGCATCGAGAGGTTGAAGCATTTGCTGTCAGCATTTTTATCAGCCAAACAGTCAATTTGCCAAAAAAACTTGGACTTTTTCCTCCTTTTTCTCTTCTTGTGTCAGGGAAAACAGACTCTAAATGCACTGTTGATAATATTTAGCAAGGTAGACAAGAAAGCAGGGTGTGGAGGGGACAGGCTGGGTGGAGAAAGAGTGAGAGGGACAAAAGCAGAGAACTCCAGAGAAGAATAATGAGGAATGATACAAAAGACTTCCAGCATTTTGTTGAAGGAGTTACAGAGGATAATGAAGGACACTTGTGGATCCCCACTTTTTGCTAGAAATGAGGCTTCTCACTCCCAGTGGAAGCCTTTTTTGTCACAGTACAGACAAAACAATTCTGCTTCTCCATTTCTGTTTCACTTCTGGATCTTTCTCCTCTTCCCAGGCCACCATTTTTCCAAATATGTTGGCCTGGGAAGAGACTGAGACTTACAAATGCAAACTCTCTAATTTTTCCTCTTTTTTTTTTTTTTTTTCTTTTCTTCATTTTCTCTAATCCAAATCTCCTTCACCATGGCCTACCAAGCATGAGGAATCTCAGACTTTACAATTTTAGGCACATGTGAAAATGAATATTTCTCCATACAGAGTTATCCCAGCTCTGTGTAAAATATGATTAACAGGACAACAATGTTGGGACAATATTATATGCAACAACTCAGTTTGAATCACTTGGATCCTTTGATTTTTTCCATAATCCTGCAAAGGCACTAAATTTAACGTCCTCTGAACATGGTTTCTTCACAGAAACAGTTAGCCAGTGTGTCCTTGAAATGCAACCAAACTCTTCCCACCTCAGTTGACTCCCAGATAATCAGAATTTCTTTGCTGTGAAAGCATCTCTTCTTGCCTCCTTTGCCCAAATTACTGATGTCAGTAGCATTCCTATTTCTACTGGACATAGAAGCTTCAAAGAACAGGACTGAAAATTGGAAATTTTAATTAAAACATGACTAAAAGCAGAGATGTGCACGAAAGTACAAAATGGAACTGGAATAATTTCTTAAACTACAATTTGGTTGCCTGGTGGATTTTTCCACTTAACAGATTCCCTTCAGCACCAAAACTGGGAGATAGATGACAAGGTCTCAAGAGCAGGCCTGAAATGTACACATTCAGCATTTCTGTGTGGTTTTGGCATGAAATAAAAACTTATTATTCTCACACCCAAACTGAAATGCCAGATTTCATGTTGAGAAATTATTTTCTCCAAATTGCTCTACCTGGGGCCACTGAATAATCTCTAATTTTAGGACTCAGCTTTTCTTCTCATTATTACTTCTTCTCATTATTACATTTTTTTTCCAATGCAGACAGGTTTTCAAAGCAGAGACTGAAAACGAAGTTCTGGTGCTTAAGAGTTGCTTGGCAATTACCCAAAATATGGTGGCATGTTGTTCACACGCTGCATTTCCTTGCCTGTGTTTCAGGCTCTGCCCCACTCACTGCGCTGTGAAACAGCGTGTCAAGGAACATGAACTGCATAAAGCAGAACTGGGAAAAAAGTAAATAAGGATGGATTTAAAATTTAATCAAGCTCTCCTAGTAATCACCCATTGCTGACAGATCTACAGCCAGTGAAAGGTCTGTTTTATCTTCCTGCTAATGCAGATTAGTCCTTTTTAAGCTCTTTTAAGCATTTTCATCAACACCAAGCCCTGGGTCTTTCAGCCTGTGCCTTATTTTGCCACAATAGATTAAAACACTGCTGGATGTGAATTCGCTCCAGATTCAAATATTCAGGAAGCCTGCATATTTAATTTAATTTATTCTTTGTTCCAACAGTATGAATCATAGCCATTAAATTGTAAGTACTATACTACTGACCTAAGTCTAGTCTGATTGACCTTGAGAATCACAGAGGCTCTCTCTTTTTGGGATAAATGCTAAATTAAAATGATTAAAAATACTATTTCACTGTTACAAATTTTCAGCTGGCCACTCTGCTCAGCACTGAACTTAGTGATGTGAGGTCTACTAGTTCAGATAGCACTTAGTTTGGTTTATGCACATATTTTCAAATACAGATTTGTTGATTTACCAGCTCTGGAATATTAATTCTGTCCAGCACTGATGGAGAAGTATTATTTCCTATATTTGCTGAATCTACTTTAAGAATGAGAGATCTGAACAACTCAGGGCCTGACCTGAACATCTCAAACATTGGATGTTTCTAACTGAGGGTCAGTGTGCACATATTTCTAGATAGTTGATGACCTTAAACTTTGAAAAGTTTATTTTCACATTTTATCAATATATATGCTTCAAAACTGAGACAATTTATTCATATAAACTCAAAAACTTAGCTGTGAAAAAAACCAGTCTTTCAATAATCTTGGTTTTAAAGAAAAATAAAGGTAATGGATACCATGTACTCCTGTTGAACACCTCTCCTATGAAAAAAAGGGTGAGAGAATTGCAATAATTCAGCCTGAAAAAGAGAAGGCTCTGGGGACACCTTATTGTGGCCTTTTTACATATAAAGAGGGCTAAAGAGGAAGGTGGAGAGAGACTTTTTTTACCAGGATCTGAGGAGACAGGACAAGGGGATTAAAATTGAAAGAGGACACATTTAGATTGGACATAAGGAAGACATTTTTCATTATGAAACACTGGAACAGGTTTTCCAGAGAAGTTGTGGATGACCCATCCCTGGAAATGTTCAAGATCGGGTTGGATGAGTCTTTGAGTGATCTGACCTAGAGAAAAATGCAGGGAGGGATGGCGGGGTTGAAACAAATGATCTCTGAATGTCCCTTCCAGCAAAAAACCTTCTATAACTTTATGATTCTGTCATCCTATCCCTAGTAATCTGTGAAATTTGCATTTCAAGTGTCTACTGTATATTATTCAGTTATTTTTAAAGGGTAACCCTTGCATTTTTCCAGATTTAAGAAAACCAACACTTACACAATGAAGTTAGCTATAAAGCATCAAAGAATTGAACATTATTGTATGTGTTCTCAGGACACTATTCTCTAATATTTAATGCTATAACTATTTCAAAAACTATGTTTTTCATATTCCTTCAGAAATATGAGTATGATATGCTAATTATTTCTGGGGAAAAGCTGTGAGCTCATAGACAGTACTTATATCCAGGAGGCATTTGTAAGATGTACAAAACCCCCCAATATCTAAATCTTTAGTCCTGTTGAAGAAAGAAACTTCAGACACAGGCATTTGGAGAACTGGCAGGGTTCTTTGGATATGATGCTTTTGGCCACGTGAATCTCTCTGTCCATGAAAAATTTTCTGGGTTGGACATGAATGCTTTACAGAAGTCTTTGATAATCCTGGCATTAGTTAGGTGAAACCTAGATCTAGTAACTTGCTACTGGTCCACTCACTCAGTGAAGACTTATTCATGAGGGCCTGAAAAATTTCAATGAAGGGTTTCTGACAAACAGCTGGACCTCCATTTGTGAAAATTCTTCAGAACTGAGACTGTCTTGGTTGTCAAACAGCTACAGAAATAATCAATCATTCAAAAATAATCAAATCTTTAAGAATACTGGCTTTATAAAAAAAGAAAGTAAAATATGCAATAGTGTGCTATCCCTTTAGCTAAAGGGAGTCCATCCTGTAAATTCTTGATGGGGCAGCCACTCGGGCAGCTGCCTACTCCCCTCCTCCTCTCCTAGCAAGGCTCCAGTTACAAATTATGGGTATCAAATCCCAGGGCTCCATTATCTGTCCTGCTGGATGGCAGAGGATCAAAGAAGCTGCATCTGACCTGGTGCTAGGGGCTGTCATGTGTCCAGCTCAGGCAGCTGCTTCTCTCCTTCCATGGTTTCAGTCCTGCGGGATGAATCCCGAGGCTGCACTGTGCAGGTATGCATTATTACTGGGAATACTCTTCCCCCTGATAGAGTGGATAGTTCGCCCAAGCCTTTACCCACGATTTCAACAATATCATTTTCTCCACGTTATCACCCATGTCTGCAACTCTGACAGAAAATAAAGTTAAAATTAAACATTTTCTACATTTGTTTCTGGTCCTTTAAGCTGCAGCTATTAACCAAAGGCCGAACAGTTTTTCCTGGATTTCCATCAGTCTGAAGCTTTCACCTCCAGGATTTCTCATTTGTTTCAATCTCAGGCCCATACTTATCCTGCAGCCCTGAGAAGCATGCTCAAGCATGACAGGACCACCTTAGGTTTCAGAAATCTCAAGGCCTTTGCAGCAGTTTTATAGGATATCCATATGTTAAAAACAAAGCAAAGTCTGTGAATGTGATGTGGCATTAGCTTTGAACTGCCCACCCAGATAAATTGTTTTAATTACCTCTGGTAATTGTGGCCTGAGAGACTTAAGTCTCTGTGATGATTCCTGTTGGAAATTCAGGAATTAGCAGGGGCTGTGGATCATTCCAAAGGAGGGCTTTGCTTGCGGTCCCTGTGGTCTGGAGGCTAAAGCATTGAATATTATGTAGAAACCTTCCCTTGTCAACTTGTTTTGGCATGAGATAATAAACCTGGCCACATATAAGCTACCTGTAGAGATGCTACACTAATGTGATGGCCAAGTAGCCAGAAATGTAAACAACAAGTACTTCTTGCAGTAAGAAACAGCAAGAAAAAAAATAGGTAACATTCAAGAGAAATCTGGCTTGGGTACAGCAGCTGAGACCAAAGAACAATCTGCTGCATTTTCTAAGTGACTAGCAAATACATATTATTTGGGTTAAATAATTAATAACCTGGAACATGAATCGGTGCCAAAGAGGATTTTTATGAAACAAGAATCACACTGCTACAAGAAGCTGCACCCCTTTTTTTTCAAACAGCTCTCTGCAAGATTACAAAGTTTGAGGGGGAGAAAAGAAAGCAGAAATGGATGCTGCCATTCTTCTAGAATAAGTGAGAACATGTTCACAATTTTTGCGTTTATTGCAATAAGGTAAAAGACAAAAGATCTCTGTCTGCACTTAAACATTCTTTAAACATGTTAAAAATAATTTTTAACATTTCATTAGGACACAGACATGGCATTGCCATTAAACAAGCAGAGTCACCTAAAGCACATTACATGAAGTGATTTGGTTTTTCTAAAGTGAAATTAATTTGCTTTTTTATTTCCTTTTAAGTCGACATTATAATTACATTTTAATTATAAAGGCCACATTTTAGTTTATGAATTACACCATGTGGATGTATGTATACTATTTTATAATAGGTGCATAATCTCTGTATATCCTTTGTGTAAACTGGACTGCATATTACATAGGGTCATCCACTCAAAACGTTAAGGAAAATGTCTTTCAGGAGAACTTCTTTTGCAAAGAAAAAGCAAATCACCACTGGGTGCCACTGTTCTTCCTTCTAGCTGTCTCATCTATCACTGCAGAACGATTTTAGCAGTGAAGGCCATGATCCAGAGCCCATTCAGACAGTGATAATGCTCACAAAGACTTCAGCAGGACGTGATGAGAATCTAAGAGAACACTGTCCTTCGACAGAAATGTGCTTGTTGCATAACGATTATAAAATATGGTGGCTGCTTGTGCAACAAAAACTCTCTGGAATTTTATTCCACTGTTGTGGATGGTTTTTGACAGCAGTAGCTTCCAGGACATGAGTTAGTAAGCTGCTCCTGAATTCCTGAGAAGGCAGTGGTAAATCTCCTGCTCACTTCAGCAGCATCATGGGCAGGCTCCACTCTGCAGACTTCCAGCTCTTCACATCCAGAGAGGTGCACACTTCAGAGCACCCCTGAGGAGATGCAATTCTGTTTTCCATCCCTTCTGAGCTGCGTAATTTGCTGTGCAATAGCACTAACACCCCCTTCAAGGAGGATGCATAGTGGCTGCAGCTTAGGGATGCTGGCATTATCCTTCTCTTGGCTTCACTCTCCAACGGTAATATTGTTGATTTATGAAAGACTCAGAGTACTTAGATAAGCTATTTCCTGGCTCTGTGCCTTCCCTTTCTCTGACTCTATAGAGCCCCAAGTTATGAAAGAGAAAGGGAGAGCACTGTCCTAAGCTTTTAAAGTCGGGTTATTGCTCAATGCCTTTGGCATTTGAGAGGTCTTCTCTGAATCCATCCAATATTATCTAAGTGGCACAACAAAGCTAGAAAGACAATGCTCAGAAGCACCTTAAGTAACTAAGGAATGTAAGGCCAGACTTGTAAAGATTTTTAAATGTTTGATAATCAAACAGCAGGCATTTTAAGTGCTCTAAGGTCAGTGGGAGGTAGATACACCCAGAACTTCCTGGGCATTGGCAGGTCCAGCATTGGGAGCTCCTGTGTTTAAAGGAATTACCTATCACAAGCTAGATACATAAATATCCGTGACAAACACAGGAAGGAGTCTTCACTTTAAAACAGTATTCAGCAAAGCCAATAAACTGAGTGGAAGTTTACTTAAATTCATCTTTGGGAAATACTGATAAAAGCTCTCAACCCCTAAAAGTGCATGCCTCAGCCCACTGAAGCGTAACTGTTTATATAAAGCAAGGTATTATTCTTACAGAACAAGGAGTTTTATTGCTGGGCTACATTTCAGCACCTAACTGTACTTGGTCTAATTTGTATAAAAGGAATATCAATTGAAAGAGACACTTTCTGTATCCTCTGTCCTGTCTCCTTGAATGATAGAATTTTTAAGGTTGGAAAAGACCTCTAAAAACATTGAGACCAACCATTAACACAGCACTGCCACCTTCACCACTTACCCATGTCCTCAAGTGCCACATCCACAGTTTTTGAACACTTCAGGGATGGTGATTCCACCACTTCCCAAGGCAGCCCCTTCCAGTGTGTCACCACTTTTCATCTGAAGCCATTTTTCCTGGTGTCCACCCTGAGCCTCCCCTGGCCCAGCCTGAGGCCGTTCCCTCTCCTCCTGTCCCTGTTCCCTGCCAGCAGAGCCCAAGCCCCCCCCAGCTGACCCCTCCTGTCAGGGAGTTGTGCAGAGCCACAAGGTCCCCCCTGAGCCTCCTTTTCTCCAGGCTGAGCCCCTTTCCCAGCTCCCTCAGCCGCTCCTGGTGCTCCAGACCCTTCCCCAGCTCTGTTCCCTTCCCTGGACACGCTCCAGCCGCTCAGTGTCCCTTTTATCACGAGGTGCCCTCTTGCTTACTGAGGTTTAGAGCAACAGTATGGTGGCATTGGGTGTTTGGGAAGTTTTGTACATTCCGGCCAGAGATACAAGGACATGAGATTTAAATGCAAGCATAAGGGATTTCACAGTTTTCATTGTCATTGAACTGTAGGACACAGACACTCCATTCCATTCCATTCCATTCCATTCCATTCCATTCCATTCCATTCCATTCCATTCCATTCCATTCCATTCCATTCCATTCCATTTTTTAAAATGTAAGATAGTTTTGAACCAAGCCTTTCGTACACAAAATATGGTTTAGGCTTTCAAGGATTAGACACAAAAAATATTTTTGTGTATATCTCCTATTTAAACGTTTCTCTCGGGAGCAATTGGAGTCTATGTGTATGATAAATGTTTGCAGATGGGAATGTACTTTGGCTTTTCTGAAAATATCCTCTATGTACTTGTTTCTATGTTTCCCATACCAGGGTATCTCCTCAGTGCTGTCCAGATCAAACAAAATTCAGATGTATTTCAATGCCTTCTTTTTCTTATTCTTAATTTGTCCCGTCATGAAGTGTGTGGGAGCCAGGTTACTCCTTGCACTACAGCAGAAGCTGAAGACTTAGCTGTATTTATTTCAAGCCTGATGTAATTAGCCTGATATAATTCCTAAGAATCCTCATCTCTCCTCTTGAACACAATAGTAGATGCAGTTATGCAGAACTGATTCACATAAAATGTGGGGAGAAGGCAGGAATTGTAAGGCAAAAAAATGAAAGGAGGTATTGTTCTGGGTTGATAGAGGGGAAAAAAGATGAAACTATACACAGTAAGGCTAACTTAAGGTTAAATATTGTATGGACCGTTAATTTTGTAAGACTAAATTATACTAGTGAGAGGGGGACGAAAAGATGTCTTAAAAAACAGCAGAACAAAACTCCGTAAAAAAAATTATAATTCTGCACTTAAAATTTCCAAGTGTCACAAGAACAAAGTAGATTTTTTTTTTAATATATTTTATCACAATAAATAACCTGAAACCTGAATTTCAGATACTCAGGTCATTAACTTAATTTTATTTTAAGGTATTGAGCCTGGATTTTGCTTGCTTTGTTTAGATGGGCAAACTTTTAGTTAAGCACAGTTGTTTTGGTGGTTTTTATTTTTAAAAAAAACCCAAAAAACCCTGTGAGCTATTTAATCTGAGGGGATATTTGTCGAGTATTAATGTATTCAAATATACATTTGCAGTTGGAGTCGGATAGAACCGCCTGTCTTCGCCTTGCAATCCTTGGTGTCACTTGAACTGCTCATGTGACAACACTCTAATATGAGAGGAGACAATAGGCATTGTTGGCCTCGCATATTAATAAATAAGAGCCACAGTGTGTGCAAACAAAGGCTGCTTCCTGGAACACTGTGTCACATGATTCCCAGGGTCAATCCTGATGGCTTTGCTCTGGCGAGATCAATGGGCTTCATTCTCCTGGCATTAATTTTACACCGCTGCAGAGACGCTGCTAGCGCACGGTCCCAAATTCTGACCTCAGTTCTGTTGGTGTCACTTGGATCAGAAGTGACCTACTGATCCGGGAGCTGTATCTGGTGCGAGCCCTGGGCTCCCTGAGCAGCCTCGTGTGGGCAGGGAAAGCAGGCCCACTGGGCATCTTGGCAGAGCTCTAATTAGACAGTAAAATCTCTGTGAACCACCACAGAAGTGGTGAGAGAAGAGCTCTGGAGGATTTTAAGCAAGTGTCCCATTTTTCTACTGAGCAGGGAATTCATGGAAAGGATAAATACTACATGACTCTGTCTGTGGGGATTATCACCCCCATGCTTTTTCTCTAAATTTAGATTTGAGTTACACTGAAGATGAGTGTTTTGCTTTCTTGCTTGTGTGCTTTTAAATGTCCTTATTGCCAAAAGGGCTCCCTGGATTTTTGGATTGCTAAGTAAGATTGCTAAGATGGTAAAAGGCTATTGTACAAAAGAACACCAGAAGTAGGACAATTCTCATAGGAAAAACAGGCAGTGTGAGGTTTGCACCCTTAACTGATATTTGCCACTTTCTAAACATTTCTAATATTTATTTTCTAGACTGCTAATAAACACATACGAGCATTATTCCTCAAAAAGAAACCCAAAAAACAAACAAAGTTAAAAGGAAGGTCTTTGATAGCATGCCTATTACCTAGGAAAACCTGCTATAAACTGATTAACCAGTTTTTGTTCTTATTGGGAAGGTTGGAATAGATGATCTTCGAAGGTCCCTTCCAACCCATATCACTCTGAAAATGGGTATGTGTTTTGAGGAGGAGGGTGAGTGTGTGTGTGATTCTACACCAAAACCAGGTTTTTAAACCTTCAGTATTATTCTCTTCTCCATAACTCATCCATATATCCTGTTTTAGCGCTACCCCACAACTTCCTCACATAATTAGCATAGGAATCTAATACAGAGTGCAGCACTTCCCCGGGAGACATTTCCCACTTAAAATCAGTTTGGTGAGAAAAGTAGTCAGAGCCCCTAATCTTGATGGACAACCTGAGGAGAAAAACAAAGGGAATATCTCTTTGGGAGATTTTACCAGGAAGGAGGAAGTCTGGAATAAATCAAATCCTGGTCCTGAAATCACCTGGGGTTCTCTATTCATAAAACTCTGCCAAAATATATAGTACAGGTTGCAACTAAAATACACCATGCTTTGTAGATGGCTGGTACTGACTGACCAGTACTTGTCAATTAATTGATCTGCAGTCTGCTAAATATTAATTAACATTAAAGTTTACGAGAATGTCCAGACAATCTAATTAAAAGTGGTGGGGTTTGTTTTGTTTTTTAAATACGTCACTAATAATTCGGCACTTGCTGGGGCACGAAAATAAAAAGAATAAGAGGAATCTGTTCCTACCAAGATTCTTACCTTTCTTCAGAATACTAAATAACATGGGTTTCCGTCATCTGCTTTGTCTCCAGCCTCTGTCTCTAATGGATGTGAGAGGACTGTTCAAGTTCCAAGAAATTCTGTTGCTCTTGAGAGCCTCAGAAGGTTTGTTTCCTTTTGCTCTTTGACCACTGTCAAACAGACAAGATTAATGCTAGGAAGAGTTGCAACGAAATCTTCCTTATCTCTGATTTTATCATAAATTTGGACCTGCCTGTGTGTTCATCAGGCTCATGAAGGCTCAAACAAGACCCTGGCACAGAGTAACAGATACAAATTGTAATATATACATATGCAAATATATGTAATTCATTAAAGGTTATTGATATGTTCATATACATGTATATTATCAGAATGATAACCACAGTCCATATTTATGTAGTTCTCCTTGTCTATTGTGTCTTTTTCAATACAATACCATATCCTTGGAAAACTTTCCATGTACTGTTGATGCAAATAAATACAAAAAGGAGAAAACTGCATATTCACAAGTAACAAGAGAACTGACTGATTTATGAGTTGTCCAGTTGATTTTTCCTCTGAGTTATGTTAACTCCTCTCTCTGTGGTAGTACAAACAATTATGAAGTTCAAGATCAACTCCACATTAACATAACATCCTCCTCTTTTGCATCTCTGAATTCATGGCATAATTTTATTTTTCAAGAAAATAAAGACAACTCTAGCAAGTTTATGTCCACATTTCAGCCAGACTGTCTCTCTCAGACCTCAGCAAGTGTAGCAAAGCTTTTCAGGTGGTTATGGAATCCACATAAATATAGACCAACCATATTTTTCATTAAATGCTGAAGGTCTAAGACATTGTGCCACATTCCCGTCCTGCTGTACTGGCCCTGACTGGGAAGATTACTGAGAATACCTTGGATATTTCATCAGATTTTGTAATGGCTCCAGAATACTTGATATAAACAAAGATTAGTGCTTGGCTTTGGCAGTACCCTATTTAGGCCAGTGCCCATTTAGACTGTTTTCCCTCTATTTCTTTGTGAGTTCAGGTCTACAAAAGCAATACAGTATTTCAGCCGGTGCATTTCTAGGGGATTATTGTCCTTGACGGGTGGTTAAACATCATTCAATGCATGCAATGATTGCCCAAATATGCACTGCCTATTGTGTTTTAGTGTTTAAATAGAGCACTGTGAGGATAAGTTTGTTTGAAGTAAGGTAGTCTTAGCAGCAGTGTTTATATGTGAAAGTGCATAAACACTATTATTTCTGTGGAGCCAGAAGTGGAATTCCTTCTCTAGAGCCGGTTCTGCCTGAACACGCGCTTAAGTTTTGTGTCATACCCAGTGGATCACAGAATCATGAAATTGTAATTATTAGTGACAGAGAAACCTATTAGGTAAGTCCCATGGGGACCAGCAACAGCACCACTGACAGTAATCTCTCATAATAAATGTAGTTATACAGCTAATGTAAGTAATTGGAACTTTCTATCTCTCTATCCAGTTAATTCTGCCTGAATGCAGGCTTACGTTTTGTATTATACCCAGATGATCAGAGAATCCCAAAATCAGAATTATTAGTGATAGAAAAACCCATTACATAAGTCTCCCAGGGAGCAGAATGGCATCATTGACACGGTAATCTCTCATGATAAATGCAATTATACAGTTAATTTTAGCAACTGGGTCTTTCTTCAAACAAATTTTTTACTTCTGAGGCCATTTGTATCTGATGTCACTACAAGAGAATTGTTCTGCAGCACGACTTCAGCTTTGTTAGTGGAGAAGGAACATGAACACTGGTACAGCAGTGCTGCATTTGGAGCAGAATATTGGCTTAAAGAGAATGGCAAAGATATAACAAATCAGCTTTTGTTCTTGTTTTTCCAGGCAGGATGTTTGCCTCTGCTAACTAATTACATAACCAATGGCTTTGCTTAGTCTTAAATGTCATGCTCTCGGTGGTGTGAATGGTGTACACAGCTACACTTGTGCCTTCAACACACAATATAGTTTGTGTTTCTTCCTCTTTTCCTGTGGATTTTTAGGGTTGGGGAAATCATTTAGATCGTGTTCCGTCTGAAACTTTTCAAGGAGATGTGTAGGCTGTGTCTTCACTGGGAAATAATTGCAGGTGGAATGACTGGCAGTCAGTCTGTGTGCAGCAGTTCAACCTGCAGCAAGAGAGCCGCACATAAATCAGTGTGTGGGTGCCACGTACCCACGGGCCTGTCCCTGGGTATGATCAGTACAACAAGCAGCTTACCTCTGGATTTCCAAACCTGGAAATCATTGTCTCATTCCACACATTTCTGCAGGAGCCGATGGGCTAGCTGCTCTGCCAAGTCAAGAGACTAAAGAAACAAATCCTCCAGAGCAGGATGGCTCTGCTCGCAACAGCCGAAGGTGTCTGAACCCCAGCTGTGGAACCCCAGCTCCCAGTGGCACAGTTCAGTTCAGTCTGGAATCCCATGAGCAGTAGGATTTTGCCTCTCTCAGGATGGCAGCAGGTAGAAACAGGAAGCCATTCTACCTGCCTAAACAGCATTTTCCTACTCCTCTGGCTGAAGGGTGGAGACAATCAAACAAAAGGCTAAAGCTGACCCTCAGGTTGCACTTTGACTGAGTCCAGACCCTGAAAATCTGGTGTGACCATGTTCTGTTAAATGCTGACAGTGGGGTTGTGCTCTTCCCCAAACAATTGAGAGCTGCCAAACTTCTAGGCAGCAATTGTCTGATTGTGCCTCTGCTATTAACAGGGCTGCATCTTCACAGTCTTTTTGGTACTGACTGTGGAGGAGACCCCAGGGACACCTTTGGAGGTGTCCACATTGACCAGATTGCCAGGAAGAGGCAGATCTGCCTGCTAACATCTGATCTCTCACTATTGTCCTTGGCCTTTCCATCAGCTCTGCGCATTGCCAGCTGGTTTGCTCGATCCTGTTACCAGTTCCTGCTGCTCCAACTCAGCTCTGTGCAGTAGAGTTTCCCCGTGGGAGATTAAAGCCCTCATATAAAGCCAGTGAGGAACCTAGATTCTGATGCAATCCTCCTTTAGGTGTGAAAAAACAGATTCATCACCTCTTTAACTGAGGCTGAAGGTGTGTGATCTGTTTTACTTAATACCAGACAGAAGAGGAACTAACAGCTTGGAGGAGCTTATGGAAGGGGTGGGAGGAAAATGAGGTGTCAGGTTTTGTGATTGTAGTGTCTGCACGATTTCAGTGTGATTATCTTTTGTTATCAATGTTCAGAAAGAGTAATTTGAGGTCTGTCCTAGGCCTCAGGGCACGGTGGCTAGGTTGACACACATGATTTTAAGGTAAAAGCCTGTAGGAAAGGCAGAATCATAAAAATACCAATCCATCCTCGTAAAACCTGCAAGAATTAAATGTCACTTCACTGTGGACAGTCATCAGGTCTGCATGTATGCTACACGATAGCAACTGTTAATTGGATCATTTTGCTAAGTAAAATGAAGACAGGAGACCAAATTTTACACACACAAATATTACAGTGCTGAAAAACAAGACCTTCAAATATGCACAAATAATAAAGACCTTGGGTTATTTTGTTGTTCTAAAAGACAGCCTAGAGCACAGCATCATAATATGCTCAATAAATGGTGATTTAGCAATAATTTCAGAATAATACCACATCCTTTTTTTTTTGTTTGTGCTGATCAACTTCCATTCCACACAAGTGCTTCAAGGTTATTGCACCTCAGACGTCTTGACATATACAGATATGGCCTATGTGTAGACTAAAATGCAAGTCACAGACACCCACCTGATCCACATAGATGGGTTTTATTTAGTAATTCCAACTACCTTTAGTAATCTGGAAAAAAAAAATTAAAACCAAAAACCAAACAAACCAAGGAAACCAAAAGCAACCAAAAATCAAGCTGGTTATATAAAGCTAGGTTTACAGATTTAAAGAAAATAAGAAATGTGAGTACTTCTTCTAGTTTGAGAAACTGCCTAGTTCACTGAGAAAATAATTAATACAAGGTCACACGGCTTTAGATAGATATTAGAGTTCATGTTGTCTGTGAAGGCTCCATCTCCAGCCAGCTGAAGGACACAGAGGAGCCAGAGGTCTGCTCATCTTGTTCTGCTACCAGTCTCTAGGAACTATTTACAGTAGAATTTGATGACTGGGAGTCACCACATGCACAAATTCCAAAACTGGGGTAATAGCAAAGGACAGGCAATGAATAGATAAAGGAGGAGGAGATCTAGTAATTTTTTTAATGACTTGCAAAAGGAATGTGTACAACATTTCAGGTGGAGGATGCAGGTACAAACAGTGGCAATATTAATGTCTTTGACCACTGTCATCTTTTGGCCTGGTGCAAATTCAGGAAAGAATGTGTTTAGTGCCTGAGGTAAGAGATGGCCTTGTTTCCACAGGGATGAATTAGTGCACTTCACGTAAGTCTAACACAGAGATAGAGCATGTTTGAGGATATAATGCAAATTTGCCACATTCACCGCTAAAAATAGTTTGCCAAAAATCTTTTTCATAATGAGAAGCCTTTAGAGACTTCCATGCATAAAAGATCACACATAAAACACAAAAAGACACAATCATGGAAGAAGAATATTTAGCAAAGAAGATGAGGCTGTGGGGTAAATAGAAAATTAAGAAGGCAGTTAAAGCCTTTTATTAAATATCATAACAATACATATTCTGTAACAAAAAAAGGCCTTTTATTTGAAAATAATCCTAATGGAGAAGCTGTACAGAAGATCTTAACTGCATTGGTTTCTAAATCCTGACATTTGAGTTTCCTGGTGCAGACAGTGATTAAAAGTTTTATTATGCCACTCAAAGGTGTAACTCAGAGGCTGGTAGCTACTCAAACTGTTTCCACAAAGTTTCTCTGGCATGTTCAGACCCAAACACAGCCATTATTCAGCTCTTCAGTGGAATTAATGGAAGCTGTGGTAGCATGGCAGTTTTTGGTGGTGCTTTGTCCTTTTTGACTTTGAAGCACTGCAATGTAAAATCACTGGGAAATTAAAACCAGTTTGTTGAGGAATGAAAATGTGGAGGAAGATGTTAGGGAGGAAGGGAAACTTTTCTGTCTGGAAATACCTGTTTGATGCAGGGGTTCAGGGAGTATTTTTAAAATTATTTTATTAGTTACACTGTCAGCAGCACAGATAGTAACCAGTGTAAGTCAGCCCTGGATGAGATTTGTGTATGGTTTTGCTGAGACATGCATTTGTCTCAAAAGTCACCCCCTCCCTCAAAAGTTACACCCCCCCCATGGTGTAACATCTCCCAGACTTGCCTGGAGTTTTATCTGATATTGAAAACAGTGCAGATTGCATATTTATCTGCCAATAAGTGAAGAAAGTTATCAAAATTGGTTCATGAAATGGAAAGCAACTTGATACACAATTATTCTTCTTTGTTCTTAATGATCTGGTCATCCTTTTTTCAGCACAAGGATGTCTACAGAGTCCTACCATTGTGCAGATCACAGGGTCTATAAATATTTAACAGCTTATCACATTAAGCTGTAGTAACATCTCCAAAGTTGCAGGAAAAATGAGAAAATACACCCTTTCATTTCTGAGCAACTCTGTGTTTCACTGGCTAAGACATGCAATCTTATTAATTTATCACTTTTCAGGTCAATTGTTTTTATTATTCTCAAACCAAACACTTTTTTGAACAGAAATTACATTGATATGTTTGTCCGATTGTAGCACTGAGATTTTTTTTTTTAAGCTTCAGGAAACATGGAAATTGAATCCAAAATGATGGCTGGACTTTTGTGAATTAAAGCTCAATCCATGAGGCCAATACACTCCTTAACTCATAAACTCCATTAAGTGTTGCTAGAATCCTCCTATCTGGGTGGCTTAATTTTCTTAGCTGTTTAAGGGCACTGAAACAAGTTCTGCTTGGTTTGTCCCATTAACAGGCAAGTCAAAATTCCTGTAAAAGTCCCTTCTAAAGTTTTTTTCCCGGAAATGTTTTTTTTTGGGGGGGGCAGGGGGAACCAAAACAGACACCCCCTTCCNCCCCCCCCCCCATTTAAAAGTTAAATTGATTAGTACAACTTATAATTAGATTACATCAAATCTGGGACATGACTCAATGTGTTCAAGGACTGGGCTGCCAACTAGAGACCTAAACAAGTGGAAGGAATAGGCCAACAGGAAGCTCATGAAATTCAAAAAGCACAAATGTACAATCCTGGCCTGGGATTGAATAACATGGTCTGACCATGGCTGAGAGCTACACATTGCATCAGGGACTTCTGAAGCTCCCTCTCAGTCTGAATTATCCTAATCTCCTCTCCTTTGGCCCTAAGATGAATTTTATTCCTTAAACACATAAATGGTTTCAAATAAACAAGTTTAAATGTATTTTGTCATTAAATCTCTCTCTCTTTTTTTAATATCTCACAAGCCTTGCAGTAGAACACCCTAATTTTAAGTTGAATATGAGCTAGTTTTCCTTGTTGATTAAGCTTGATATCTCAGTTCCTTCATCTGGAGTGATATATGAAAGAATCTTGGTGCTGGCTGTGCAGACTGAGAAAGCCAAGGTCGTGCTCTTGTTTTCTCTCCCCATCTCTCCTCCGATGTGAGGGTTTTATTAACTGCCTGACCTGCTGCCGTTAGTTAATATGCACCGAGCCAGCTTTCACCACAAGCCCCACGTAAAAGGGAAATCACATTCGTGGCAGCTTTCTCTGATTTATCAGCCCAACCCAAGCCAAGGTGCCCTCTCCGGCCCTGCTGTGCCCAGTGACGCTGCGCTGCCAATAACCAGGCCAGGCCGCCAGGCCAAACTCAGAAACCTCAGAGAAAGCCAGTCCTCCAGCTGCCAGCAGCCTGACCACACGCCTTGCCAGGAAGCTGCTGATGGGCTTTGGGAAGCTGTGATTAAGCAGGTGACGAATTTGAAGTGGATACGGAGTGGTTGTGCAGGCAGGAACAGGAGCAGCAGGGTGGTGGTGGTGGCACCTCCCTCACTTGGGCGTTGCTGCTGCTGCCTCTGTGCTGCATTTCCCACAGGAGTTTCCAGCTGGGAAGGGCAGTGTCTGTTTTATTTTGCTTGGTATCACCATTTATTGCTTGGAACGTGCTGTGTTCCTACCCAAGGGTGCATCTTGGCAGCAAAAGATGCCTCAGGTTTGCTCTGGCCTTGCTGGGAAGGATGGGAGGCCCAAGATGGAGCAGGAGGCCGAGTCCTTCCCAGGGAGGAACCCCCTGGAAAGTGGTTAACAGCTATTTTATTAAAGATTTGTCCAAGTATTGAACACTGAATCCACCACCCCTCAGGGCAGGAGGCATATCTCCAGGCAGTTATGTGTGCAGCATGCTTCCACTTAAATAAAAAAATCCCGTTTTTAGGAATTGTGTGGAGCTGCCATTCCATGACAGTGGACATTTGCATAAATACCCAAGACCCAGTTTTGCAGAGTTTCAAACCTTTGTGTAAGGAACAGGAGAAGCAGCCTGCTGGTCCCCAACAGCAGCATCTCTAGGCCAAAATCTGTGCGGGATGATACAAAAAAAAAAAATTAACTGACACAAAGCCAAGCCTCAGGTTAAACTTAAAACATAGCATATGGGAATCCTATAAAAAGGGAGGCTTAGCATGGGTGAAATTATAAGTGTTTGTGGCTGTTTTGCACAGTAATGAATCCACAGGCAGCAGAGCAGCAGAAATGGATCCTTCTGCAGCAGCACCATGGCCCAACCCTGTGGATGAGCAGGATAATCTGTGCTTGTGCCTCATCTGACAGAGAACTTTGTGGGGTAGTGCAAAACTGCTTTTGCAGCCCACTAATTCCACAAAGAAACAATTGCTGCCATATTTAACTGCAAATAATGCCCAGTGACAGTCTGTGTGGGTGCAGGCAATTACCATATTCTCTGCATGATGTGAATTCCTCCTGTCACCGACAGCTGCAAAACTGAGTGTGAAGAAAAGCTTACTTGGAAGCCAGGTTTTTATGGGATGCAGAGTAGAATTCATGGTGGGGAAACAAAACCAAAAAAACCCTCATATATTTAGCCATTCAAATAAACCTTAATTTTCAATGACGATCTATGAGGGGAAAAATTAAGATTATTAATCCTAATATCAGTTCTTTGTGCAGAACAACCTCATTTCCATTTTGGATTACTGGGAAGTGATTTCAACAGATTTTAAAAGAAGATAAATATCATGGATGTGTTTCTCCATATTTTTTTTTTACATTTCCTTTTAAAAATGCTTTACATAAAATTAAAATGTCAATTTTAGTTTTAGCCTGACAGCTCTAATGAGGCAGAGTTATAAGACCAAGTGTCACAAAGAATATTTGGAAATACCTGTCATTAAAGGAGAATCTTTGAAACAGTAATATATGCCAGAAGTCAGGCATGTTCCAGGATAGCATAAAAGAACCAAGATCCCAGGCCTTGAAAACCCCAAGAACTATGAATAAGTCTCATCTATGGTAGCTAAAGTAAAATAAAGAAATTTGTGCCAAACCATTTTGCCTGAGCTACATGTAGTCATTTAAGGACAACGTTGCAAAACCTAAATATTTGTCTTCCTTGAGACAAGTTATGTGATATTTCCTGCAGAACATTTGCACAAAGAATCTAAAGATCCAGTATGAGCTGGAAAAAAGCCTGACATTAATCTAACACATGCAGCTTTTTTTTTTTTAAACCCAGGAAAATTCTTTCAAAATGTTAAAGTAACATTTCATAGCTGCAGATACAACTATTTAGTCAAGTTCCAAGGAAGACTAAATTAAACACTGAAAAGGAAAAAACAGAAGACACCGTGCTTTTAAGCAGAGCTCACAACCTGGGAAAGATCAGCAGGGCACATTTGAGAGCAAATTAATTTATCCTTAGCTAATTACCCTGCAAGGTTCAGCTGAGCTGCCAGCACCACTAACAGTCAAGACATATCACAATGGATTGTTCTGTCTGTTTGATAAACTCATTCACTGAACACATTGATTTCTGGCTGTGCATGTACAATAAAACCTAGGCACTCCACAGAGCTACTACTCATCTCATTCAGATCATTTTCTGCCTTTTTGTTATGGCTCATTATTTTCAACCCAGTTTTTGCATCATTCTTCCTAGTCTGGGGAGAATTCTGGCAGTCAAGACCAGTGTGTTCTAGTTCTTTCTCCGCCGCTCATTATCTGTGCAGTTTTAACAGCTCTGACTTCGACTGGCCCATCTGCAAAATTGAATAGCATTTAAAAGTCTCAGGGGGTCTTTTAAAATATAAAGTATTTCTCACAGTGAAACATACGTACGTTGCACAGGGACGTAAAACCGTAACATTCTGGAGTGTGTCCACGTAGTTGTAATATCCCATGGTAAGCACACAGTTTGATTTTGATCTGAAATATGCACAGAAAAAAAAAAGTCATCATTCAGCAAGAAGTCAGTGCCTTTTTTTGTCTTTTCAGTATATAAAGACATCAAAAGAACTGCAAATTTTATGGAAAGAATATGAAGATCACACTAATTTCCCTTTTTTTTTTTGTTACTTAATAATGTACATATAAATATGGAAAAAAATTAAAGTAATTAAACCTAGTGTAACTTTTTTGACTTGACAATGAATAAATTACCCTCTCACTAAAACTACTGCTTTCTGGAAAATCAGAGAGTGCTTTCACTGATATCAACCAGTCATTACTACTGACATTAACAAGAATCAAATCAGGCCTTTTATACCAAAAGCTTAACAGTTTGTTGAATCTTAGCTGAAATATGGTGACAGCTTGCTTTGAATGGAGGTACAGAGTGAGATTTAATTGAGACACTATTTCCTAAAAAAACGGTCCTTAGATTCAGAGCAGTGTTTTCCTTTAAATTTCTGGTTTTCTTAAACAATAATACTTTAAAGAAAAACTATTTCTTTAAAGCCTTAGATAGAATATATCTTGCTACCTGCAGAATAAGAATGGATGGTGTACTTTCTTTTTAGGAGTATAACAAAACTGGAAAGTAAACATTCTTCTCACTGTGAGCAAGCAAAGCAGTGTAGCGTTCATTAGATTGCACCAAAAAGGAAACTTCAAAAACTTTAAAAATGCTAGATATTTTAGACTGTACCCTGACTGCTGCTCTATAGCAGAGGAGTAATAATGAGAATAAATAATCAGTAAAACCCCCAAACTCCACCACGTGTTGCTGTTGGGTGTGTCAGCAACATCTTTGAGCTACTGCTTGACTACTCCTGTTCCACCAAATTTCTTACTAATTGAGACATAGCAGAAGTAACAATGATTACTGATAGTCCCTCTGGTGTTATGGTAACATCAGTTTTAAAAAGTACATAATTACTGGGATTTAAAGTCGCTGGTTTGTCTCAAATTATGGTGAGAGTGTTTCGTGACATTTTAGAACACAATGTGCAAAGTTCTGGCCTTTACAATGCTGGAGGCTACTGTTGGCTGTTTTGATATATTCTTAAGGGCAGAACAGCATTGTTTCATGGCATTAAGGGACAATAGCAGCCTTCAGCTGGCCTCTGGAACCATCGCCCATTCTGTTGAAATTATCTCTTGGCTGTCTACAATTGATTTAAAATCAAACAGCAGTGTTACATAATGTGCACGTTATAAAATTACTGTCTCGTTATTAAAGTTCTCAGCTGACCTTGCCTGTGTAAGCAGCCACTTTGTAGCTGGTCTAGAGAGAGCCCTCAGATGAAGTTTTCATCAAATTCTCAAGGGCTGTATCTTCATTTCTGCATTAATTCAGTTGATCTGACACTGAGCTTGGGCATTTGTGGTCTGACACCTTGCAAAGCTCTAGGGAAGCTGCGGTGTCCTCACTGGTACTGCCACCACTCTGTTAGGACAAAAAAAGGTCTGCATTCTAACTTAACACAGGTTTTTCCAGAAAGGATGTCCTGGCAGTAGTCAAACCCAGAGATATTTGGTAAATTTATAACAGCATATTGTAGTCTGTAGTCATAATTCTCCAATATTTCCCAGCCAGGACTGAGGGTCAGCTCAGGAGTCTTTTGTTCAGATGCACCATTAAAAGGTGTTACATTTTCATTTAATAGTCATTAGGAGATATTTCCTGGCAATTTGTTTCATACTAGTTTTCTGGGGGTTTTTTTTAGGAGGGGCAAGGGGGCACAACATCCCGTGGCAATGAGTTCTACAGCTTGACTGCATTTTATGTGTAAAATCCACCTTCTTTTTGACTTCTTGCCTCATAAGTGCAATTAATGCATTTTCAGTATTGAATTAGGCAAGACAGTAAATAATCCTCTTCTGTTTGCCTTTTTTGTTGTTGTTGATTCATGCTCAGCTTTATAGTCCTTGATTGTGTCTCTCCGTAGATATTTGTTTTCCAGGCTGAGATGTGTGTACAGGAAATCTGTTCCATATCTTTGTCATTCTTTTGCCTATTTCTCCATAATCTTTGGTTCGGCTACATCCTTTTATGATGGGTCACACCTTAAAATCATAAGAAATACATGCAATATCCAAATTCATACAATAGTCGATGTCATATATAACAATATATGGTAAAACAGGGAGATTTTTTTCTTCTGTTCCTTTCCTGTTCTGTTCCATGCTTTGTTTTACTGTTAACAAGAATGGCGATAATGTTTTCACAGAAACAGATAAACTATTGCTAACTTAAAATACCCACCCTGGTCATTATTACTCAGCTTGGACTCGCTACACATGTACTTTTAGGATATTTTTTTTTTCCTGTGCTTTTATCTGCACCTCATTTTCTCAGTTATTTTGTTGACCACCCTTTTCCTTCTCTGCTTCCTTATAGCTTGTTTTTACTGACCTGAATGGCTGCAGTTTCAGGAGAAAACTGCCACTCTGGTATGGCTGTTTTTCTCAAATAATTTATTAACGTGCTGAACAGCCTGTCCCATGTCATTAGGACATGTTCCTTGCCTTCACAGGAGTGTGAATCACCTGTAACCCCATTTCTGAGCTCTCAGCAGGGGAAGGTCCTGAAATGCCCTCAGAACTGAGCTATTTACCCTTCAACAACTTTTTTATGGTCTTTGCAAACCGAGCAGTTGCCAAACCCAGCTGAAGCTGCATATGGTCCAAAACTGACATTTTTTCTTGGCTTAAGTACTTCTGAATTAAAAGGGAGGTTCACAAGAACTGAGGCCTTATCTAGCCACCACAATCGGTCATATTATCACTGTAATGGCTCTGGGAATCACTCTGCCCATAAAACACTGGCATAATTCAAACAGTCTCAAGCATTCAAGTGTTTGATGCAAAACACGCTTTGAAGTTTAATTGTGACCATAAACACTTATTGCTTCCCCAACGGTGCATGTGTTCAAAGATCACATATTCTGTGTGCAGTGCCATGCATGAAAGCGCTGGGATAGGGGGGTTTTCCCCGTATTTTTATCTCATCTATATCCTGCAAAGATTTCCTGCCTTAATAGGTCGTACTGATTTATTTTTGACTTCCGTACTCTTAAAAAAGTAGAATCCTGCATTGCCTTCTAGAAACCTTAGTGATACTGGGAAGGAAAAGCTTAAAACGTGACTACAGTGCATGGGGAGGGCAGGAGAATCAGGGAGGAAGTGGTAATTTTACAACAAGAAGTTAAATACTTTCAAAAACTTTAAAACTTATGATAGTCCAATATAATGCATATGATTGCATTGTAATTATGCTGCAGTTACAATGTGTATAATTACATTGTAATTGCATAAATAAGGAATGTTTAGACCACTGAATAAGTATTTTCAAACTGTTATTTTTCAAATTATTTAAACCCAACACAGGAACTGCGAAGAGCTGCCTTCTCTCATACACTTTAACATATGTTACAAATTAGGAGTCTTTAAAGATCATCAATGCAGTGAAATTGCATTTTCAACTTGAACTAAGTATTCAAAATCTTTTTACTATTTTTCCTGCTCTGGTGTGGTAACCAGCTGGTAACTAAAGCACATGAGCAGGAAAAGTCCACAAAATTTGTAAGCTTTAAATAAACCTTAAGTGCATAAAATTATCTATCTATTCACACCACCATGTATTTGTTTCTCTTTACAAAGAGGAAACCTGGCTCAGGGCTCAGATTTGCAAGGTGGGCAGTCAGGATGCCAACAGACCAATATGGAGCATATATAAAATTTTGGGGGTTTTTATTTTATGACAGGGTGTAGAATTATGCTTATCTGTCATTATAAAATTATCATAATTGTTATGAAATCCTACTTATTAATGTTATTTTTTTAATATACATGAAGTTAGAATTGGAAAATTTAATTCTTTTTTGAGTTAGTAATCTACTATTACAGTTGCTAAAATTTAATACAAAGTCTGAGGGAAAACTGACTAACTGACTGCATACTAGCTCAAAATAGTGACGTTTTGATTTCATTTTATTCTCTTTTCTGAAGTTTCTTCTCCTGCAGAGCTGTACACACAGTCAACTCTTCTGTGTCATCAAGAGTTTAATGAAATCACCAAACCCTTTAGAAATTTTAAGCTAAACTTATTGTATGCTACGCCAAAGCCACAAAACAGATTTATAATATGATGGCAGCACACACTTTTTTAATTCTATCACATTGGAAGTACTAAATGAAAAGCATCACAGTGGAAGGCAGGGCTTTTTAATACAAATTATACAGGTTGTGTCTGTTGACCTCCTGGAAGGCATGTATTCCATGGGGTATTAATCCAGGAGATAATTGAAAATGTGCCATTCTGAGCTATAAATGTGGGGCTTTTTCACAGAAAATCTCACTTCAGAGGGAAAAATATTCTGGCTGAAAATATTTCGATATTCTTGTAGGTTGTACCTGCATGGTCTTTTGTCACCCATAAAATTCCTTCAGGGTCCTGAAGGCAAATTCCTTTTCTGTCTTACGAGCAGATGAACTGCACATTCTTCACTGAGTGTTCAGTAAGGAGAGCTGTAATAGGATCCCCAGAGCTGTGCAGGTCTGGAGCACAAATGACAAAGTTTCCATGAGAATGGCATCAAAACTGTGTCCTGAAAAATCCCCTGTGTGTTCTCTGTGTGGCTTTTGCTCTCATGCTGCACTGCAGTGCATTTTTAGCTGAACTATCTTTGTGTGCCACAGTACATCAGGGAAAAGACAGGTCAGGCACATCACCATAAAAGAGAAGAATAGGAAAATATAGAATTTGAACTGCTTTTTGCCAGAAGCACAGTAGAAGCTCCTGCAGACACAGAATGACGTCAAACTGAAACAAAGCACCTTCATTTCAGCAAAATTCCATATTACCAACTACAACTTTTATCAATGTCAAAAAACCCCAAACTCCACCATTTACTGCTGCTTCATCATCTCTACCCTGTCAAGTGGAAAGCTTAGACTACCAGAAATTACTTTTTGTTTGCACGCAGAAGACATTCTCACTTTTCTGTGAGATCTCTAGAGACCTCAATATTGTTTCAATGGTCTATAAATAAAATCTGGTTTACTTGCATTGCATGTATTGCATTACATGCATTCAACATATTAGCAATGCATGTGAAAAATTATGTGCTGATGACATTTAGATTTCAGGCTCCTAGTAACCTGCTTTTCTCAACCCCTCTTCTTTGAAGGTTAAGTGTCTCTGCAGCACTATTTTATATTTCTTGTCGATTCGTGGGAAGGAAAGCTTTTAGCCACTTTTAACCACTCCTTTAAGTAGCAGTACATGAAACCATGGACATTCATTTTAGTGTCAAAAATGAAAAAGTGCTTTCAAATACACCCTTTTGCTTCCTTTAGCACAGTTATGCACAATAGGTTTTATATCTGTTTTCATACTGTAATGTTTTGTATAAATAATGTTTATAAAAAAGAGCCTTTGCTCTTTTTTATGGGGTGTGGCTGGTGCAAGTGATGCAATGCTGATCTTGTAACTTTGTGGAGTGCACAAAGTTATTTCCAAGCATCTTCCAAAGTCTGGAAGCCCCAGTGAACAGAATTGCCCATCTCATTAATAACCAAAGGGCAAGACCCAGAATATCAGGGAAATGGCCTGAAATTTTGGGCTTTAATTTATAAACTGGATTCAGCAGCAACCAAAGGAAATCAGCTCAGCACGAAAAAAAATTTTGCAGTAGACTACTTCAGAAAAAGGAGAATTTTGCTTTTGGAACAGAGGTCCATTAAAACTGTGCCAATTAGAAGGCTGGCTTTTGCATTATTTTTTGTGTTTTAGTGAAGCACGCCTTACAGGTTCGGAGGGGGCTGAATGCAGGGTGATTTGTAAATAATGCAAATACAAGGGAGTTTTTTCTCACATAATATCTATTTTAGGCTGGAACAGACAGCCTGAAACAACCTTCTTGTTCATGGACACAGCCTGTAAATTTTTCCCTCTCTAATTTAAGTAGGTGAGTGATTTTGGTTCTGCTTTTGTGTAGTTCCATAGTCATAGTCAAGGTTAAAGATTATGACCTCAACACAAGAATAAGACTAAATAATAAGACTAAAATCCAGTGTGGGTACACAAACTGAGTCTTCAAGCTCCTACAGCTGTCAGCCTGCTCTGATCAGGAACTCTTAGATGGCAGAAGTCAGAGCTGTGCTGGACTCTGAAAAGCCATTCTTGAAGGAGAGAAAACTCGATACTCACTTCATGCTTTTGTGACTTCACTTGAAGGATATTTGGAACAAAAGGAAAGCAAACAAACTACTTCCAAAACACATAAAAGTAAGGAATGAATGCACCCTGCAGTGGAGATTGCATGTAGGGGGGATTATTCTTCCTTCTCACTATTTCCTGTTGTGCATTAAACATCTATATTGTTTAGACAGGAAAGAAAAATGGAAAGAAAAATATTGGTATATACCTTAGCAAAAGATCCAGATAATTATCTTCTTTACTGAAAAGCTCTTCAATATTATTTTGTTCAAATTGCTTTGGCCTGCAAATATTTTCAAATTATATATGTTTCTAGAGAAAGGGAAGCTTATGTATTGGATCAGTATGTTTTAAAATTCATTTTCTTCTGATGACATAATTTACATGAATTACTAAAATCTGCTAGAATTTTTCTGGAGATGCAACGTTGTCACTTTTACATAGCTGTAACTAGACAATTTCAGCTTTAGGAAGAGAATGTCTGCATTAAATGTTGAACTGATTTGCCTATGTGTGTGGCAGTTTTCCTGCCATAAGTCCCTCTTTGGGAGAAAAAAAGCTGAATTTCAGCTTGTGATAAACTGATTGGAGAAAAAAGTACGGCATATAATCAAGTGCTAGAGTTTCTGATTTCGGGCTTTGGATGTGTACTTTTCTCGTTCCTCACACACACACTGTTTTTAGCCCAGAGCTTGAACTAAAAATTCTGTTCGCTTTCAGAACGTGGGACTGTACCCCATGGCTTGATAAACATAAAGAGCTGTGATGCTGCAGCAAGGAAATTCCGATGAGCCTGGTCTGGCTGCCAGGGTGTTGCCATGCCACTTCTGTGTGGCTTGAAGGTGCCATTGTAAAACTCATATTACACATGCTTCTAGCACAGCTGACATTTGATTTAGAACAATACCTGTGAGAGTTTGGAGGGGCTGAGTACCACACAGCTTTTCCCCAGCCCTTCCTCATGACACAGAGGCTGTCCAAATGCAACCTAATCACTGCAATAAATATTCACCCTTTTACTTGTAGATGTTGGGGCACGGCACTCTGTGTATTAGAATGCTTCTCCAAGCAGTAACTGCTTAGTTTTGCACAGCTGTAAATTACAGAAAAGCCATCTGAGTTATCAGATTATATAATTTCCTCTAATGCACTTCACTGCAGTGTCTGCAACGTGTGGTGCAGAGGTCCCGGCTTTAGTAAGATTGTTATCTTGTGATTTTTTTTTCGCAAATACTCCTCAGAGAATTTTTTTTTTTTTTTTTTTGGTGCTGTTGAAGAGAGGGAAATTGTAGGAAGGCACTGAAAATCTGTTGATCTGTGTGTTCTATCCTTATTTTTTATTGCACTTTTGGCTGAGTTAAAGCAGATTCTTGCCACGGTATTGTACAGCCAGCGAGACAAGTTAGCCCAGTTTGCAGTGCCACTTCACCTGGATATGAGGGTTTTATTTGGCAGTGCAAAGACAAAAGGGATCTCTGACAGTATCACAGGAATGAGAAAAAGTATTCTCATAAAAGTATTCTCATAGCCTCTCCTTGGAACACAGATTACAATTGCTATATTTTATAACCTGCACCACAGCTGAGCAAACAGTGAGCAAAGTGAGCAGTAGGAAATCTTTATCAGGCAGCAGCTTTAATCAGTGCTTGGTTATGCCAGAAAGGAAGATGGTGGAAGAAAAAAACTGGCCAGCTATAGTTGCCAGAGGTTTTGACATAAAATTAATTGCTGCGCAGATACAGTGATGCCTAAGCCAATTTTTCTGGGACTACATATAGGATATACATTGATTTATTTAAATGTGAGGACTTCACCTATGGCAGGGGCAAGCCCCATGTCACAACGAAAAGCTAGAACTAAGCTCTGGAGGAGACTGCAGGAGGGTATGATGTGGTACTTGTGACCTTCATGAAATGTAAACGTGGTTAAGAGATATTTCTATATGTAACACCAAACATAAGGAACTTCTGAGTTTTCAAATCTAACTGTGTGGTGATTATTCTAACTGCAGCAAGTCAAGTCAGAGCTAAGATCTCATGTGAGTGAGTTAATAGGCACAGGATATTATCACAACTGCTTCCTTTGTGGTGGCAAGGATGCTTTGATTCATCTCAGTCAGGTTCTTACAGTGCTGCCGCAATATCTGACACTCTTTGTCCCTCAACAGTGCTTTTTCTGTGAGGTTTCTCTTTAGCAGACACTCAATGGTGTTGACAATCAAGGGATCCCTGAAACCCTTTAACAGCAACAAAATCGTAGGAGGCAGCCTGAACTGATCAAGTGGTGTAACAGCACATGTGGGGGATTAAAAAAACAAAACCAAAAACCAGACTGTAGGATTTTAGGAAAGATCTTGATCCAGTTCCATTTGAAATCAGTAAGACTCTTCTGCTGATTTCACTTGGAGGTAATTTGCCACCAGGAAGAGATAATTAGGAGTTATTTTTTAAAAAAGTTGTCCAACTATTGAAGCATGGACACAAGTACTGCCCGCTTTTATTCCCCCATTTTTGCTTGTGTTCCTTAATCCTTAGTTCTTTAAGTCCTATTGTATAATTACTATATACTGGATTTTTGTCTATTGTCCTTTTTTTCAGTATAGATGACCATACCTTTGGGAATTATTTACTTAAAACTTCTTGTTTTCTATTCCCAAAACACAAGAATTCAATATGCTTTGAACATAACTTTTTAACAGAGTTAAAAGTGTACAGGAACTTGCATAGGGTATTTTTTAATAGTGTTTTGTCAATACTACTTGGCTTTTATTGCAAGCAAAAATATGTTTATTCAACTTACAGATATCTTTTTATGTCTAGTTTAGATTAAACAGACCCATGACTCTTCCATGACTTTTGACTTAAGTGTGAGTGTGGCATTTTTGCTGTTTGAGACCATCATAACTTCCCTCTTTTTGCCAACATGACAAATAACCAAGATCTTCACTACTCCAGCTTATGCATTCATGTCATCTGAAGAATGCAAGTTCCATCAAATTAAACTATTTACCTTCTTAAAGTGCTACACATGCTAAAGTGCTTTACTGGGTGGTGTGTGTAATTACCTTTGATCTCTGCTAGCTTACATGAAAAAGGAAAGAATCTATCCCCCATGCATTCCAGAAAAATATCCAAAAAACTACCAGCACTCTTCCATTTGAACCTCCTTCTGTTTTCTGCTGTTCCTTTGTTAGAAACAGGAATTTCTTTAGTGTGAAAGAAATCAGGAATAAATCAGATCAAAGCCCTGTTTTTCTTGTGACGTTATACTTAAACCCCGCCACTCACAAATTAGTACATGTTTTCATCCCCATCAGTGCTTACTGTATGCAAAACACTGCATTCAAACTTCTGGCAGTAGTCAGAAATCTGCAATAAAATTGTGAGGGAAATGAGTAAAATGGTAGTTTCTGCACCATTCTGCTCTATTCACCCTGATTAAAGACAGAGTAGTGCCTTTAGGGAAGGTTTGGGGAAGTTGTTCTACACTTACATGGTTAAGGGGTTTTTTATGTAACATTAATAACACTGTGTGTTTTCCTACTAAGCCAAGCCTGTTCTAAGATGGTTCTTTGTCACAGCAGAACACTGCGATCCTTCCACTACTCTATTTCACACTGTGCAGTAAGACTCATCACATCAAAACAAAGCAAAATAACATACAAGTTCTTAATTAGCCACATCAATAGTAAAATCTGGGTGCCACAGAGAGGCTGCCTTAGGTGTGACTTCAGCACAGAGGTTTAGTTTGTATTTGTCAGTCTGATGAGGAACTAGCCTTGAATTCTTTGACCTTAAGAAATTTTTAAAATGTCATGTAGGTGGGAAAGGGTTACAGAGACAATTGATATCCAACCCTTCTGCTCCCAAAAATTTAATCACTGTGAAAGAATTAGGTGAGGCTCGAAGAACTTGTTTGGCTGCAAAGTGTCATCCACACTGCCTGAATTGTTACTTTTCTTGCTGGACACAGACAAGCAGAGGTAGATGAAATCTTTCATTAGAACAGGAATGCACATAATTATGCAACAACTTCTGTCAGTGACCTGACCTTTTCAGGTTGGTTTCTGTCTTCAGCTTGAAAGGTACTATAGATATTTTCAACCTATACATTAATGTAGTTGTGCCATTGTGTACTCACAGGGGGTCTTCATGGTATTTTCCCTCTGGATGATTAACGTGGCATCCTGGCAGTGGTCTGTGGACAGATGGGACAGTTTGAGTGGAAAACTGAATAAAAAAATTATGACTCTGAAGCTGGTCACTGTTTATTATGAACAGAAGAGATGAACGTAAAGCCTCTCCTTCCTACTAAAAAAATCAAACCAAACAAAAATGGAAAAAAAACAACCAACGAACAACAACCCAACAAAAAAACAAACTAACAAACAAAAGCCCAAAAACCAGCAATGAAAAACAAACCAAAACCAACCAAACAAATAACCCAACAAAACCCAAAACAAAATGAAAAAAGCAAACAAAAAAAATCCCACCAAACAAACAAACAAACACCAAAAAAAAGGTGAACTATGGCAATAATTATTATAGATGGTATGTATACAGTATAGATTAAACCGTATGTAAATGGTTCTGGTTTCTTTTCCTCCAATTCATCATTCACTGAATTATTTAATAACATTTTTTTTCAGGAAAGAAATTCAATGGTTCTTTGTCTAAGTAGAACAGATTCAACCCCTGAGATCCACAGGGGTTGTACTACCTCTTTCTATCTCAAGAGTTTAATTTTTTGACACCACAGCCCCTCCAATGAGGTTTCAGTTGACCTGAGCCACATTCATATCCCTCAGGTAGGACAAAGAATGTTTCCCAAGAAATCATGAGGCTACTGATGAAGGACTCTGTATTTCTTGGAAAACAAACATCAATTCCCTCATCAGTGTAAGAGGCCCTAAAAGTGAGCCACAGTGATGGCCTGGAACCACTGATTTACATGTTAAATGCTTTAGGTAACACCCAAAATATTTTGCTAAGGGAAAAGAATATACTTTGCTGCCTGTAGGCTCTAAATCTGTGTAAATCATAGGAGAAAAGATGAGCCACCCTTAGTGCTAAAACTTTGGAAGTCTTGATTCTTGCTCGCTACCTTTTGGGACCTATACAATTCCACAACGAATTCAGTAGGAATTTCCCTTTTTTTCCAAGAGTTGTAGAAGTGTCTCAAATGTATTATTGCAGCAGAGCAGACAAATTGCCAGAAGCAGAAGAAATATTAACTGTGCTAGTATTTGCAAAGATGCATTGGGTATGTTCATATTACACATTATCTGGTTTTGCACAGATCTTACTATCAACTACATTCCTACCCAGTATTACTCTTTGTTCCAAAAATTTCTGTCATTTACATTGTCATCTAATCAACTATTCTACTACCTTTATTGCTGCTTATTGACTGTTTCACTAGTGCTTGATGCTTGCCCAAAATGGTATTGTTTCTTCACCGTGAAACCTCTAAAATTGGTGCCACGTTCAATATGCTGCATGTTTCAACCTTTGTTTTGTCTCCTCATTCTCCTTCTCCCTTCTTACACCTGCAAACAAAAACAGCAGTCCTAAGGGATATTCCAGACACTTGAAATCATGCTCAGCAATTTGGTTAATAAGTTGTCAATTTCAAGATCTGGCCATACAAAAAAAAATGAAGGACAATAGGTTTTTCTGCAGTTTTGTATCTAGAATTCACAGTTCCCTTTTGGCAGGCTGATGAGGACCTAAATCGACAGATTTCTTGGTTATTTTTCTACCAAGAAAAAGTGAGGCATCTTGCCACAGTGCCCCCAAAAGCATGTACTGTAGGTGCTGAGTTTTTACTTTATGGAATATCACATGCTGTTCAGTTTTCATGTCACAGAAATATTTCTGCCTTTGCTTCAGAAATATCACATTTTCCTCGCTTTTACTGAGAAGCTGGAAAACCAGTAATTCTTTATTGGTCTGAAAGGGGAGCTGCATATTTGCTGGGGATCCTTTCATAGACTTTTCCCCTGTACAGAGGTCCTGTCTCAGGCTTAAGGACTGAGTTTCCCATTTGGGTGTGATGGCTGAAACAGGTTTCAAAGAACTTGTCTAAACCAGGTCTTGCCCAAACTCTGCATTCAGCTGTTCTCTGCTCCACTCAGCAGCTGCTTGGCCCTGAAATGCTGCTGCATAGTTTCTTAGTTTATTTTTTCTACATTTCTTACAGTAATAACCTACTTTTTTGGTAATTTTGAAGACTCCAAACTGAGTTGTCAACCCCTGTTTCTACTACAGGAAGCTGGCAGCTGCCAGGTATTGACATTTTGAATATCAATTGTGCTGTCCACAAAGCTCTTCTGCTGTAATTACTGTTCTGAATGGTGGTTCCTCCAGCAAGCTTCTGATTTCATACACAGAAAATTAAAGTCATGACCGCATGCCCATGCTGTGGAAGAGAAAATTTAATAGACTCCTGTCAAAAATGGATGTTGGGAAAGAATCTTTTGGAGTCTTTGTGTGCCGTAAAAACTGCAACTGTGACATACACGTAAACCATTTCATTTTTCATGATGTTTAAGGTGTGCCTGGGAGAGAGGAAAGATTGTTTTGTTTTAGTGAGGTGAACTTCTGCAGAGTGCACATGGAATTGCTGCTCTTTGTGTGTTTAACTTGTTGGGCAGCCACCAGGCAAGACAACGTTCCTGTGTATTTACTTCCCGTATTGTTTTGCATAGCGTTGTGCCAGCAGTGATCCTGGAGGGTGAGGGAGTCAGGAGGTGCCACAAACACAAAATCACTGTCAGAATGGCAGAACTGTCAAGGTTGGGAATGATCTCTAAGACCACCAAGTCCAACCATTAACCCCATTTTTGCGTCCACCAGTAAACCCTGTCCCCAAGTGCCACATCCACGTATTTTTTTAACAATTTCCAGGTGATCCCACTGCTTCCCCAGGCAGCCTCTTCCAATGCCTCACTACCCTTCCAGTAAATAAATTTTTCCTAGTGTCCAATCTAAATCTCCCCTGGCACAAGTCAAGGTCATTTCCTCTCATCCCTCGTTCTGTGGGAGCAGAGCCTTGCTCCACTTTCCTGTCAGGGAGTGGTAAAGAACCCAAAGTACCCCCGAGCCTCCATTTTTCCATGTCAAATAATGGGATGGGGAGGAAAAAAAAAAGGGCTCAAGAGCTGCCAGGCGTGATGCTGTCTTTTTGCCCTCCCCAGAACAGATTAAAAACACAGGATACCTTTCTTTGCCTTGGTTACCAGAAGATCTTCTGCTTCTGCCACGCACACCTTCAGAAACCACAGAAAATATTTTTCCCTAAGTGGAATGTTGACTTTGGAAAGAAACAAAGTGGGAGTATCCATTAAAAAGTCTTTGCAATTTAGAGCTATATTTATATTTCTAATTGTGCTAAATTCTTGGCTAATAAAATAATTATGAAAATACAGCATACTCAAACATACTCTTGAATTAAATTACATAAGTAAACACACATTCATTATTACTTAATTTTCTTGTTTATCCGGCCAAACTCATCAGACAGATTACAAAGACAAGACAAATAGAAAGCAGAGTATATGGTGTATATTTTATGGGGTTTTCTACCTAAAAATCTTTATAGAATTACTACTGAATAAAATGATACTAAATGTTTTTATGTCGTTTTAAATTAGCAGCAAGCATCTTGAATTCAAATTCATTTGAATAATTGTTTTTAATTACTCTAAAGCTCTTAAAAATTAACAGTGAAAAAAAATAAAATAAAACAGCATCAAATCAGAAATTTGAATGGATGAAAATTTCCTGTACATGCAAGAAAACGTTTACTTAGAGTGTAAGACACAGATGACATCTCTAGCATGTATTGCAACTCTCAGTGAAGAGGAAAACATTTAATAAAGGCATTTAATGGTTTTTAATGTGACAATTTTAACAGCTATGACTTTTCTGCTTATGTAATTTCCTTTTCATCTGACACTTATATAAAGGCTACATCACCTAAACAACTCACTAATTAATGTCCTGTGTTAATTAGATGGTAATTGAAATAGTCATTCTGAGTCATCTTTGGAATGTTAACAGCAATGGCTTTTCTTTTTCTCTTCATTTTTATTTTTTTTTCTTCATAGAAAGTCCATCAAGGTCAATATACAGTTCTGGGGGGTTTTTTCTCTCCTGCCACCATCTTCCCAGTGCATCAGTAAACAACTCTGCTGACACAGAAGTTACAGTGAGGGAGGTAGAAGAGCAAACGAGATTTAGATGGGAAATTTCTTGAATGTGACAGGGACAAGTCCTGCTAAAAAAAATCATAAACCATTCTATAGCATTTGCTCATCACAGCAAACCACTTTAAATGCAAAAAGAGCAGAAGAAAACGGGAAAATTTCTCCGCTGGTAGAAGGACAAAACAACCTCACAGTGATTCTGCAGCTTGGAGAAAGAAAGGGCTCTCAGTTCTTTCTCATGTGAACACCCCCACCAAGAAGCTTCTTAATAATCCTGATCTGACTTGATGCTGATTTACCACAGACACTTCAGTGAGGATTTGATGCACCCAGTTTGCAGTAAATTGCATCTTCAGTCAGCTGACAACTTATATTTCATTGCAACCTTGTACAGCTGAGGAACATTCATATTTCGAAATAGACCATGGGACTTTACATATTTTATACTCATCATTTTGAAAATGGACCAATCTAACTTAAAAGTTTGTAGTACTGTAACTTTTAGCAAAAGAGGGGAAGCCTCCTTATCAGTTGCTTCTCATCAGGGTAAGAATCTAAGAATCGGGGTTTGGCCTCATTTTCTTGATTTTCACCCTTAAACAGTGCTGGCCCTTTCTAACGAAAACAATTTGTCATAAATTTGAATATGTTTGACTATATAAGCGTGTGATAATTAGTTTTGAGGGTTTGGTCTACAGAGCAGGTAAGAGAAATAATACTTAGCTGAGACTTCTTTTTTTTTTTTTGGCATGATTAATAAGATGTTACAGGTCCTGATAGCTAAGTGGAAAAATGTCTTTAAAGTGAAAAAGAAAAAAGAACAAAAAAGGAAAATAACCTCTGTGTGTTTCTGTGAATGGAATTTAGGCTGGTATGGGAAAGGATTCTACAGTACTTGTCATGTTTGCTTTGGCTGCCATCACAGAAAATATTTCAGTGGTGGAACCAAAGGTTAAATGCAACCGGCAGGAAGTTATAAAGGTGAATTGCATAAGATGTTTCTGAATAACAGGAGCTTATAACTCCAGCTATTGCTTCTGTTCAGAGTGCTTGGATGTGTTGTACAGTAGTAGTAGTAGTATATAAAATGCAAATTTCAGAGTTTAGGTTGATAAGTTTTTCAGGTTGAGAGGGTACACTTTTACAGGATTAAATATAATAAATGTGATATAACATACTTATAACATTATAATTATAAATAAAATGTACAAAATTGTTATAATATACAATACAATTATAACATACCATATAATTATAATAAAATTATAATTAATATAGCATAAATGATGGCATTTCATCCGTTGGAACAGTGAAATATCGTATGCTGCTTTTTCTAGACTAGATTTTTTTTTTGAGCTCCTGCTGTTGAAGCAGTTTGGGAAGCAGCTAAGGGAACTTGTGTATGGCTATTACACTTGGTTGGAACAGTAGAATGAGATAGCAAAGTGAATTTATTGACACTATTCTATCCCTGCAGTTTCCATGGTGAACATACAGCAGTGCTGCTTCTTCACAGCGTTCTGCCCAAACCATTCCAGAGTTCACCTGCCACTGATTCAACTACTCAACTTTTGAAATGTGAAGAATGCTTTGAAAATACCCTGAATCATGCTTCTGTTATGCAATGCGAGTACAGATTGGAGGCTTTTCTTCCAGCATGGGCAGCCCTTATGTAGAGTACCCACTGAGCTAAGATATTTGATATTTAATGTGCATCCTTGTTAAGGCTTTCCAGACTCAGTGTATTCCATGTGGCTCTGTTAGGTGTTGAGCACCTATTTCTGGAGGTGACCAAGTTGATGAGCAGTGGAAGGCTGAAAAAACACATCTCTGAGCCTGTGTGAGGTATATTAAACCTGCATGACAAGGTAATTTTAAAAATAAATGAGATCCAGGAGTCACACTGGTTAAAAGGAATGCCTTTCAACACTATGAAATGCAAAATTGCACATGGTGAGGTGTGTGACAGCTATTCAACACCTTAGAGGAGTAAGGGAAGATTTTCCCACTGAAACTGGGAGAAGGAATTCTAACAAGCAGTTTCAGCTTATTTCCTGGCCATCTGTAAACATCAATAAATAAATAAGTAAGTTATCACTATATACGAGTCACTATGAAAGGCAAGGCAGTAGTTTTAACTCCAATAACTTTTAATATTTGGCTTCATTCTGACTATCACAGTCAGCTTTTCTCTGTTGTGTTTAACACCTTTTTAATGCTAAGATTTTGCAGCTCTTCCAGCAAAAGAGTGAGAGAATCCTTCTTGGCTTGATGGATCACACTGAAATTATACTGAGACTAATGAGGTGTGACCACGCAGATATCACATTTCCTATGACATTTTTCTTTCAAATACAAGGCCCACTGGGTTTTCTACTTTGCCCTGAGTCTAATATGGACTTGGCAAATATTGCCCATCATTTTATAATGAACAAGCACAGGAAAACCAAAGAAAAAACCCATGCAAAAGCAATTTTAAATAGCTATATTAAAAACTGCCAAGATGTGGTTGTCTCACAAATGTTGGTTCAAGTGCATCATAATTTTAAATATCCTTTGATATATAAATTTATCTATAGATATAGATGTAGATATAGATATATAGATATATAAATTTCACATGGGCTGAATGAAACTGAGATTCTTGTCAGTTCCAGTGAGGATACTGGCATAGCTGCACTGACAGAAATTCCAGTTTCAATCAAGAAGCTCAGATTCCAGAGATGACCTTTTATTTGGAAATGCCCTACTGGACAGAATTGTATTTGGAATGCCACATTTGTCTCCTGATAGGATTATTTCCTATTAATTTGTTTAAAAGGAAAAAAAAAAAAAACAAACATCAAAGTGCCAAGGCCCAAGGGAATGGCATGAAGCTGGGTCAGGGATATCAGGGAAAGGTTCTTCCCCCAGAGGGTGGTGGGGCACTGCCCAGGCTCCCCAGGGAATGGTCACCAGCTCCAGAGCTCCAGGAGCATTTGGACAATGCTCCCAGGAATGCACAGGGTGGATTTTGGGGTGTCTGTGCAGGGCCAGGAGAAGGATCAATGATCCCTGTGAGTCCCTTCCAGCTCAGGACATTCTGTGACTCTATGGTTCCATGACTGGCTGGAGACAAATTGGAGAGAGAATGCCCACAGCATCAGGCATTTTGTAATTAATGGCACATACAATGAAATAATTATCAAGATTAAGTCACTGGCCATTTTTTTCCCTATTAATTTTCATGTTCTATATGTGCAAATCATTGAAATGAATTTGCTCAGCTTTGTTCAGAACTGGATTTGTCAACAGGCAATAACTAGAAGAAAATTATTTCTGGTAAATAGTTGGTTGTTTGTTTTTTAATTGAAAGCACTTTGCTTACGTAGCAAAGTGTGGCAATATGAAAATATAGTTTAACCAACCAAACAAAACTGGTATTTATCACATCATGTATTTGGCGTACAAATAATATCTAAAATGGTTTTATTGTCTATTATAATTATAAGGCGTTGTTCTTTACTGTGTTTTATTCCATTGTTAACTGACAACTGCCTTTTAGTTTTATATAAAATAGTAGCTCATTTTATCATGTGAAGCTGTGAAACTGCACATTTTTTTCATTTAGCTCTGGAGGCATTGTCAAGGGCAATAGCTTTCAAGCTGTTCATTAAATACTATCTGCTTATTACTACTTCTAATCTGGACCACAGCAACACAGGGAATTAGTTTTAAGCAGCACCTAGCAACATAATGTTTAGAACCACTCACTAAATTCCTCTTACATTAGCAGGAAGAGTACTTTCTACCACTGTCAACCATGGAGAAGTGGTAATTATATTGCTGCATTTCAGTTCATCCATCATCTAGACATCCTGAAAATGAGTCTCTTTGAACCCATGTGTAATACCACCAGCTCTGGGTTTGAGTTTTGTTTGGTTTTGCTGTTTGTTTGTTTGTTTGTTTTTTAATTTGCTAAGTTGGTCCAATGTATTACAAAATCCAAACAGAATTACTTTTTCTGCAGACGTTTTCAGATCAGGAAAAATAATTTCTGGACTTAGATATTCACCCTGCTTCTTTGGAGCTAGGCTATTACAGAGCAGCTCTTTAACAGAGGCTCCCAAACTTGACAGCATCAGGGATATTCTGATAGAAGCCCCAGTATTTCTGGGAATGAAACAGCATCTCTTTTTCTTAGAAGTAACATTCTTAGGATGATTTGGGGAAATTGTAAGAGATTTTGCTTCTGTGGGTATCTATTTTATAAGATATTCTACCAAAAAATTCACAGGACTGGAGCTTGTTTTCAGGACTTGTAATAGAAAAAGGTGATTGTGAATGATCCTTAAATTCAAAGGCCATGATTTAAAATGGATGGAGGCAGCTGCATAAAAACTTTGGTGTTTGATAAGAGAAAGCAGAAATCATAATTCTCATTGAGGTGCTGGCCTATGTAGAATTATTGCTTGTGTTTTGCTTGCCTGCTATCACTCTTTGCAGTGAACAAAGAGATAAGGAATTGCCAACCATGCAGGTCTGGGGCCTGAACCACCCCAAAGATAATACAAAACAATTCAAGACAGAGAACCAGTGAGAGGATTCAGGGGCAGGGCAGGAAAAGGTTGTGAAAATATAGGCCTCCAATGAAATTATAGAAGAAAATTAGGTATACAAAGTCTACATGGGACTGAAGGAAACAGAAGCCAAATTAAAAACAGTGTTAAAAGAAACCAGAGAAGGAAGACCAGGAATTTGAACCTGGCAAGCAAAATGAGACATGTCCAGTCCTTGACTGGAATTCAGCATTCCTCTCCAGGTGCAATGTTTTCTGCTGTTGCTGCCTGAGGCTGTCTGACATGCAATTTATAAAACAGCTAGGAATTCCATCTTACTACCATAGTAAATTCAGATTTAACTGACAGCTAAAGAGTTGTCACCTGGCTGTTGTATTTCTGTCCTTTATTTAAATTTTGCCAGTTTAAGCTGTTCTTTTAGGGTTTCTCAAATGTTATTTTTCTATACTATATCTAGTCCTGTCGATAGCTGATACAGTTTTTCATAGTGAACTTCCCCTTCAATTCAGCTCAATTGAATTAGGATACTGCATCTTCCAACTATGGATTTCATGATTATCTGGTAATTCCAGATGCATAAGCAAAAGCAGAAATTGGGAATATTTGAGGGGGGGGGGCATTGGACCACTCTGTTTTTCCAAATTTAGATAGTAACTTTTTGGTGTCTGTAAGGAAAATATTTAAGAATAGCATTGCTCTCTGTATTTGTAAGACATTTCACTGCCAGGCCTTGAAAGTATTACAAATTTGTCCAAGACTTTCCTCACCTCTGAAGCTGTGTTGAATCTTACCAGCTGCCCAAAAACATGTACCTGTGTGCTTTTCTATCTTGTCACCTGCCTGTTCATTTTATGTCTTGTTTCTACATTTTTAAAGAAATTGCAACGTGCAAGAAAAGTGAGAATATGGCATCACTGGGACAGCAGAGCAGGGAACTGACCTTGCCATCCTGCAGCCAAAGTTAAGGACTCTGTGATGGAAAGCAAACCCCTAGAGGTCACTATAATCATAAACATTCACAGAGAGATCTAGATTTGGGTGACATCACGATAAAAATAAACCATCTATAGAAAGGAGCTTACAGACAGATTTTCGGCATGTCCTGAAGTGACCCATCCAAAGCCATGCTGAATGTCACTGATGATGTTTTGGCAGCACAATCCATCATTCCACAACAGGGCACAGCGTCAAATTGTCAAAAATCACCAGAGCAGAGCTGGAGCCTGCTCTGAGTCTGTGTGGCCACGAGGCAGGAACGGGATGAACTGATCAGGTGGAGGTTCTGAAGGACAGGCAGTGAGCAAGGAGGAGCATGTCAGCCCTTGGGAGGGAAGGGAGGTGATGTGGAGGGGAAGGCAGGCTGGCTGTGGAGAAGGAAACCAGCAAATGAGTGAAAAAGAAGTTTGCTAGAAAAACAAGATAAGTTTGCTAAACATACTGGACCAGCAATCCACGTTAAATGAATGGAGGCTTTATATTAGTGACAACTGCAGAGCAGACACTGTGATTTGTCTGTGTATTGCAAACACTGTCTCAAAAGAGGTTTTCTCATGCACTAAATGGGAGCAGATCACTTGGAAGCTCATTCTGAAAAAGTGGAGCAAAATGAACTCCTAATACTCATGTAACAAATGCTACAGCAAGGGTAAAAGAAACATTCAGTGATCCATCCACAGCCAAAAAAATACATTTCATAACATAAACTGAATTGTTCAGTGTCTCACTTTAATTTATAAACATTCCACTCTACATATGGTTGGGAAGCAGTTTGTGGTGCTGTGCTCTAATCTTGCACATGTTGATGGAAACAAAATCCTGTTGATACCTATATTCAGTGATTGTATTAAAACCCAGATTAATTCACTGCCAGCCAATTCACTAGGACATGAAACAGGAGCTACTTTGCAAATGTCACAGGGGCTGTATCTAATTATGCAGCAGTTTATTTGGACTTCTGGCTTTTACCTGGCTCTCTGAGGTTCCACAGCGTGGTTGTATTTGTCCCCAGGGGAATGTGCTTAATTTGACAGGCAAGAGAACAAAGTATGTGGCATGAAGGTGCTGGGACTTCACTGTTTTCATGTTCATGCTTTGCAGATCACATAAAATTCATATAGAGCAGGTTTCCCAGATTATGTTTGAAGCATTTAAAGGGTGTGTCCCTTATCAACAAAGTGTAAAGCTGATTTTTTTTTTGTGGTGATGACAAGTGATGGAAAACACAGACACTTAGGCCTTGATTCAATTGACTCAACAAAACTCTCCCATGTCATTTCAGACACTGGAGAATTTGCATAGTCCTGTCAGATATGATACCCCGAGAAAGCAGGGATTTCTGGATTTGCATATGAATGCCATGTGAGAAGTCCTAGGGTATCCCAAATGTTGCTGGATGCCTGTGTTTGGGCAACTGAACCTGACTTTCACTGTTCAAACATTCCCTTAACACTGATGCTCACTGGCAACATATGAAATAATTATTTTTGGTCCCTTTTGTTGGTATGGACTTATCTCATTACCTCATTACAGTAGTTCTTTGTGTTACCTTCATTAAGTTTTCAACACGACTTCTGAAAACAATGAAAATTCCAAAACAAATTGTATAAGATCTTAGATAACAATGGCTTCAAAAGAGAGCATTAATCAAGACCTAGTCCCTGGTGCCTGAATAACTTTCAAAAGGAAACAACAGTGTTTGTTTTGCTTTTTTTTTCTCAGTTCAGACTGTCCAAACTCAGCTTGAGCCTGGGGCAAAATGAGCTGAAAGGAAAGAAAAAAAAAAATTTAAACTGAGTTTTAAAAAAAAAAAAAAAAGGAAGAAGGAAAGAAAAATAATGTATATGTAATACAATATCTCAGTCAAAAGGAGTAAGAAGGCCCACAGCAGAACCCATCTCAGCTTTACAAAACTGTAATGACATTGACTTCTGAAGGATTGTGTTGATGCAATTGAGAGCAGAACTGGTCCAGTCCATGATTCTGGAAAAGCCACTGAATTTATTTCAAGGATATTTTTAAAACATAAAATTTTAAAATAACCTAATATCTGGTTTTGAAAATATGTTGCTGACAATATTACTGAAAGTAAATATTTTGTGTTTAGAATGCTTTTTGTCCTCTTTACCATTTTTTGTGATTGAAATAAGTAATATTCTTTTTATGACATGACGCTTGTTTCAAAAACAATTGAATATGATTTCAATAAGAGAGGATCAACATGTGAACTAGGGAATAAACAGCTAGAAAGAAGGTAATAAAAACTGATTAGGCTGAAATATTATTTAGTATGTGTAGAGGCCCCTTTCTATATACAGACATATATGCAGAGAAAGAGTGATTATTTTAGATCCTCTGGCTGGGCTGCCTGGTGAAATGGAATGAAAGACATAGATTAAAATCTTTAATTCTTCATTCAGCATTTGAATTATCAAAGAGTCCAGAGAATCTTTTTTAATATCTGCCTGTAAACTGGTATTATACGTTATTAGCTAATAAACTACAGGGTGCTCTCTGAGAACTATTATATACAAAATAAATATACATTTAATATTCTAACAACACAATATAATTAAAAGTAATCAGAACTTTTTCACTGACACTTAGAAATCACATACAGAGCTCTCCACCTACCAGGAACACACTTTTTTTTTTTTTGAGATCTAGCACAATCTTGATTCTGCCTTATTGTCTTAATAATTATTACTGTATATAAATATTGTTATTTACATATTTATAGGTAAACATACATATTATTTATATATACATATTGTACATATTCTTTTTATATATATATTTCTTAAGGGTTTATTTATTTATTTATTTATTTATTTATAGATTTCTATTTTTGCCCCATTCTATTAGGAGAGGATTTAGAGTAAAGCATGCAAATAAAAGCGCAACAAAAACTGGTTCCAGTGAACTACAAACTTCAATATGCACACAGGTCTGCCAGGCAAAGGCAGAAGTCAACCTGCTCTCAATATGCCAATACAAGAAGCTGTGTCCCAGGCAGCAGAGTCTGTATTCCTATTATTTAGGTCCTGGTTTTTCCCAGGTGTTTTCCTCTTCGCATGAAGCCCATCTTCTTTGCAGGTTTCTGCTCCTAGCAATTCAGATATGACCTGACTGCACAGACAGGGAGAAGTAGCAGGCAGGCAGAGTCCTCTGTCACATTTCTTCATGGGCAACTTGCAAACTCACAGCTGAGGTCCATTCCAGTTGTCTACTTTCCCCACTAGTATCAAAATGCACTTTTTTCCCCTTTTTTTTTTTCCACACAGTTTCATGAACACAATTTTTCCTACATGTGATTCTTGCAGAAATCCCCTTTCTCCAGCGTGCATCTCCCTTGTGTTTTGCCTTTATTATTTCGCAGGGGGTTCACCCTCAAGAGAAGGGAACTGACTGAAAACAGATCAACTGGAAACAGATGTATGAAACCTCAGCCTGCTGTTTGCCCACCCCCACGAAGGTCAATGACAACCACAGTGCCTGGGGGAGCTGATTCCCAGGCAGGCCATTGGGTGACATTTCTTCCCTGCACTTCGTTCCCACAGTTCATGGAGCTGATCCAGAGCTTGTGGAGTCACTGGGAATACTGCAGTTTTCTCCTCTGTGCCGTAGGTCAAGTGCTGCAAGTCTCCAAAGGAAGCCATTCGTGGCTGGTGCAGGTTACTTTGCTAGAATGGGGAGAGGGGTTTTGTTGATTCACGCAGCGTGATCTGGCCAACATGTGACAGTGGCAAAGTGCCAGGAGGGCTCCAGGGGCACCTGCTGCTCCTGCCACTTCTCCTGAGCCTGTGACCTCAGCTGTGGCAAGGAGACAGCTGAGTGCCTTCTGCTCTGCTTATCTGTTCCATTTCTTCTGCCTTCATCCCCGCTTGCTCTTAGTTAAATAACGTAAAAACTGTGGAGTCTTCATCATGGCCTTTGTGGTTTTCCTGTAATTTTTGTAGTACTGCTGTAGCATCACCATTTCATTAGCCAGATTGGGCAGGCTGATATTGCCTGTGTCTACACTATGGGAGACTGGAAAATCTGACAAGAACAGCATCAGCGATCCACAGCACTTTTCTGCCCCATCTCAGCACTGATGGTTCTGCTTAAACAGAAATTTCAGGAAATTCTTAAGCAGAATTTCAGGAGTTCCCTACAGAGGATTTGTCATGTCCCTTTACTGCAGCCACAGACAGTGGCTGGAGAAAAGAAAGGAAGAAATCAAGGCAGAATAATTTGCTGATTACTCTCAAACAGAGATGCGTTTGCATTGTCACTTTGCACAAATCTCTTCTACTTTAGAGAGGAAAGACAGAGCTCTCCCTTGAGCATAAGTGAAACAATTGGTTCAAATAACATTTATTTAGTAGTACAACTATTGTAGCCCTGGTGATGTAAAAATATGAGGCAGAACAAAATTTCTAAGACAGTATATTCCATTAGACCAATTAATTAGAACAGTTAGAAAAAGTCAACAAACTTGTGAGCACATAAGGCTTTCTCCAGTTTTGAAACTGCAGTCTTGACTTCTTTCCTGTGTGCAGCATCCATGAACTGTCCTTTAGCCACACTGAAGCAGACCTTGAATTTTAAAATGTTTTTATGTCCCCTACATATTCTGTTTAATTTTCATTCAATGACTTGTTCTGAAGGGCTGTGTAGGTTTCCTCTCTGAAACACACAATTTACTTTGTTATATACTCAAAATAAAGCCCAGAAGCATCATTATACCTACTTGAAGATGTTTAGTCCAGATTTTAGGTTTGGGTTGGGATTTTTTGTTTGCTTTTTTAGGTTTTTTTTACTTTATTAGGTTTGGTTGGTTGGTTGGTTGGCTGGCTGGTTTGTTTTTGGTTTTGATGCGATGTGGGGCAGTGTTGTTGTTGGTTCCTTTCCTTTCCTTTCCTTGCCGGCCCTTTCCTTTCCTTGCCTTTCCTTTCCTTTCCTTTCCTCCCCTTTCCTTTCCTCCCCTTTCCTTTCCTCCCCTTTCCTTTCCTCCCCTTTCCTTTCCTCCCCTTTCCTTTCCTCCCCTTTCCTTTCCTCCCCTTTCCTTTCCTCCCCTTTCCTTTCCTCCCCTTTCCTTTCCTCCCCTTTCCTTTCCTCCCCTTTCCTTTCCTCCCCTTTCCTTTCCTCCCCTTTCCTTTCCTCCCCTTTCCTTTCCTCCCCTTTCCTTTCCTCCCCTTTCCTTTCCTCCCCTTTCCCCTTTCCCCTTTCCTCTTTCCTTTCCCCTTTCCTTTCCTTTTCCCTTTCCTTTATCCTTTCCTTCCCTTTTTTCTTTCCTTTTTCCTTTTTTTTTCTTATTTTTTCCTTGGGATTTCTACAGAGTTGCATGGTGTTATAAATGGCTTCTCTTGGGTGCAGTGTTACTGAATAGGTTCAGGGGAAAAAACCTCATCTCTTAATTATTGAAGATTTTGCACAGATGTTTGACTGGACACAAAGTTCAGGCATTTGGAGAGGACTGGCTGTTCAGCTCAGAGTGGTGGGGTTAATTTTTAAGGGTTATAATTTTGATGAGCAGAATTCCCTCAGCCCCTGAACTGGACTGCTGGATGCTGCTGTGTGGTTTTTTGCCCCCAATTTTTTTTATTTTTGCTGAGGCAATCTGCTTGTCTTATACCTGTTTTAAGGCAGAAGTTCTCCACACAGGCTCGAAATTCCTAAAGTAATAATTATACTCTTACAATGACTGCAAACAGCTGCTGAAATAGGAGAGAGAACAGGTGAGGGTGCATGACATAAAAGATTCTTGAGCTCGCTATTCCTCACATTCCCTTGGAGCAGAAGAAATGCTACAGCCCTGCTTTTTATTCTTTTTTTTTTCTTTTTTTTTTTT
>VZTH01008591.1:57132-118861 GCA_013397815.1 Aleadryas rufinucha
TTTTTTTTTTTTTTTTTTTTTTTTTTAAGGAACTCTCCCAGAGGAAAAGCGTGGGTTGTATAAATCTCCATCTGCCCCAGCTGTGATAACCTTCCCGCAGACACTCATAAGCACAGAACAAGAGCTGGGGACTGGGACCTCAGGGAAGGCTTTTGAAATCCTGCCAATTTAGCCAGTTGCCTCCCACTCCTGAATTAAGCTGCAATCTTGTCAATCAAGGAGCTGGACAGCATGGCAGTGCAGGAAATTGGGATCCAGGGAAGAAACTGATGAACCTACATTAGATTATTTGATTTGCACAGGACAGCAATTCTTTTTGCTAGCTTTATGTGGGTACTTTTATATAGGAACAGAGGGACTGAAAGAAAAACTTTTGAGTCATCTAACCTAATCCTCCAAAACAGTAATTCTCAAGCCCTGAAGGAAGGTAAAAGCACTGAACTCCAAGGTTTGGGTCTCATTTTCCACCCACTGTTGGGATGAGTAGGAGGGAACTACTCTTTCCTTCACCTGAAGAGACAGTGAATATTGAGGACCAAAGACACAAGTCTCCTCCCCTCCAAAAAATTATTTTCTTTGGGAAAAAAAACCCAACAAACAAAACAAAACAAAACAAACATACAACTACAAAAAGATACACCAAAAAAAAAAAGGGGGGGCAAAAAACCCCAACCCACTTCTTATTTACTACTGAAATAATGTTTCAAAAATTCAGAAAGCGTCCAAGTGCCTGTTACTCTAGAGTCTGGGGAAGTAAAATGGGGGTTTAAATTACTCCTGTTCAGGAAGTACGAAATTGTTATGAAAGTCTTTGCTATCTCTGTTTTCTTGGTGCCGAAAAGGAAGCACAATGTTGCTGCTTCATGTAAGTCTCAAGTCCATAATTTGAGTAGGCAGTGCAGGGTTTGGAGTTTCAGCTGACAGATGCTCAAAAATCTGAGATTTGAGTTAGAAACTTTGCAAAGACAGAAGCTTGTGAGATTTTCAGGGTTTTCTATGTTCATCTGAAGCAAGAAAGAAATTTTTTTCATGCCTGTTCCCATATTATCCAAAAATAATAGGCTACCTTCCTCTTCTTTGAGCTTTAAATTAGCTCTGCCTTTTGAATTAAGCCTTCTTCAGGCTGGCTTTCATTTCAAAAGATCTGCTATTCCTTTTTAAATTCAATTGCAATCTTGAAAATATCCCAATCAATATAATAGGTAGATCAGACCAACATCTGAAACTGTTCTCTTTTACAGAAGAAAAAGAAAGCTGGATGATAAAAATAACAATGCCTGCTTTTATTAGCTCTATAATTTATAATAATGTAATAAATTATTGCAGTGTAATGAGGCATTCCATTAGGAAAAAGGAGAAATTAGATAATGTGCTAGTAAAATTGTCACAAGAAAAAATTGATACAAGTCCTCAGTTCTGCCTGTCATCTAAATAAGTAATCACAAATTGTTCGTACATTTTAGATCTAGAAGTGCCATGTGAAAATAATTTTTTTTTTTTATTATTTTTTTTTAATGGAAGAACAGTAGAGATTTTTATTTAATTTAGGTGTCTGGTTGTCTTCCCACTTACTCTTTTGAAGAAAGAATAGCCAGACAGGTGTAGTTATTCTCAGGTAAATGAGGCTGTAACTGAAGTAGGTGGAGTTGAACCACAACAATGTGGTTCTTGGCCTGTGGTAACCATAACAGATAATAAGCTGAAAGCTGACAGAATCATGTATATTTACCTTCAGTACCTCATAAATGCCAGAACCAATTATTTTTAAAACACGATAAGATTGCTAGAGATAGTCAGAACAAGTTGTTTTCTTTGCTCCATGGAAAAAAGGAAGGTTTTTTTAATAAAAAAAAAAAAATAGGAAATTTTGAGAAAAAAATACTGTCTAAGTAGACTTAGGGAATTGTCTGTCAAAATTTCAATATCTCAGCACTAAAATAGACAATTAAACAAATGTGAATTGCATGGTTTTGAGGTTTTTTTTCAATAAGAAAGGCATCTAACTTAACAGGCCTGAACACAACCTTCTGTTTTGGTGGAGAAATGGGCTACAAAGAATCACAGCATATCTGCATAAGCAGTGTCAGTTTTGAACTTGTATTTGAGGATGGTAACTGAACAATATGAACTCAGAATATCCTATATCCAAAGTCCTGGACTCACTGTGGGATCCAGGAACAGCTGAAATGGAGCTGTGAAGAGCAAGTACTAAAGGAGAGGTGGTCATATTACCAATATTATAAGTTTTCAGTTCATATCTGGTAATGAGGATTTATTCTGAGCTGGCAAAAGATGGCCTTGATTAGCTGAACCCCTCACCAATTCTGAGACTTTGGTTATGGTGAGAAAGGCTTAAATGTGTTTTCCTGCCTGACAAAGATTGATGACTCCTCACCCAACCCAAATTCAAGAGAGAGATAAGCAAAGAGGTGAGAAGAAGAAAGTTGGAGTGATTTGTGCAAGCCTGAGGCAAAGAGGCCTGGGGTCATTTAGATCTGGCAAGTATTAATTAGTTTTTTGAACAAAGATGAGCCCTAGGAAAGGGGCCTGACAGTCCTGACAGTCACTGTGGGTGTGACTTATGAAGACGCGTCTCTATTTTCCACTTATTTTAGTGGCATTTAAACAGATGCTTAAATGTTTTAATATTGAAAATTTCCTAAAGCAGAGGCTTTGGTTCCTTAGGAAACATTTGGGGAAGAAGGCAGCAAACTCATTTTGGATGGAAAACATTTGCGTCTGAGAAAGCAAAAAAAAAAAAGCAGACTTCCTCCTGACAGTGAGTAAAGGGCTTAAATAGCTACTTTATGAACATTTGCTCCAGGAGTACTGGGTGGCATTTTTTTAAGGCTGCCTTGGCCTTCAGAAGCCAAGTTCTTGAGAACCTGAGTTCTGACCACCTTGTCCCAAGAGGCAGCCAGTGGGAAAGCTTACAGAGCAGGAAGGAGTCTAAGGTGAGTAGGTGGCATCAGGACAGCTTTTGCATCATCAGGCAAAAAGACTTTTATCAAGATAAATGGTTTTTTCTGTTGAATTCTACTTTTAGTTGGTTGGTCAAAAATCAGAGAGTCATGGAATGGTTTGGGTGGGAAGGGACCTGAAGTCCTATCTTGTCCAATTCCTTTCCACCAGACCAGGTTGCTCCAAGCCCTGGCCTTGAACCAGGCCAAGAAGAAACCTGACTGTGGTAAAGAAATGCTTCTTGCTGCTGTCAAAATGAAGAGCTGACAAGTTCTCAGAAAATTTCTGTCGCCTGGACAGAAGTGAACTCGTGGGTACTACAGATCCTTGAGGTATTGTGCTCAAGACTGAACTTGAGGAAAAACAAGAGTTTCATCATGCAAAAATACTTAAGGGTAAAAGTTCTCAAAGCAGAAGAAATTTAACTAATGACTGTTTGTCCAAGCACTCCTGGGAATTGCTTTTTATAAGTGAATGAAAAAATCAGATGGCAGCAGACGGCACTAAACAAACGCAAATGCTCTCAAAACAGCCAGGGATCGTATTTTTCCCTATGATGAGTGAAGGTGTCCAAACAGCACTACAAATGATGCCAAAATGATGACATTGAAAAGGATGATAACTTCTCCTCCTCCTTCTTCTTCTTCTTCTTCTTCTTGTTATGATGATGATGATGATGATGATGATGATGATGATGATGATGATGATGATGATGATGATGATGATCCAAAGTTTCAAATTACTGAACTGCATTTTTTAAATAAATTTTTATCTACAGTTTGCAGGAAAATGACATCAGAAAATGATCTGCACTGGTCAAAATAGGTAAAATAAATTTGGATATCACAGGCAAGTTCTCATGCTGATTGCAGACAAAGAGTTCAAGAAGAGCTCAAGTAAAAAAGAAGATTGGGATTGTAGAATTCTTCTGCCTTCTGAGTTGTTGGAGATGAAGGAGGAGGGTCCACTGACCAATGATTTATTATTGAGGTCATTAAAAAACATGTGGTTTCTTTGAGAAGGGAAGAGAAGGCTGAAAAAAACCACCAAACATTAGTAGTTAAACTTAAAAAATTTAAGGGAAAGCTTTTTCTTTGTATACATGAAAAATACTCTGTGTTGTGGTAGCTACTAACACATGAACCAAAGATTTCTGATTCTGATTTTTTTGTATTTGAATAAAAAGATGAATTTATTTTGAAGAGTCATATCCTGAAGTCTTCATTCACTATTCCCTAGAAATAAATATGCATTCATGCTTTGGCATGTTAAAAGGGTAAAAAATGGGTGGGAGAAGAAGTGGAGAGATAGGAAAAAAAGAAAGCCCAAGGAACTCAACAATTTATTTTCCACTTTTTCAAACACTGTTCATGTTTCATTTGTTTACATTGACACACCCTGCTGGACTCTGACCTCCACCAACTCGCCTCCTGAATTTATGAAATTTTATCCTCTCAAAACACGCATCATGTTTGGCCCTGGGAGCTGCAAATGCTGTGCCAGGTGTGTGACACATGGCTGGGCTATAACACAGCTCAGCACAACTTCTGTATACATGAAAACCCCTTTATCTTAGAAAGGAAGGGCTGATAAGATTAAGTGTCCTTCACAGAGGTCTAGAAAAGGTGTCTTTTCTGAGCTTTCTGAGCTTTCTGAGCACTACTCCAGGGCTTGGCCCTTTTAGCCTTAGGTACTGAGACAGTGAACCTTTCTTCTTGGTGTGTTTGATGTGCAAGTTCCAGACAGTAATTGAATAAAAGTATGCAATTATTGTATTCTCTGGCAGTTATGCAATGAACCATCAATTTCAGAGTTCACAGGAGAGGTCTGAGGACATCATCACCAACACACAACGACCTCAGAGACGAACTGGATTTCTTTTGTCCCCCAAATTCCAGCAGCACGTGGGGTGTGTTGTATGTTGGGGCAGAATCTTAGTGGAGTTACCTCAAGAGGGTTTTTTTTCAAAAAGTGATGGCTGTAAGAGGAAAGGAGCACCTTATTTTGGAGCAAAACTGTGCAATTGTTGCTTTTTCAGATGCCTGGGGCTTATTGTGGCATGACTGCTCTTGCCACGGGGATGGGCTGTCCATTCCCTGGACTACAGGGATTTGCCTGTAGATTTGCATCCTAAAAGCACTGGAAACTGTGCCCAGAATTTTTTGCATTTCAGGAATGATTGTTCACATCAGTTGAACTGTTTCATTGTGTGAATGTGATGGCAGGAAACGCTCTCAAGGGCTAATTCTCAGCCCCAGTTTGCCAGCCACTGTATGGGTCATACGTATGTTTTGTGTAAACATACAGAGGTAAATGTACCTAAACACATGAGTATATACATAAACATATATTCACTGAAAATGGGAACAGGCTGCCCAGGGGAGTGTTTGAGTCACCATTCCTGGGAGGGCTCCAAAAATGTGCAGATCTGGCACTTGGGTGATGTGGTTCAGTGGTGGACGTGGCAGTGCTGGGTGAGTGGCTGGACTCGATGAATCCACAGGTCTTTTCCAGCCTAAACCATTCCACAATTCTATGGAAAGCACACAATCACACATTGTATGTCGTATTTAAATAATATATATAGAGTATATTTTAAAATTACACACACAGACACACTTATAGATATATAGATATATATATAGATATATATATACACACATACATAGGCAAGGCCTAATGCAATTGCCTTCACTTAAATAAAACTAGGTTTATTCTAAGTAGAAAAGGAACACTTTCTAGAGTGAAGATAAAGAATTTTGGAGTTTCATGGATGATAAATATTTAATAAATGTGAATGGAAAGAGCAAGATACAATGCTTAGAGCATCCACAGTTGTAATACTCATGGTGTACTTGAACCCCTGGATGCAGCAAATACAGGACCACAAGTACAAACTGGCAGAATGCATTTTTGAAGGGTGTCTATTTCAGAAATTCTTACACAGGAAAGAACCTGGTATTTGACATGGGTGAAGATGCAGTCAGCATGACAGGGCTGTCACAGAGCCACCTGAGAAACTCTGACAAAAGTTTTAAGTGCTCTCACTTCCTTGTGTCTCTTTGGCAGGAATTGAATCCACTCACGTCTACAGCTTCTCTCAGTCCCAAGAAACTTCTTTTAGAGGCTGGTGTAACCAATTTAAAATGTCCCCATTCCAGGTTTCTACAGGCTGACTGTGTTATTCACTTTATTCTTTAAAAATAATGCATAATTCATAACGACGCTTTCGAATCTGCTTTAATCTGCATTTATGAGATGAAGTATGTGCAGCTGTGAACAGTCTTTCATTTAGCTTCAAAATAATCTGGCATTAAGCAATAGTTTGCAGGGGTTTATTAACAGAAGTTACTGATGGTTTTGATCAATTTGTTTGTCTGTTTATTACATAGTATTTCTTTGCTCCTGTAGTGTGTTATTTTCTTCTTTCTTTCTTCTGCACTAGGTGCAGAATTAACTCAAATAGCACATGCTATAAATAAAAAAAAAAAAAAAATCTGCTTGCCTTCCTTCATTGTTGCCTTCTTCCCAAGTCAGCACTGCCTTATTTAAACAAGTTTGGTCTGGTTAAAGTCTTCCACTGTGAGTTTTGCAGCATGGATTGTCTGTAATGCTTCTTCATGTCATGCTAGTGCAGTGTGAGACTAATTCATGGCCGAACACTCTTGATGTAACTGTACACCAGGATTCACAGGCCTTTTGTTTGTTGTGGTTTTGAACAGCAGTGGGAAGACAACTAAACCAACATCCCATTAATTTATTCCTTGGTTCTGAAGAAATGACAAAACATCTGAGCTCTGGGGAGAATGATACTAGATTTTTATTTTTAAAGGTACATCAACAGATGCAGGAGAGTGCCAGTGATCAGTATGTTAGGCTACATTCAAAGATTTTCATTGGAAGGAGAGGAAATCCTTAAAAGACTAAAATCACTCAGTAAGATGATTCTCCACCCTATTGAACGTTACATTATTTGATAACTGTCTAATTACAATACTCTTTCCCCAGATCTGGGTGCATGTATGAAGTGGTGTGGTGCAAGCCTTTATCCATGGATATCCATGAAAAAGAAAATCATTTCAGCCACTCCTGATGTTTGAAAGACAGAACATATATTCTGGGCAAATACCTTAGTTTCTCCCCTCTCCTCCTAAACCCTTGCTGAGACTGAACTTTTTGTGCTATGTTTCTAGTAAAAATAACACTGAAAGATTTTCCTAGCCAAAACCATAGAACAACACCCTTGTCTTCAGCCCTGCAGCTTCATCTCTGTTGTGTCTTTGAAAGGTGACATTCTCATTTAATTGGACTGCTATTTGCACGTAAAGTGTGCTTTTTACCAGAAACATTCTTTCCTATTATGACTGGATGAAAATCTTCCACGAATTTTCCACGGTTTCTCAGTGGAAAAAGGATTTCTGATGTGTTTTTTGAAAAATCCTGCTGCCTATGAAAACATTCCAATATCGAACTGCAAAAGTTCACAGAGGGAAACTCCTGGCAAGTGCCTGAGTTTTACCTTCAATAACCATCTTGACTTTCCTGTTGGCTGGGCTTCCCAACCTGACTTCACTCTCAGTGACACATCACAGCCTTGAGACCACCAGAATCTTTTCCCCGAGAAGAAAGACCAAAGTGAAGATTCACAGATGAATCCCAAGTTGTCTTTAGGGAAAGAAGTGGGAATGTTCAGCCTCTGAGCTACAAGTGCCACGTGGAGCACTGAAAAACACTGCTTTGGAGTTTTCCAGCCCAAACTGGAGATTTTTGCTGCAGAGAAACAGGGAAGCAGAGAGGCACACCCTGTCCTGCTCCCACCTAATCATCTCACAGATAAAATTATCACATTTTATTTCCAGAAGTGCTTCTAAACAAAGGCATTTTGGAGAGAATGAGTGAAAGTTTTCTTATTTTTGGCCCATCACCTCCAGAACAGCCTCATAAATTCTATCAGCTACATTCTGCAACCATCAGTGCAAATGTTAGTTCCATATCTTTGAGAAAACATGCCAACCCCCATTCCACAGCTGAGCCTATTTGAGAAGAGACATATTTATCTCTCTTCTCAAGAGTCAAACAGGGCCAGATGAAGGGCACTGGAGAGGCAGCTAACAAACTTTTCATTCATAAGCAAAGCCTTTGTGAGACAGGTTAAAGAGAAATAATGCAGACAGTAATCCCAAGCCCGGCTTTTTTTGGAGACTTTTCAAGGCAGGACACCAGCAGTGAATGCCAACAAGACATATCCTATGCCTCTGTGACTTAATCATGACATCACAGCAATGTTAAATCTTTAATCTGTGTACACAGATGTGCCTGGTTGGAACACTCACGTGTGATTTTTGCCCTTCTCACACCTCTTATGGGGGAGAGGCAGAAACTTCTGAGTTACGTTCCTTAAATCTCCCGCTCTGCGGACCTTCACAAGGGCTACTAGGGGTCATTTGAGTTCTGAGTTGGAAATACTTGTTGCTTGGCCATTCTGTGGCTGAGTAAAGGGGATTTTACCTCCTTTCCTCTGGCACAGGTCAGCAGAGCCCTCAGCTGGGCATGGGCTGGCCCCGTGGCACTGGGGCGTGACACAGCCTGCAGTGAGCTCCAAGCAGGCAGCAGTTCTGGCCTGCGAGGTCTGGCTGCTTCAGGTGGCTCATTCCTGATTAGTTTTGCTCTGCTCTGCTCTCCCCATCAGTTGGATTTGTAATTCTCATCAGCTGACTCAAGCAAACTCCACTGCTGCGTTACCCACTCACGCCCGAGAAGATGCGGTGAAACAAAGTGGGGGAAGCTCAGCTGCTGGTGTTGATCCAGATTACATCTAGGCATTTGGAACATTATTGCCTTCCTCAGCACTTCAGAGAGTTTCATCACTGTTTCCTTCTGATGAACCTGATATGGTCAATTTCCAAGGTACAGAGCAGTGATTCCATTGGAATGCACCACAAGCCTGATGTGGAATTAAAGCAACATTTCTATTTTTTAAATGCACATTTGTATTTTCATTTTTTCTTTGTATTTTCATCTAGAGAGTTTTCTCCCATCACATGCTCTGTATGCAACTGATTTTTATCTTTGCTTTCCAACCTTTGCTTCATGAGCAATGGTGACTAAAGCGTTGAATTTCTTTACTGCTCTGTCTGGACCACAGACAGTGATAATGATCTCTTCTTGTGAAGATATCTCTTGCTTGGCAGCTGCTCTCCTTCGCTGTGAAATCTGCCATGCATTCCTCCCCAGCTGCATCCTCTGTGTGATTAATAACGTTTGGTGCTTGGCCACTGAACCTACACCTTGGACACATATCTATCCCTCACACCATCTTTTTTATCTTTCACACATTTTGGACAGTGCTAGGAAAAATGTTTTGCAGTCTCTTATGTCATTTACCTCACACTGTTCCTTTTTCCTTACTTTTGAAACAAAAATATTGTCCATGTGCTTCTTTTCTCTGTTCCTTCTTTCTACCACCTCTCTGCTGGATTTGGGGTCAGGACTTTGGTTTGGAAATTTCCTCCATTTCCATTCAGACCTTTGAGTAAACTAAATGATATTTTTGCATTATTGTCATTACTTATCCTCATTTCACACCATTCTTGATGGCTGTCAGCCCAGACAGTTTTCCTTTTTGGTGGCTTTTCTACCAACAAGATGAATATGCAGTGGAAGCCTGGTACAGCCGCTGTCATACAGCTTCTGAGGGATTAAAACCTGTCCATTATCACTCTCAGTGTTTTCACTAAAGTCCCCATTCTCTGGGGCCAAATGGCCAAAAGAAAATGTGAACTTTCATCTGCTGCATATTCACAGTTAGGAAAGAGAAGTTTGGAACACGAGGTTATTGTAGGAACTGAGGAGTGTAAAGGCTATGATTTTTGTTATAACTTTGGGTTTTGAGAGCTCAGTGTTCCTGAAGGCATCTGACAATACTCTTGCCCTTGACAGAGGTTTCTGGAGGTCACTCAGCAACCCAGCACATCAAATGCTTGTCTGTGACTGTTCCTGACACTGGTGCCTGAGGACCTCAAAGAAAAAAAATATCAAGGTATGTAAATAAATCGTAGGAGCCAAAGGTTTAGATTAAAACAACATTGTACACTGTAATAAAGCCTTTCTCTTATGAGTGACGGGGCCCTTTCATACTTTATCCTCCTGAACTCCTGGTTAAAAGAGTAGCTGGGCCTCAGAAGCATATCATGCACTTTCCTTCCTTTCCCTTTCCTTGTTCTTTATTAATAAAAATATTTAGACAAAAAGGAGTCCTTATTTCCTAACAGTTCATCCGCCTCTCCTGTTTATCCTCTACCTGGTGTCACAGTCCTCTGAGTTTTGGCAGTGTAATAATTTCCAGAGCAGTCCTGCTGGGATTTCACATTTTTAATAAGTAGAAAAAGAAAGATGAATACTTAAACAAAGGCTCCGTCTTCGAGTAAATATCCTCAATAATGTACAATAAGGAAAGAAAAACAGGGGAAATGTCCAATACTTGGGCAGAAATGTACAAGAACAGTTTAGCTTTTGCAAACTTTTCCACACACTCCCATATGGGCTTCAGGAATGCCATTGCCTTTTGTCTTCCTCCTCCGTTAGAAAGCTGCCTCTGTATTTTTTTTGGGCAGAAGAAAGTGCTTGGCAACGTTTCAGACTGGACTGAATAAGATTTTAATGACCTTTTTTTGCGAAGCTGAATGGCAGGATCCCACCTCAAATATAGAGCTGTATTCCCAAAATAAGCAGAGATAATAGTTGTCAGATGGAGGCAGAGCAAGGTGGGTACGAGGTGGGCTGGGGAGAGCCAGGCAGTGCTGCTGATCTCATTTAGGGCTTGGGGCTGTGAAAAAAACCATCAGATGTGGTTCTGAGGAAGCGCTCAGCAGTTTTTTAGGGTTATTGTCACCTGCACTTTGGATCACACCAAAACCGGTAGGTGAGTTAGACAGATTGGGTGGGTTAGCCAAGCACAGAAATAACTGAGCTTGTAAGGTTTTAATTACAAGCACAATGAAGGCTAGGAAGCAATTAGAGCTTGATTCAACGAACACAAACCTCCAGGTGTAGCTCACACACCTCACGTGTGAGTTAAAACAATCATGAGGGGCCAGATTGTGCCATCAGTGTTCCCACGGGGTGGTTGTTTATTCTCCAAGTAAATCTCTTTGAAACCCTGCCTGCTTGGAACAGCAAAATCTGCTGTAAATAGCTACCAGCAAATGACCATGTGGCAAAAAAAAGAGTCCTCTGAAAAAATTACGCTTCCATGCCTTAGTTGTCTAACAGAGCAGTGATGTGTATTTTTACTGCTACCAGAATAATATTTCAGTGATAGGTATCCAAGTCACAGCATTCCAATTCTTTGTAGTATGGTACTACTACAGTCCTTAAAAAATCTGCATTTTTTCTGAGATGAAAACACGTTGAGATAAACCCCAAAGTTTTGAGACCTTCAAAAAATAATGTGCTGCTTTCCACAGAACATGTTCCACTGCAATTTTGCAGGTACTGCAGGCAGATAATTTTTATACTTTGGTTAAAAGAAGCAGCACAGTTTTTAAAAAGACTGATATTTTTATGTTTTGTTTTCCAACAAGTATGATGTCTTAGGTTAAGCACTTCTCTCCAAAGCACTGGATTGCTTACTTATCTGTCTCTGAGGAAGTAAGTCCTAAATTCCTGAAAATAAAGCACAAAAATTAAAGGTGGCCCTTGAGCACACTGGGTAAACAGTCTGCTACCCTCCAGTTCCAGCAGGTTTTCAGGACTGCATTTGCATTTCGTGTGCTTGTTACATGCACCAATTAGTAATACTCTGATGTGTTTTCTTTTACATGCCTGTAGCAAGACATTGTGTAATTTGTTCTAAGAGTGGTTTCATTTGTATATGCAGTCATTACAGTTATATTTGCAAATGAAATATGGATTCATGTACACACGTGGGATAACCATACACACTTCCTTCTTTTACTATTTGGGCTACATTTATTTTTTTGAGGCCGACAGTTTGCATAAGTATTCCTTCGGGATGGGAGCAATTGCAGCCTGCAAAGTACTTACCTACCCCAGAAATTGTGTTTGCTGACATTTTTACAGCTCCATCCCTACACCAAGTTGTAGAATGTTGTGATGTCAAAAAACTCTCTCCACTGCAAGTGCAATTCCCAATGGTTGGAGAGCAAAGCTGAGGTATTCCTTCTGGCAGTTTACCTGTGGTGGCATTGTCTAATCAACCACACATTTCCACAGTTTTTGGGGCAGATTTCTGTCTGACACTGAATTCTGCTGGTGTAGGTGAATTTGCAGTGTGTTGCATTACTGGTTGAATTGAACCATTTTCCCCTACCCTATGCTAATCATTACACATTCAATGACAGCCAGGAAAATTTTTTAAAATGAGGATTGAATGTCATTGGGGGCATTTAGGGATTTGTGTGGGTTTCTTTGGGTGGGATGTTGTCTGGGTTGTGGTTTGGGTTTGGGGTTTTTTTTCTTCTTTTAACAGAAATTAGGAGAAATTAATTTCTTGCTGTGAGACACCGTGTCAAAGGCAAGAAGAGAAATTACATGTGGGGTGAATAAGTAACTTCAAATTGTTTCCCCTGCTGTGCCAGAGTGGAACAATCTGTTACCTGTAGATCAATTACACACTGGCAAGCAGTGGCAGGTTTTAGCTGCAGGTATGTGGCCGTAAATAATGGGGTAAAAACACTCTGTGCAGGCACCCACTGTGGGTGAATTGTGAGTCACTCGTGCATTTCCAGTTCTTGCAGGTGCATGACCACCACTCATGCATTCACCAAAGCATGCTGTGGAATCCCTGGTGTAAAACACCCTGAGGTTGTTTCACTGAGAGGAATTTGGTGAAGAACTCAAGGATTTTTGTGTGCACAGTATACAAATTCGGGCAGCAGTAAACACTTCAGAGCCCCCAGCCCTTCCAGAATCGCTCTTGGGAAACAGGATATGGAGTTTAGCATGCTGAGTAGTGAAAAAACCCCACTACTTTTATGTAGACAACACTAAAAATAACAGGAAAGCCAACTTCTCATGGAGCCGAGGATCCCTAAGGATTTTAAACAGGAATTGTCTTTCTGCAGTAGCACATCTGCAGGTGCAGATGGAAACATCTTTGAGTAGGAGTCACAGAGGGGATTTTTCTGAACTATGGGTGATGGAAAAACGTGTGTTTTGAAAGTCAGAGGAACTCCCATAGGATTTTAGGGTGTTCCTGGTTTAAACTGGGTAACCAGCAACCACAAAATCCTGTCCAATGCAGGACTCATTTCAATGCTTGCTCCTGAAAGACTGGGCTTCAAAACTACTGCTTAAGCCTCTGTGAGGCTGAGGGACCACAAGGAACACAAAATCAGTTTAATTCACCTTTGTAGACGTGGAAGGACTTGTGACAGGTCAGGGTGCTAACAGGGAAGGTGGCTGCTGCAAGGATAAAATCGCTACACCTTTTCAAAAATACATTATAAAAAATAGAGGAATTCTACAGCCTTGCAATGGTAATGTACACCCTAAACTGAACTTTGTCTGCAGCTTCCACTAAGGAAGCAGGCTGAGAAGTGTGCACATGGGGATTCAGAGAGCAGGAGTCTCCTTTTGGAAGGTAAAATGGAGTTGTTACACAAGTTAAGGTTGGAAGTTCTTTGTTTTCTGACTGAAGAGTCAATCCTTGGAGGGCCAAAAGAGCTGGATTTAGGGTAGGCATGACAGTAACAGCCTCTCTGACAGCTCATTTTGGAACACTGTCTTTTTTTTTTTTTTTACTTGACAAGGATTAGAGAAAGAAAAAAAGAAAACCAGGATCTGGGAGAAGGAAATTTATCTGGTGAGGAGATGCTGTGGTTTCTGACACTGTCGCATTTTCTTCATCAGGCAGCTCCTTCTGCTGTCTCATCTCCATGAAGTCACAAACTCTGATTGCCCTGGACATACAGCACCCCTTCTGTAATGGCTGGGGTGCTTTCATGCCTTTTTCCTTGTTCATTACTCATTTCTTCTGTGAATCATTACCACAATTTTCTTCTAAGAATATTTGGGGTTGAAAAAAAAAGTATTTGTGTCTAAAAATCAGTAGACTGTGGAGCTTTATGGTGTCAGTTTTACTCTCTTTTATTTTAAGAGAAGAAGCTTTTTTGAGATTAGATGAATGAGAGATTATCACGGTTCTTACATTTTTAGGACTCACAGAGGTCTTTTCATGGACCACAAGTGAATTTTTTGGACACACAAATATTATTTTATTTTCAAGCTTTTATCAAATGCATTGCAAATAATCAACCAATTTATTACCTTTACAATAGGAAATAAATGGCCCTTCATTTGCAGCTTCAATACTCCTGGAAAAGTATTGGATAAACTGTGGATCAATAAAGTACCGCTGTAAGCCATTTAATGAAATATTTTCATGAAACAGACGTGTGAAATAAATACTTTTACAAAAATATTTTCTGGTATTTTCCTTAGTGCAGACAATACAATTTTTCAGCATTGTGACGAAGAAGAACAATTAGAAAATAAATTGAATTTTCATTTATCAAGATGAAAGGGAAATTGAATCACATCACACGATAGAAATAACTTCTTCGATTTTTCATGTATGTTTTCTTTCAAGTTACTAACTGTAGAAGACAAATCTTTTTTAGGGCTTATGGGATGTATCTGGATTCAAATCTCACCTGTGGAACTCAGGGTTAATATTCAGTTTAGTAGGAATAGGATCTGCTGCTACTGAGAAGAGAGACGTTGTGAGTTTAGAGCCTCTCAGACCTGGCTGGGAGTTCTTCTGCTGTGTGCAGGCATTTCAGCTGATCTGAAATGTCTAAAAACACTAGAAAGATACTTAAGACACCAGAAAATTTGTAGCTTGACATTTTCTTGGCTTGTTGTTTTTTTTTTTTTTAATTTGTGTGGTTGATAGGCCAAGTTGCTACTTTAATGTACTGCAATTCTTCAATTGTTCCTCTGCATTACCATGCAATAAACTGAAATTGTGAAATGTGGCCAGTATTAAAAATCATTGAAATATGAGGAGCGATTTATAGCATGCAACTTTCCCTTACACATAGAAGATTAAAAAATTTTAAAAGGAAAAAAATATCCTCATGCATATTCAATTATTCTTGTTCCTGTAGAAAGTTTTATACTGATCTATTCAGATTGAGGTATTCTAAGGATCTGTAGTTTTTTGCTTTCACACGTAAACAAAATTAAATGTAGTAAGAATTACATTTATAATTAGAATATCAGTGGGCTTTGGTGAGTTACCCATATAACCAAATACCATTCAATCAAGGGTTTCACAGTGTGATCAGAAGGTAAAAATGTGATGCCTTTAGTAACAAAAAATTTTGCACTTTGGGAATGAGTCATTTTATCAAAATGAATACTAGACCCCTAAAGCTAGTCATTTTTTTAAAGGCTGAGCATGTCTATCAGTATTTTGCTTCAGAGTTGCCCACAGCAATGAAATTTTTTAAGTGTTTATTAAATTTGAAATATATTTTTTAAATTCATTTAATATATTAAACATTTAAAGTGTTCATTAAATCTGATGCAGAGGGATTGATGAGGTTAGTAATGAATTAAGCTAGAGGAGGTGCAAATGACCTCTCTGTGCTGATCAAGCTGTGATGGGGTTCCAAACACTTGTTTAACACTGCTGGCAACCTACATGAAACACCACATATTTCTTTATCATCAACAGCAGACATGCAAGGGTTTGTAACACACTGCTTTGCTTCCCTAGCACTGTAAAGCTGTGCAAGAAAGAGAATTCCTTATACTGCCCTTTAATTTGGACTCTAACCTTTTCTTCCTCCCCATGTTTGCGCTGTAATGTCTTCATTGAAAAATTGTTTTCTATCTCGGGACTCCCAGGTGCTCTGTTAATGTGAGTAACAACATTGTGAAGGAATATCCAGAGCAGTAATTCTAAAATTTGTCTTAAAAGACGGGGAAAGGGATCAAAAGCTGTTAAATAGCTTTAGCAGACAAAATCACATAAGAAAGGTGGAGAAAGACTTTTTACAAGGGCTGTAGTAGGACAGGACAAGGGGCAGAGTTTTAAGGTGAGAGATTTAGACTGGGTGTGAGGAAGGCATTTTGTGTGCTGAGGGTGGTGAGACACTGGGACAAGTTCCCAGAGAAGCTGTGGATGCCCCATCCTTGGACTAGCTTGGTGTTAGGCTGGAGTGGCCTTTCTTGATCTGGTGAAAGATACCCCTGCCACTGGTGGTGGGGGTGAACCAGAGGATCTCTAAAGGTCACCCCTAAACTAAGTCATTCCATAGTTTTTTTCCTATCACAATCGTTTGATTCTCCACTCACAAGATTACAGCCTGTCCCAGCTGTGATTCCCTGCTTGCTCCCCCATAACTCTGGGAAAATGACTTGACCTGGAAAGTCTCAGATGAGTTACTGCTGCTGAGTATCAAGGTGGTTTGCCAGACCACTCTGCATGAAGGTGCATTCTTTATTTAACCCATTGATTGTCTGAATCATGACAAGGCTGAAACAATCGGGAGCTCATCGAGCAGCAGCATCGAACAATAGGGACATTGAATCCATTCCCAATGTAAAACACCACCTGAGGTTTCCTTCCTCTTAACAAAACTTATCACAAACCTCAACATAAAATAAAACGTTTATCATCCTTTTTTTTTTTTTTTCCTGGCATCAAAGAACGCTGAACTGCACAGGTGAAATAAAACATAGATTTGACTTTGAGATTGCACTGAAACATGATATTACTCTGACCTTCTTTTGCACTTGTTGGTAAGAGGGGAAACTGCACACGAAGAAGAAAGCTTCGAGAGCAGTTTATTGCTGCATAAATTTAATTCCATGTAAACAGGAAATGTTTGCCACACAGGGACAGTGGTATGTTTATGTGCTTACCATAAAGGCTCAGTGCATACGGTGAGAAGGACACCAATTTTCAGCCTGGGGAAAGCCAGTCCCTTCTGGCAGGGCCTGGAGGAGATTTTATATCATTGACCTTTATTTATGGTTTGTTGCCTTGTATTCTGTGTGGCGAAACGTTTATTTCCTATAAAAACCTTTGCTTCAACTATTATGTTAGGAGGAAAATTTTACATAAACAGATAAATTGCACTAGCAAGGTGGGTCTTTACTGACTTTCCCACTGAAGCCGATTTAAAGTGTAGATATATGGGGGTTTTTTCAGTTGATATTAACAAAAACAAAGCCTTAATGAACCACCTTGTTAAACGGCAAACTGAAGTCTACCACAGTTGAATTACAGAAGTAATTGCACATAGAAATATAGGAGCTAAATATCTGATATACTGAGGGAAACTACTTCTGTAGAATAACGTTGAAGATATTGTCCATTATTTCCATGTGACTATTCTAGTAGCCTGTGACTTCAAAAATGAGTAGTAATCTGGATTAGGTTTTCTTCTTCTTCTTCTTCTTCTTCTTCTTCTTCTTCTTCTTCTTCTTCTTCTTCTTCTTCTTCTTGTCACTGCAATTTTCCAACTTCAAGCTCCCCCAAGCATTTGCATTTCTGCTCTAGGTGTGTGAAACCTGTGACTTGATCAAATATATCAGCACTGTTGTAGATTATCCAGTCCTGTCCTGGCAAAAACAAACTCTGGTCTCACACTGATGTGGCAGGATCGTGGGACACTTGGATGTAGCACCAACTAGTTCCACTAGATTCACAGCATTCTTGCACTCAGACACGAGGCTGCTCTGAAGAGCCTCTGAGTCAGAACTGGTTTCTTCACTTTTTTTTTTCAAGGCAACAAACTTGTTTTAAAACAAGCAGGGAAGTCAAAACTTTAGAAATCCCAAGCCGCAACCAATAAAAAAACCTCACAAAACCTGCTGTGGTAGGGGCCATTCCTCAAGGTGATTCAGGTCAAGGTGGCACCTAAAAAGTTGTGTTACCCTCATTGGTTTAGGTGCTTAAATCCCTTTAAAAATCTGACTTTCACCCATGTGTATTGTATTTAGACACCAGAACACTTGCAGTGATGCTTTTACAACTTACATTTTGTTTCTGATGTTTTTCAGAATACATAATTTCTGTGAACCCTATACTGACCATATGTCACGTGCTTTCCTTCCTGCTGGGCTTCCCCTTTTTGTTCTGTAACTTTCTCCTAGCAAAAGAGTATGGAAAAAAAGTTGGATACTGGATTCGAAGACCTTCACATTTTTCATTGTTTAAGAAGCCAATAAATCATCAAATATTCAACCTCATTCTATGGTAAACCTTAGAGGTTCAAGCTCTGTTCCAAATCCCTCTCTCTCAGTATCATCACAGTTGTCAGCTGCTTGTAGCAGTGAGAACAATCTGTCTTCACATAACTGGTATCAAAAGATACAGTGCTAAAAATTATAATTAGAACTGTTCAGACACAGCTGCTGTAAGTTTTAACTTAAGTTTTCCAGCAGGAAACCCACACTTGTCAGCTTCAGTTGCAGCTCCTTAACCTGGGCTGTTTTTCCTAAAACTTTTCTAGGAATATGAGTAGCAAACTGACCAGAGGAAAAGGAAATTTCTCACCGATGCTAAGTGAAATTGAACAGACCTTTTTTTAAAAGTTTATTTTAAAGGAAAGCCTGCCAGAATAGGTCTGTAGAGATCTCAGACCAGTTGGGGAGAGAGACATTAGGTTTTGTCATCCACTCAGGTTTCACTGTAGCATTAGGAGGTAAAGCAACTGGAACAAACTTCGGAGCAAAGTGAAAAGAAGATGCAGCAGCTGGTAGCAGATTTGGAGTCCAAGGCTGTTCTCCTTGCTAAAATCTCTTAAAAGTCTTTATCAGATGTACCAAATGGAAATAATGTCAGGATAAATCTCACTGAAACTTCTGGGAAATTGAGGTTTCTTAACTGAAAATGCTGAGTTTATAATGTGATATCAAGCCAGAGAATGTCCACACAGTTCTCAGAAGCGAAATATACAATAGTAATTGAATATTGCATTCAGCAACAAACAGAACTCCTTCTCCTTAATTGTATCATTTAGACACAGAAAATGGGCAAATTTCAAAGCTAAATCAGGAAGCTGAGCCTTAACGATAAGTTTAATGATACAATTAGCAAGGTATGAACAACCTTGGGAGAGGGAGCCACGGTATCGGTTAAACTGGAAAGAATTCAGACAGCACACTCATTAGGGAAAGGATTGAAAAATAAACAGAAGTTCTGGAGTTCAAAGTTACTAAGCAACTGCACTTAAAGGAAGAAATATCAGACTACGCATTTCTCTTTGTGTGTCCTATTTATTGTATTCACTGCAAAATTATTGTGAAGCAAAAAACTAACCTGGGAAATGTCTTAGATATTCTCTCAGTTTGGTTCCCAGTGCTTTTTATTTGTCTGCAATACATTTCATTAACACTCTGTGAATGTTTGTGACACTAAAAAAGACAATCTAGGCAAATTGTGGGGTAACAATTCCAGTCAAGTGGGCAAATTCCCTAAGGATGTGAAGGCTACAAAACTGCATGAGAAAGCACAAGATCCATACTTTCTCTCATGCCTGTAGCTGGCTGAAAAAAGGAAATGGAAACACCAATTGCTGTTCTACCTTGCTCAGACAGCACGGTGGGAGTAGTCCCTGGGGAGAGAGAAGATTTATTGGAACAGAAATTTCAGTAAATCCTAACCACGCTGTGTCTGACCCCTGTGCAGAATGCCTCTGAGCTGACCAAGAGCCTCACAAATTTTATGGGCCATTCAGAGCTGCTGTCTAAGCACTTTGCTTCTTCTTCCTCAGATGATCGAATCCCCCAGGATGGACAGAGGAATGGTCCTGGCCACAGCTCATCAGCAGCTCAAGGTGGAAGAAAGGGGAGTGATGTCACTCCTTGCAAAGTAAGGGGAGGGTTTTGCGAGCTCAAGGAAGACTTTTGATAGTTGTTTCTACCATTTCATGGCTGAGTATAAAACTTATTACAACATGAAATCTCATTCATTCTCTGCAGTCTTTAAGGACAGCTTTTATCTGCAGGAGAGCAATCCTTCCTCACAACAGCAGCAGCCTCTCTGCTGTACAGATAATTTAGAGAGTCTCCCGCAGCCTCTCCTTGAGACTGAATTAGTGTCTCCCAGCTGCCACTTGTGATCATATTTAAATCTTTTTTACTGACCTACAACTTCTTTAAGATCCATAACTTATTTCACTTAATCACAGTTCAGTGAGGAAAGTCTAGGCAGACTTTGTATCATTTTAGAACACAGAAAGTCAGTTGTGTGAAGAAGGACATTATGAGGCATTAAAACACTGAATGGACCCCATTCAAGTGACAGTTTAATTTTGTCACATGCCACGAGATGATATATCCCATTGGCCCCCTCTGGACTTTAGGAGGCTGCTGATACTGTATAGCATCAAATTGAAGGTTGGTAGAAAAATGTTCTAATTGGTTTTCCATTAGAGAAAGCTGCTGCGACAGAACCTTCTTTGTTAAACAAATCATAGCACTTTTGATCTTTTTTTGTTTGTTTGTTTGTAAAAATAAATATTAGAAGCGTTAAAAAGTATCCAAAGGCCCATTTTTATATTTAAATGTATGTTTTATTGATAATTTCAATATAATTATTTGCTTTTTTGTTTCCTTACAGTGTTTCAAAGGGATTTGAGTTCCAAATAAAATGTTCTGCATTTATTAAAGTAAAATAGTTATACTGATCCAGTTTGGTCTTTCCAGACATGTGAAGGCATTCATGACCTTGAAAATCAGTTTTCTGACAAGGCATAACTAAGATTATGACAGAAAATATGAATTGATACACTATAATAATTAGCAAGATTCATAATCTTGCATAAAGCAGTGAGTCACTTCAGTTATTCAAAGAACAAATACCCTGTAGTCATGTAAGAAGTAAATAAACTGTGAATTCACAGTAAAGCAAATTCAAAGCAAATTTACTTTTACAGGAAAGTAAAAGCTATTTCAGAGTCAGTCCTTCTGGAGTGAAAAATCATCGTTTTCAAAGCCACTGCCATCAGGTTATATTCAAATAGTCATAGCCACAAAAGGCTGTAACCTGCAACTTCATTTGATGGGTCTTGTATTGATTTCACCCCGAGTCTGGAAAAACCAAGATCCAAAGCAGGTGAAATGTACAGCACAAGCAGAGCTTTATATTTCTGTGTATTTACAGAGAGAAGCAAGCATTAGGATTCCTGTTCGACAGAGACGAGAGATGGTGACTCCAGTGAGGTTACATGGAGGGGGCAGGCAGAGATGAAGCTGGGAAACATCTCCGGGAGGAGCTGCTCTAAAAGCACCAATGTCCCCATCAGAAATGAGCCAGCTGTAGGAGAGCTGAGGAACAGCTCAGAACAGCCCCTGTGGGTTTGCTACAGCAGCCCTGCAAAAATCCCAAAAGCGCAAAATTAAAAATTTTTTAGAATGGATTATTGCTACTCATCACCTAGGCCCTGGTGAAGCACAGAGCTTAAGCATCGTTGCTAATCCCTTTGACTTGAATGAGCTCTGAGTCAGTTGCTTTTTTGTATTCATACCCTTTATTGTAAGTGTTTTCTGATGCAAAGCAGAGCCTAAGTTGGTTGTATCGCTTGCTTGCATACAAATGCTGTGGCTGTTGTTTCATATGGTTAGTTACCAAATCCAGAAGCACGGGACCTGTCCAAAGAGTCCAAAGCAGCATCATATCACACTCCTTTTTGGCCAGCATCCCGTGTACACGGCATGATATACGTGAAAATGTGATCCTGAGAGGAATTTGGTGCTCTAAAACATCCCTTACTCTTTGGAGCATCACTCGTCCTTTGAAATCTCTTCAGAGCAATTACGTGAAAGAAACATCCTATTTAAACACAAAAACATTCATACTGTTTTTCCTGTGATTTAAAAAAAAAATAATGTATGGGTTTGTGATTGTGATTGCTTCTGCAGTCAAGTCCAGTGTAATATTTGCTTCATGGAGGAAAAATTCAGCAGGGTAAGCTAAATGTTTTGTCCAGTCAGACGGTTAAAAAACAAAACAAAACCACCCCCCCATCTGTATAGTTTCTATAGGACATCTAGAAAATATCTTCAAAAAGAATTCGTAAGAAATATAAATGTTAAGTTGAGCATTTCTGCAGGTCTACCACTATTTTATTTCACAGTCACAACTAGCTGAACACAAGCTATGAGGTTTTCTCTGTTTAAATAAACAATTTTTTCTGATTATACCCTACTCTTAATAATTTTGTCCTCTTTGTTTAGTGTGAAATGAGATCATCCCATACATACAGACATGCTAATGACTCATTTCAACACTTGAAGGAAGAAAATCTCACATGAAAGCATTGCACAAAGAGAAAATACCTTGGCAGTAGGTCTAAACTACAGCAATGTAGCTATGAACATAGTTTTGGGGGGAAAAGCCAGTTTTAATCAATATCTGGCTTATGATTGGAATGTTTTTTCTCATTAATTTCATTCCTGGATGTTTACAGGGCAGTGAGAGCAAAAGTGAGAATGACAGTGCTCCACCAGTAATGTTGGAAAATTAGACAATTCAGGAACTTGACAACTGTTTATTTCTGCTTAAATATGATGGAAAAGTACCGATTCCCAAAGGTGTAGCCAAATAAATGGTATGCAGAGGGGGATATATGGGAAAGGCAGTTGAGATACACAAGCAAATATAAATGAGTTTCCAAAACTTAGGAAGTGCTGCCTCTGAGTTGAAAAATTAGTGTTGTCATTAATATTGAAGTCCTAAATAAGTTGCCAGATCAGTGTGAGAGCTATGTAGAAAGTAAATGATTAAGCTTTTCCTGAGCCTTGAATAAAAGAATTGTTCATTTTTAAAGACTATGTCCCTGAAAGGATGTGTTTGTACAAGGGGACAAAATAGCTTTGCACTTTGCTTTGTTGTGGTTCCTCTAAAGGCAGTGTATGTCATCTGTGAGAAAAGAGAACAAAAGCAACATAGGAAGGAAGAAGAGACCCAAAAATTGCTTTGATGTGTGTAAAATGATCTGTTTGTATAAAAAAGCAAGCAAGTCCAGAGGAGGACCACGAAGCGGATCAGAGGGCTGGGGCAGCTCTGCTCTGGGGACAGGCTGGGAGAGCTGGGGGGGCTCAGCCTGGAGCAGAGAAGGCTCCAGGGAGAGCTCAGAGCCCCTTCCAGGGCCTAAAGGGGCTCCAGGAGAGCTGGAGAGGGACTGGGGACAAGGCATGGAGTGACAGGACAAGGGGGAATAGCTTTAAGCTGAAAAAGGGTGGATTTAATGCAGATATATGGAATAAATTCCTCCCTGTGAGGGTGGGGAGGCCCTGGCACAGGGTGCCCAGAGCAGCTGTGGCTGCCCCTGGATCCCTGACAGTGTCCAAGGCCAGGTTGGACGGGCCTTGGAGCAGCCTGGGACAGTGGAAGGTGTCCCTGCCCATGGCAGAGGGTGGAACAAAATGAGCTTTAAGACCTTTTCCAACTCAAACCATTCCATGATCCTGTGGGAACACCAGTTTCATACGGGTGGATTTCTGCTGGCCACCAATGGTATTAACTATTTTTTTATATATTATTTATTCTTATTTATATATTTAAATTAAAGAAAATGGGGCCTGACCTTAGGAATTTTGGAACTGATGCAAAGTCTTTCCCTTTTTGTTTCGTGTTCACTGGGTTCACCTCATGGAGGATAGAAGAACAAATATGGGAAAAAAGCCTTGATTACGGGGCTCTCTTCCAGACCCTTTCCAACTTGTTCTGGGGTTTTGCATGCTCTTCTGGAGGCAATAACTTTCTGTAAGTGTAGTTTCCTCACTGTTGTGTGTACAAAAGTGCATCTCTTGCAGAACTGACAATGGAAAAACCAATGCAGTGGCTTCAACTGCCCATGCTTTAGCCAGTTTTATTGCTGGCTTTTTTTCAAGGCAACTATCACCTAAGCATGTTGCAGTTTAGGTTTTAAGTCACTGAAATAACTCAAGATGTGGATAAAAATCTCAGTGAGACTTTCAAAAGCTGACATTTATCTTTAAACTAATTAGACATGCAGGGGGGTTGCAAGTTCTGTGTAGGTGTGTAATTTTTAGATAATTTTTAGATACCCTTAAAACCTCTAAATACCACCACCTTGATAAATACCAGTATCGGTTTTCAGGGACATCCTTCCAGGAAGTAATAAGCTCTCCTTGTAGAACAAAACTAACTTCTACCTGACATTTATTGCACATGCTTACTAGTTTAAACAAATGGGTCATTTCAGGCTATAGGGTGGGAAAAACAGAGAACCTCTTGCAGATTATGCAGAAAATAAAAAACATATTTCAGAGGTGATTAAGCATCTAAGCACTTAAGCCCCACTACCAAATGCAAATGATTGAAATATGTACACTGCCATTTGTTCAAATTAAAATAATGTGGCAATACATGGAGAATATACAGATTAAGTTTAATTTTTTAACTCCTGTGAGAAGAAGGGCTCAGACACATGTTTTTTGTCCAATGTGGAATGGAATATAAACTAAACAAACAGCTCCCATCAGCTGAGAACTTTGCTCCTGCTTGTCATCTTCGTGGGTTGGCAGTGGCTGCCTTGCAGCTCTCAGGACATCTTGTGTCTCTGGAAACCTCTCCCCACACAAAGTCCAATGACTGGGTTTTCTGCAGATTGTGCAGAAATGTGCAAGCACCACAGCACCTGGGACGAGGGATCATTTCCCACTAACACCTGTGCAATTATTCTCACTTCAGTCACTGGTGTCACGCAGCTCTGTCAGTAAAGGCACTTCCCTCTTTTATTCCCTCTTGCCCTCATGCATTGCAAGGCAGTAGGTCCCCTCTCCTCTTTCTCTGCCCAAGGCATGGGAATTTCCACGCAGCTTCCATCCTCGAGGGACCACCCACCCCCAACTGCTGACAGCATTTACTAGACACTATGCATTTCCCAAAGAGGAATGGAGCCACGTTCTCTGACCTCTCATTTAGCTCCCACAGCAGCTTTGTTCCACTGACAATGCACAGTCCTGCCTAGCTGGGTTCGGCAAGACTGGCTGAAAAACCAGTTTTAAGAGTAGGTGTTTACAAGTGGCATTGCTTGCTCGCTCATTAACTTCTCAAACAGCCAGAATCCAGGAACTGAGCATCACAGTTATGAGTTTAAAAACAAACAGTTGGGATTATTATCCTGCTCCCCCTGCCCTCCGCCCCCCCGGCTTTCACCAGAAGCGTCGTGGTGCCACAATGTGAAGCCAGGAGCTGCCACACGCTGAATTCTGCATGCAGCTCTGAGTGCTTCGTATTGAAAACCAGCAGGATGAGAAAAGGTTCACACAGTCCAGATAAAGGATAAGACCCACAAACATGAGTGGCATGGAAGTGGGAGCACACACACTGAAGCTCCTCCAGCAGAAGACCTTAAAAATCACAGGGAACATGGGGAAGGCAATGACTTGACTGCCTCTTCAAACACCAGAGTTAGGAAACATCTAGCAACACACCTAACAGAGCTACAGTCTTGCAGGTTCAGCTAAACCGAAAAAGGAAATATGAAAATTTTCAAAAAGTGGCCATAAAAACTTAATGGAAGCGCAATCCAGCAGGAGCTATTAAATATAGCGGAGGAGTCCTTGGCTTGGTAATTACTGGAGGTTGTGACTTTTCTGGGAAAGTACTTGTCCTCGGTTCTTATTTTAGGTATCCAGTGTTGAGGGCCATTTCCTTTATTACCCTAGCTATTTTTGTGCTTTTCTGCAGATTTTGAAAAGACAACACTGACAATGTCTGTTGCTGTCATATCTTTAGTTTTTTTTTTTAATTCTCACAAGTATCACTGCACCTACCATGGTGATTGCTGCCCTGACACTGCAGGTACACTAAATACCACACTACTTCCCAAAAACAAGGGATGCCCAGCACTGCAGGTTTAATTCACTCACCTCCTTTGGCAATAGCCATCTTTATCCCTCAGAATAACTGGGAAGTGCCCATTTCTCTCCTTCATTTTGCTACACTGGTCATATTTTACATCTGACTTCTTTATGCTTATCTGGCAAAATCGGTGAAGCAAACCTCGCAGACAAGGCCTGACAGTTATGGAACAGCTTCCTTCCACAAAAAATCAGGTTGAATTTCCTTAGCATATTTATTCTTACACATTTTGGGGATTATTTAAAAGACTCCATGCAAGTAGCCATTTCTTTGTACACCTTACACAGCGTGTTCCCTCCTGTTTACAGGTGGAGTGTAGCCAGAACTCCTCTCCTTGCTTGTTGCTGGCTGCTTCCACTCCCCACAGCCTGGAGAAAAGCAGTTTGAGAGGCTACCGTGGAATTCACTCCAATCAAACTCGGTATTTATTGTGATCCTACTAATTTACTCTGCCTGGAAGGTCAAGAGAGCAGCTTTACAAAGATCTGTCTGACAGAGGAGCTGTCAGAAGAAAAAAATAAAAATCTGCCTGGTGGTGGTGGTGACTTGGATCCAATGGAAAGAGGAAAGCCCCAAGAGCTGGATTAAATAGAGTGGCAAAATAATCAAATTAGGTGGTAATATAAGCAATTTAGGTGTCTTACACAGCAGAGCCTTCAGCATTTCTTATACCCACACATCAAAAACTATTGACTGAAAAGCCAGAAAGGACAATTGCAGATTTTTTCTGAGCTTCTCTGCAAAAAAACTAAGGAAAGACTTCTGGAACTGTGCCCAAGGTGAGTAGAGAGGGTCTGGGTATTTCAGCACAACATGTGCACTCCCTCCTCTGAGCTAACCTGTGGTATGTGCAGTATTGGTACCCAGCTATAGACCTACCTGAAAATTTGCTTGCCCGATGAACAGGACAGAAATAAATCCCACATTTAATGTTATGTAAACTCCTATGCAACTCCTCAGTAGCTATTTTCCCATTTTTAAGGGTTTTTTTCATCTTCTACGAACATGGTAATCAAGTTTATCACATTGTATTTGTGCTTCTTGCATTCCCTGAGGATACAAGAAAAGAAATGCACCAGCTACCTGACTTAAAAGAGTGAGCCATTCACTTCACCTGCCAGGGACAAAGCCAGAAAAGCCTCCTCACACTTTTTTTAGTTTTGAAAGGGATTTATTATTTATATTTTTTTCACATTCCTGTAAGCAGAGAGTAGTAGCACTCCCATATTTAATTAAATGGGCTCAAAGAAATATCCAAAAGTCAGACTGAAGACAAGCTCCAGTTTTGACTTTGACTTGACAATCCTGCTCAAACTAACAGGAAGCACTGAAAAACCTTCTCACAAACCTTCTTTTCCTTTGATAAACCTGCACATCCATAAATATACAAAAACTTTCACGTAAAGCTGCACCTTTCATAGGTGCAGCTTTACGACTCCAAAAAGCAGTTGCAGGCAGACCTTGTGGAGCAGGACTGAAACCAAATTCCTGTGGTGTGATCACAAATTGTCTTGTGCCTCAGAACAGCCCCCTTTGCTGCAGAACTCTTTGTGTCAGCCTGGCTCCCTCGTTGGGACACCCAGTCATGGGAAACTGCGATTAAACACACTGTGGGAAGAGTCCTTTCAGTTGCTGCCATGGCTACAAGATATAAGCCAAGGTCATTGTTTGTTATGATTGTAGCTGTGCTCAGCCTGGTTTGGTTTGTTTTTTGTTTTTTTTTTTAATCGACAGCTGTTGCATATCAGGGAAATTAAATCATGTTTGAGGCCGATATATGGTGTAGGATTTGTCTGATTCAGGTGAGTCATGCTGATATTTCAGTCTTCTCTGCGGTCCAATCGCTGATCTCCATTAGCACCATGCTTTAAACACAGAATAACACACCTAATTGTGCTGCACCACAGAAAGGGTACCAGAACATTTAACTTCACATTAATAGCTTGAAATAAACTGGTAGTTACAGAAGTGAGTTAAGTCTGCATGCCTGCAAACTTCAACATTTTACAGATGCATTTTCTGAAACTAATGACATTGCTGGCGATCTGTACGTGCGCTTTATTTAAGTCGTATTATCCTCTGAATTAATCAGATTTATCAGATTTATTCTGCGTGGATTTAGTATCAGCCACTCACAAGCAACTTCAAAAACAAGATCAACAAAAGAGACATGGTGTACAAAATAAGGACCCCTCTCTTTATAACTGCAAGGTCGATTTGGCTGTTTTTGTGGGTATTTCTAATTTAAAGGAGTTACTTTTAAGTACCTGGACCATAAGAAAATCTGTCACATATCTTAAATGAGACTTCTGTACATAGGATCACTTCCATTCATGGTGAAAACATACCACAGGATGCAAGAAAGCGGTCCAAAGCTCTCTTCTTGTTTTTTTCAGGCAAAACCAGAGGTAAACCCAATTGCTAAAGTAATTTAAATCAGAACCAGGATTGCTTTATTGTGTACGAACTGGAATTATTTCCTCAAGTGATTGCTTTATTGTGTACGAACTGGAATTATTTCCTCAAGTGACTAAAAGCAGGTCAAAATTGCTGTAGCAGCATAGCAGGGTTTTGATACAGAGTAGAAGCTAAGGCAGCAAATGGGTTATGGTGTGATACTGGATAAGAGACTACTTCCTTGGGGTGGCTTTTCCTTACCAAAACACAGAGAGCTAAAATACAAAACCCACAGCAGGTAATGTTTTGCATTTTATTTACTTTCTGTTTTCAAAAGCCTCTTTTCAAGTGTAATTCTCTAAAATGGATAACAATGGTTATGACAGGTATTCATCACAAAAGAGAAATATTGCCAAGGCTTGTATCTCCCCGCAGGAAACTTTCCATACTTCTGTATTTTCCTTTCAAAAATGATGTAAAACTTCACATCTCTAGATGAAATATGAGCAGTCTCCAAACATCCACTTCCTTTCAAGAAAAAAATTATGTATATACACACATATAATCAAAACTGTGCTTATCTTCCATTTCATGTGGGCAGTCATGTAATACGTGTTCTTAAATGCATCCATGACCCCAGTTAAACCTTACAGAGCACGCTCTTATTTTCCATCATTTCCTTTCTGTCAGAGATGACACTAATCCAAGGGAGCAGAGAGAATCCCTGTCTTGATGTATAAAGAAATAATTAAGGGCATTACTTTTCCGGGGCCAAATCATCCAGTTTCAGAAGAGCACATGGAATAAAACACTTCAGAATGGATCACAGAGCTAATTATCTCTTTGCTTTCAAGCCTTAACAAATTGCAATGTTTCTGAATGTAAACAGACTGAAGGTTTGTTAATAGGGAGAATACTGGATGACAAATTCTTGGGTAAAATTATTTACAGGAAGATAGGAAATGAGTCAGGATTCTCAGGAAAAAATAGCTATCTTACAGGCATCTGAAAAAATGTCCAAAGGGTTTTTTTAGATGGAGAAAGGAAGGGGAAATGTATCAATAGGAGTTACAAATCACAAATTCCTAGCTTCCTTCTTAGCTGCATACCAACTTTGTCTTAAGTTTTGTCTTAAACATCTAGTACTAGGCACCAATGGGCAAAAGACAGAGATTGTTTGGCTTTATTCTGTGTATTAGACTCCTTGATGCAGGCACCAAATAGAGCTTGAATAAGTAGTTTGCTCTGCTTCTGAAATTCTTTGGAAATATCAATAGCACTGCACAGAAAGGGTTTCTGAAAGCTGCTTCAGGAGCTTTTGATATGCAATGCAGAACGCATTTTCATATGCTAAGCAGAATAACAGAATAATTAGTATGTGGTGTCTATAGTTTTGCATGCTCAGAAGAATCCTAAATGTTCATGGAAAGAATAAGGAAGGTATCAGAGCAAGCAACCACTAAGTGACATTATTTAAACTTTGGTGTTTAAAAAAAAATGGCTTTCTAGTTGAGGAAAATGAGACTCCAATTGCGTCATCAGTACATTCTTTGGGGATGACTTGCCATTTGCATGCAGCAGCACACGAGATGGATGTCTTTCTGCATGCTCAACTCTCACCCTTGCCTTGGTGAAAATACTAACCAAATCCCAAAAAATACTAAAGAGTCTGTGAGACTCATTCTAGTACCAAATGACAGAAGTTGCATTCTAGTTAGAAATTTGACATGGATGAAGGGCAGGGGAATGCTGTGGATATTTTTTGTTTTGCTAAGCAATTGAGAAGAATTCTCACTTGCAAAAAGCAAATTTGAAGGTGACACAGAGTGAGGATCTGCTGGAAGGCAGGAAGGCTCCACAGAGGGGTCTGGAAAGGCTGTATCCATGGGATGAGGCCAGTGGGGTGAGGTACAACCAGGGGAAGGGCTGGGTCCTGCCCTTGGGTCACACCAACCCCCTGCAGCTCCAGGCTGGGGCAGAGGAGCTGGACAGCTGGGAAAGGCCCTGGGGGTGCTGCTGACAGCAGCTGGACACGAGCCCAGGTGTGCCCAGGGGGGCAAGAGGCCAATGGCCCCTGGGCTGTGCCAGCCATGGTGTGGCAGCAGGACCAGGGCAGTGACCGTCCCTGTGCTGGGCACTGCTGAGGCCACACCTCGAGTGCTGTGTCCAGTTCTGGGCTCCCCACGACAAGGAATTGAGGGGCTGGAGTGTGTCCAGGGAAGGGAACGGAGCTGGGGAAGGGTCTGGAGCCCCAGGAGAGGCTGAGGGAGCTGAGAAAGGGGCTCAGCCTGGACAAAAGGAGGCTCGGGGGGACCTTGTGGCTCTGCACAACTCCCTGACAGGAGGGGGCAGCCGGGGGGGTCGGGCTCTGCTCCCAGGGAACAGGAACAGGACAAGGAAATGTCCTCAAGTGGCACCAGGGGAGCTTTAGATTGGAAATTTAGGAAACTTTTCTTCACCCAGAGGGTTGTCAGGCATTGGAACAGGCTGCCCAGGGAAGTGGTTGAGTCACCATCCCTGGAGGGATTTGAGAAACGTGTAGATGTGGCATTTGAGGACATGGTTTGGTGCTGGGTCTATGATCGGACACAATGTTCTTAAGGGTTTTTTCCAACCTAACTGGTTCTATGATTCCAAGAACATGAATCCAGCGAGAAAGGCCTTGTTCTTCCAGATAGTCTGATTAAGTTTTAGAAAACACATTGGTTCAAACAGGCAAGTTTTACTGATATAGTGTCAGTAAAGTTGTTACTGCCCTAAGAATAGTCAGGATCTCTGAGTAGAGGAGCTTCCACGCTGCACAGAGCAGCTGCTTCCAAGGCCTTTTCCCAGATTTGGAAGATAGAAGCAGATGTGGGTATTTTCCAACTAAACTGTTGTCATTTGCTTTAAAATTTAACCCTTTAAAACTACTCAGATCCAGTCTGACATTTTTGTTTCCATTTTGGAAGGCCAGCTTATAGCTCCACAACCCACAAAACCATTCACTTAAATCAGTTGGGGAACATTCCCTTTTCTCAGCCCCAAGAGAGCCCCAGCTTCCACAACTCTAAATCATTATTCTCAAACGCTTTGAAAAGGTGGTGATTCCCTGGGAAAATAAGTACATGTCAATCAAACCTCACTGACTGAGGCCTTTTTTGTATAGTATACCTAATTCAGTTTATTATAATCCTCAGGTACACATATTTGAGCAGTAAAAAAGCCAGGTTAGAAAGGTTTTAAAGAACAATACATTTCCATATATTAAGAAAAAGTATATGCAGATGATTAATAGTTTGGTTGGGGTTTTCTGCTGAGTTTCTTTTTTTTGGTTGGTTGGGTTTCTTTAACACAGGCTTGCTTAGGTTAAATTGTTATGATTCTGTTTACTGCTGTTCCCCAAAATGCATGTTTTAATTCAGGACTGCTCCTGCATAAAAATACCTCCAGCTTCGACTGTGACAGGCACATCTTCTATTGTGTGATGGTCCTAGGTTATGATTTGGCAAAACAGGCAGAAAATTACCTAATTGATTCTCTGTACTCAGGTTATTTCAGCCTTTTCAAAACTGCAGAAAAGTATTCTAGGTATGTAACCTATATTTTAGGTAGTCTGTGTTCTTTTATAGATATTATTAATTGAAAAGAAATATTAGGGTATTTTTATAGAGAACAGCTCAATCCCTTCTTTTGCAGTTCCCAGAATGGCTAGTTATCACAAAATGAATACTCAGCCAGTAATGCTAAGCAATCATTTGCCTTATTTACTGTCCATCATTGATATTACATTGAACACACAGAAAGATTAATTTCCTCCTAGATTTTCCTCTAGTAGTCTCATGATTTTAGTTCTTCTAATATGATTTCAATGTGATTTTTTAATATGATTTCATCACTCTACAGGGTCCTCTGTCTACTTGCATCTGCAAGTTTTTAAAATGGCTATTTCATTTTTGAGTACTTACTACCTCATTTCAAAATCCTGAATATTATTTAAGATGTATTTCCATCTACGTGTAGATGAAAATGCAAGTGTGTGGAGCCAAAGCCCTGGTCTCTGAAATATCTGTTTAAGGCAAGTATTTCATAAGTTCTCCTCCTTAAATTAATGTCATGGATTATGTTGTTCTTTCAGCCATGTAGGCTGAAAAAACAATAGGTCTCATTAATTAATTAATGAGAAGGATAAGAAAGAAAAGAATCAGCTTATCACAAATACATTCATCAGTTTAGTCATAATAAGGTTCTCTTATTGCCATGTGACCTTCCAGGATACAGGATTGAGCAAAATAGGCACAGCTTTCTTTATAAAGGTCAGATGCTGTTGAAATTTCTCTTCCACACAGAATAGAATTTGTTTCACCCTCCAAGTCCTCACAAGGTGAAACTTGGCAGCCAAACTCAGCTCAAATATCTGATTCTAAGGTGCTAGTGTTCCAATATTTTTGCCTTTTTAGCTGAGCAAATCTACAAAGAATAGAATAATTTCTCTAAAGCTCCCCTGAAATGCAGTAATTTTCATTTATAATGGTATTTCAGTCTTAATTCCTGTAAGTGCCAGATTTTTTCTTCCACCTTTAAGTCAAGTGCATGTTCTGTTTTACCAGTTTGATTTAAAGGCTAGAAAGTTCTTTAAGACAGCTGACCACCCCAAAATCTGCATAAAACTTAAATATGGTGGTGAGGAGGGCAGACAACTACACAGTATTTTTAATGATATGAATAAAGTTTTTTGAACCATCTTGACTTATGCCAGTGGGGTTTTTTTCAATATTATAACAGCATTTCAGGACTTCAAGAAGGACTGAGTTCTTATTCTGTTACTGCAAACACAGTAAAAACCAGTCTGACCTCTGGTCTAACCTGAGACAACAGGAAAACCATGAAGAGTCACATGAAAAACCATGGAAACCATGGAAACCATGGAAACCATGGAAAGTCACAGAAAAAATGTGATCTAGTTGTTATATAGCCACCTGTTGATGATCTTAATGTGTTTATATACTTGTTATTAGCTTTCTTGTTATTTATTGCCCTTTACATATGGTTATATATCTTGTCCATCTATAATAACCCTGTCTGAACAGACTTTCCCAGTATAACAGCCTGCACAGAACTGTCAAATAAACTAACCTGTTTTACAGATAATTAATGTAAAGATCCATATCCATGCTTGTCACAAAAAAAAAGAAGCCTGGGGACATTGAGGACAGGCTTAAAAGCTTGTCTTACTGAGTAGTACTGTATGAGTTCTGTAACATGCATTATCAGTGAACTTTCACATTACTGCAGAGGTTGACTGGAGCATGACAATTTCATTTCTCGTGAAAGGTAAAAAACCAGACAGACCTGTGCAGCTGGCAAAAATTATAAAAAAATTAGAAGAAGTGAGAATCCCTTCGATTCGTCTTGGCCTTCTGCCCTTTAAGGAGAAAGTGAGTCTAGCAACATAAATTTTCCACAAAATTAGGACTGCAAAGGAATCTATGAATCACAAAAATTGTAGCCTAATCTTTTATTATGCTTGCATTTTCCCTCAGGACTGCAAGGCATTGTGCTTCTGGAATTAGGACGCTAGACTCAAAAAAGAAAATGAGATATTCTTCCTGACCTCCTGCTCAGGAAGTTACTAGAATGGTATTTATTTTCAGTGACTAAACCCTGGGTTAACCATGCCCCAGAGTAGCAGAGCAAATCATCTCTCCCAGTTGAAGGTGTTTTGCTTTAGCCTGTAAATAATCAAGCATGTTTTTCAACACACAAGAACCTTGAATTGCAGTAATTAATTCATGAGACATGGCAGTTGAAGAAAACGTGTCCTGTTGATTAAATTCTTGGATGGGAATCAATGGCTTCATTGCCTGGATGTATCAACTTGCTAAATATCATCGCTGTGTGTTCTATTACAGGGAGCGCAATGGATTGCACGTCCTTTTCAAAGTGAGGGCACATTGGTAAAAGAAATAGATTACTTGCATTATTTTCCTTCAATTTTCGTATTTTATTGCTTGGGAGTGACCTACTCTGCCACACTGAGCTGGATATTCATCACATTTCCTGAATACATGCATACAGGCAAATTATTTCAGTGGACTTATTCGGATATGAATAGGGGTCTTTTGAGGGACTTTGGTGATCGTTTGGGAACATTGCATTCCCCAAGTCTCCCTTCCATGGCTCCGGATCTTCCCATGAATTCTCCTTGAGAATACCTCAAGTATGTGGTCAGGTTGAGATGTACTTCTGTTATCATTCTTTGCTCTGACACACAACTCTTGTTCTCAAAACTAAGAAGTCTGCTAATACATTTTATCACATATTAATCACTGATATCAAACACTATCGTGCTAAAGTCAAAAAAATTTTCCAACATCTTCTCCCATTGTTGTGTAGACTCCTTTTTAAAGAAGTTGTTGGGTAATGCTATCAACTTTTTTTTTTTTATGAGTTCCTTGGTTTTGGTTTTTTTTCCTTACCTTTTTTTATCTAAAACTTATTTGCCTCATGTTCTGTTCCTGCTTTCAGTGATTTTCTTCTAAATTTTTGTTCTGTAAGGAGAAAAAAACCCCAAAACTTCTGAAAAAAGCTGAAATTGGTCAAGAGTTACCATTCAGGAAATATGCCTGGCTCACTGTACAAATGTAGGACCTACTGCTGTCCCATTTGGTATGAGGTTGGTGACAGAAATGTTGTTGAGTTTATTGTGGAAATGGCTCCAAATGACCATGCAGGAGTCTCCAGGCTTCTGAACTGCTCTCCAGAATGTCCACCCTTGGCTAAAGTACAGATCTTCTTACCAGATCTTCTTCCACCCCACGGTGGGTATAGCACGTGGCCTGTCCCAAGCACTAACACTTCCTTAAAAATGTGGGCATATTCTCCCCTGAGACAATCCATAGTGTACCTTTTTTTAACTGTTTCTGTGGCAAGATGAGAAGAGCAAAGAAAACATTATGTTTCCTGAAGTTTTAAAAATTTCCTCTCCAAAACCTGCCATTTCTATGACACTCTACACAGACTTCCAGGGCCAGAAGAAGTTCTTTTGCTTGGCATTATTTGGTATTTCAAGTAGACACATGGTTAAAAATCTTTTTCCTCTAACAGAGGAGATGCTGGAATCCTGATGTTCAGAATATGCCAGAGTGTTGAAAAGATAAATATCGCTGCTCCATTAACATCTTAATGAACTTACAGAAAAGCCCATCAGACGTCTTAACATCATGTTTCACACATGCTAAACAGTCTTGTGTTTCTTTTACATTCCTTTGAAGCCCTTACATGCAGAAGACCATCACAGGATTTTTTTTTTCTTAACCTCAAATATTGAGAGCAGTTGCAGGTCCGACTCCAAGCATGGTGCAGACTGCTGAAATATGGCATACTAGGGAGAAAACCAAGTGCCAGGCCTTTGTCATGAGCACCACCTGTTTCAGGCACTGTCAGTCACCAGCCTTTTGAGCTTCTGGTTTCGCTGCAGACATGGCAATGAGAAGGAGGAAAGGGAGTTGGGGAAGGACAGAAAGATTTCAAGGCAAAAGCTCTAAAAACAAACTGCAGTTTCCTTCCAGCCCAGGGAGTACACCAGAAACGTCCCTGCCTGAAACAAAGCAGAGGGAGGAAGGGTGAGGTTGAATTTTGTGTTTTACAGTCTATCTCAATTCCACATGAGCATTTATTATAGATCTGGCCTGGGACATAGTTATTTCTGCATCAGCACAGAAGAGATCAACTGGTTTCGGCATTTGCTTCACAAAATAGTTTTGCAGTTTCACAGGTACACTCTGAGATGGACCTTTTAATCGGTGAGATATATGACAACTGTGAAAGAACACAATTTTCAATCTAAGCCCTTTTGGCAGTGATTTTCAAAATACCTTAAAAGACTGAGTGGAAATCTAGTATTTAACTCAAATTTTCAAAAATTCTTGCATTGGAATTTCAGGAATTGAATTCCAAATTTTGTAACCCTATCAGACTCACTGTTTAATAAAATGAGATGAAGGCATTTATTTTTTCCCAGTTCAGGTGGGGCAATTATCTGTAGGGTGATGAGAGAAAGAAAGAAATTGCTCCTCTGTGATGCCAGCTTACCACAGCCTAGAAGGCTAAAAACATTTTATGGAAATTTTGTCTTATAACATCAAGTCATGGATCCTGGGAATATTAATACTGTGGATTGACATTTTTGCTAAAAGAACATCCCATGGGTCAGGCTTGAGAGCCATAAACAATATTACTGCCCAGGACAGACTGGGGGCTGCAGACACGGTTTTTTGGGGAGAGCCTCCCATTGAATCACCAGGTGTGGAAGGGACCCCCTGGATTTCTAAAATCCTTCTCAGAGTGACGCTGGATCCAATCCCAACCCCAGACTCGGCCAACAATTTATATCTAAATGATTGTATGTGTGTTATAGACCCTTTGGATTAAGGATGGCAAACCGGACATACTTATATAAAAGTAAATATTATTTATTATAGTAGCAGATGAAGAATTGTTTGCACCTGGTGGGTAAATACAATGCTTATTCCTCAAAAACCACTGGCCTATGGAACCACACAATGCTCATTCTGTAGGAAGAAGAAAAGGAAAACCACCAGCCCAGTTATGCCAAGTTTTACCAGTTCACCGAGTGGTCAGGTGTGACTTTGGGGGTCACCAACCACCAGGGACCACCACAGAGACCCCCAGGACAGAAGAATGCATGAGCAGAGGGGAGAGAACACCTCCCTGCCAATGATTTCAGGGAAATTATTATTGTTTGTATGTTTTTCCTGGGAAAAACTATCAATATCTGTGTAAAATATAGTGTATAAAGAGGAGTTTTTCTGTACTCAGCAGGCTCAATATTTCAGAGGAGATTTTGTGCATCCTGCTGAATACAGAACACCTGCTGCTTAATTCTACATTGGTGTTAAAAAGTTTTTATTTTTATCTATTTTTAGTAACATTATGATAATGATTGAACAAAAAGATTTTAATCTGAATTCTTTACTACAGAGTACAGGTAGCTGTAACTACTGCATAGCATAGTGCACTATTTTTGAAGCAATATCAGAGCAATTGTATTAAAGCTAAAAAAATCCATTTTTAAGTACAGGTTGGTGTTTCTCATCCACACCAAGATGGGGTAAATCTCTCTCTCAGCCTCAAGAGATAACCTTGAGGGGAGTCCCCTCTCCAGGGGATCTCCACACACACTCAAAGACGGGGCGTGTGAGAAAATCCTCCCTTTAAAAAATGGAACTGGGCTTTTAGAGTATCAGGTGATGGACTGTCAGTAAGATGTTGCCAGGCCAGCTGTGTCAGCTCAGCAGCCTTAGATAAGTTATCAGTAGTATCACTTGTTGGTTCCTTTATCGGATACTTCGCCACGCCTGCCACATCCTCACCTCACTCTCAGGAGGTTTGATTTTTGCCAGTGATGAGTCGGGCTGGTCTCAGCGTTACTCAACACCAAAACCACCCAGACACCCCCTTCTCCATTCACCACTGACAGGGCGTTGTTGGAGTTGTTTTACCCCCATTCCAGGCAGAGCATCCTGCTACAATCACTCCTCACTCTCTTTTTTCTCTGGAGCACATTAAGTGCTGGATGTGGGTTGGAATACTTCTCAGATGGTTCTTCCCCTCTCATTCTGATTATATGGATGGAGAAGTATTTACTGAGGAGTTGTTTTGTTGTTTTCGTTGGGTTTTTTTTAAAAGGGTCCTTGTGAGCTGAGAGCAACATTTCCACCTTCAGAAAGCTCAAACAAATGGAGTGCTAGGATTCTGGGGCAAGAAATAGTGCTGATTTAATTACTTACAATGCTGTTGTCAAGGTTCAAGCAAGCTTTCTGACTGAAGACTGTCATACCAGGAAGCTGCTTGGCAGAATAAGAAATGGTATCTTAAGGACACTTGTGCTGCTTAAGGTAAAGCAAGTGTTGTAAGGCACAATAGAGACTTTGAAAAGCAGCACTGGCTTGTTTTGATTATAAATCATATTTATGTCACTTCAGTTGTCCCAGACTCAAAAAAGACTTACAAACTTGAGTCATCCTGGATGACATCCAAACCTCCTACATACAACCTGTAAAAAATGGTCCTTTATAAATATATATCTTAGATATCCTACCCATTTTCTGGAGTGACGGATATTCTGTTGTCTTTGTGTTGTAAGAGCCTTATGCATGGCAAATAATATATAATTTCTTACTGTTTTCCTAGCAAGACCTTAAAATCCTTGAAACAGGTAGGAGTCAGTTTCCTAATAACATACACACTACTGAGAAAACTAAGAAATTATTAGGAAGTCACTGCTATTCTGGTACATGGTACATTACTCAGATGTTCCTGTAGACTGGAATTCAGCTTTTTATATAAGCACTGAGTGAATATGAATGAAATATGCTCAAAGTACTTCAAACATCCCAGATCTGCCATCAAGCACTGGACATCCTGGGCAATTTCCCATCAGTGACTCCACACGATAAGTGGGAACTAGAGGCAAATCAATCTCTGAGAACCCTAAGAGCACTCAGTATTAAGGTTTTAACAGCTGTAGCAGAAGTTGAACAATACTAAAAAGGCACAATTTAGTTTTTGAATCAAAGCTGGAGGACTCTTATGTTTTGCTATGTCTTTACCATTCTTGGGGACATTGCTTTACTACATGTTTTTTAAAATCAGAAATAGATGCTTTTCTTGTTTGCCTGGTGCACACCATGGACGATAAACCTGTCACTTGAAATCATTTGAGATCTGACCTGTACAGGACCTAACAGGGTGAGCTTTATATCCCTTTCTGCTCCCTCATCAGGTACCACTCACTGCCAGCCCAGCTTGCCACCAAAGGAATTTGAGTTGTTTAAACATTGTGAAGTTTGTATTTGTTTTGTTGACATTCAGAGGGTATTGTGTGTTTAAATGAAATATGGGACCTTGGTAAAACTCTAGCATCCAAACTTATCAGCAGTGTACCAATTTTCTCACGTTGTTTCAGGATCTTCGAACTCTGAATAAAATCTGCTTTTATCGCATCTAACGCACAACTGAGCTTCACAGCAGCTTATGAACTGCTGGATTCTTTTAAAAGTTATGCTGGCAAATATTTAAGTGGGGAAAGTGCCCTTTTTAGAAACTTGTTTACTCACCTACTACACTGTCATAATCTCCCTTTTAATTGCTGTATATTTATTGGATTCTGACAAAGAGTTGCAAAACATGCCTCTGATGATTGCATACATTTAAACACATTTAGATAGCACTTGCCTTAAGCAATCGGTGCTGTGAAAGCAATCCTTATGTAAAAGGGGTGAAAAAACCCTGTAAACTAAAGAGGAGACAATGTTCTGACATCTTCAGAAACACACAGTCAGTCAAACAATAACACCAACCATGCTAAAACAGTGGAAAAACCCCAAGCATTATACGTCAGCATTCCAGTATCTTTCACAAATGGTTCTTGCAGCTTTGTGACAAGAAGACACAAGACATCAATCTTCTCCCTATCTGCAACAATAAAATCACATGCCACTTGGGACATGTAATTTATTTTTTCTGTCTCACATGCAGGAAATGCTTTGTCGTGCACTAAAATGCTCTGAAATACACATGGAACAGTGCTGGGCCAGCGAAAAACCTCACTGGGATTGTACCATAATAGTGGTAAGTGAGGAGTAAGGTATGCCGTGGTAGATTTCTCTTTGTATTTAGACATCTGGAAAAACGATTTGCACAGAGTGTTCTGTCATCTAAACAGTTGACTTGGTTGCCTTAATGGGTCATCATTCTTTTCTTCCTACGAGAAGGTCACCAGCATGCACAGATCACCCTTACGCCACAATTAGTATTGGCACCTGGTTCCCTCTCACTCTGACAGTAGAAGGCATGAAGGAGGTGACAGTTATGCCAAGAGGGAAAGAACAAGGGGAAGGAGTGCAACACAAATTATAACTCAGGGAAAAGGCAGCAGAAGTCACTAATGTGATTAAACCAAAGAACTCCTCAACAAAAGAATGTTCAGTGACCTGTTTCTATCACAAGTATTTGTTATGACACTGGTCTGTCTCGAAAACTAATCGCTTCCAGTGCATGGCAGATTCTGCCTGAAAAACCCACTAAATAACAATATTAGAAAGTGTGTGAGTGGCTGCCCAGCAATCCGAACATCCCCGCATGCCTGCACTGCCTCTTGCTTGAATTTAGTAATGAAGAAGATTAAAGCTGTCAGTTACATACAAGGGTTAAGGACTCCAAAAGGATTTATGATCTCTGTGCAGTCTCCAGGGAGAATAAGCAGACTGCTCCCTGCCAAAACACTCCTAAGCTGCCCTGCAGTGAGGAGCATTACAGGAAAAGTACCAGTTAGACAGGGGGAGGGGGAAGAGCTAAGGAACAGGGAAATGCAGCTGTCAGCATCTTACCTGCTGTGTGTATTCCCCATTCTTACTCCAGCATGCTTCCTCTTTTCTTTCAAGAAATGTATTTAAATTGACTCAATTTAATGCAAAGTTTAATTAATTCAAGTTACGGAGTACTAGTACATCTTCTGCTGCATATAGAAATTTCCTTAGAATAATGAACTTAAGGAACTCAGAAATAATTAACTGCTAAGAATAGTGAACTACTAATGAAGATGGCTCCTTTCTCAATTTGCTTATTCATTGCTTGAGCCAATATTAATAGTTTACAACTGATGGATGAGGCAATTATTGTTTTAGTGCTCTCCTGGAGAATAATGTTTACCAAACTGCAATGAAAGGTTACAGTATTTTAGTATCTGAAAATCTGGAAATATAATTTGCTTTCAGCTCCTCTCATCTAGGTGTTAATAAAAGAAAACTTTCTGGAATTATCACGGTCCAGTCTCTTGTCAAAACATAATCATATCATCTGCCCCTGCCTTTTGCAAATCTACCAGTCAGCAGAGGCCTTTCAATCACTAATTTCTCAAAGTCATCCTGAAGGGGTTGTTGAGAGGACAGAAACCCCAAATGAGGAAAAAAATCTGTGATTTGACTGCAGATCTGCAGCTGAGGCCAACTGCTTATGAGCCGCAGCTGTGTGAAGCCTCCAGCTGGAAGAACATGCATCTCTGTAAATATCAAAACCATGCCTCAACCGTAGCTCACCTCGCTGAGCAGTCCACATTTCCACAGCTGCATCAGACTGTGGCAAAGGTGATGATAAAGGTTTACAAGAGCTTAAGCTCACCCACACGCTTAATCACGCGATTCGCGTAATTTGGGTTGACATTTTAAAAACTGCCCAGTTGGCACTGGATCTGATGCACAGGAGCACGGTCAGTAGGGGTCAACCCAACCTTGAATGTGGAGCTGGGGGGGGTTGTTTTTCACTGCACAGCTTTTCCCCGTTACTGATGAAGAAGCAGAGTTTTGTCAGCCCCAAAAAGAGAGGAAAACAAGCCAAAGGGAGGGTTTCACTATCTGGCAGAGGGAAGGGCCATGACGACTGCACCTGAGTAGCCTTTTTCAAGCATAATGTTGCATGTCCTCACTTGTGTAGCAATTTATATCTTGTTTGCATAAGGTGTGTGAATGAGATGCATCTTTCCTGTGAAATGGGAGCATTTCTGAACAGTTATGTAATAAAGGTATTAGCTTGCCTGTCTGCATGCATAATGCCAAAGGAAAGGAAGAATTGTGGCCGAAACGGGAGGAAAAATTAAAAGGCTTAAGGCTTCTCTGTGACTCCAAATCAAATTTCTGTACATCTTTGGTCAATACCTTTCCACATCATAAAACACTGGCAATAGGGAATGCAGTGGGGTGCAAGCTGGGCACAAACAGCTTAACTGTGGCTCTGAGCCCCAAGTAATGCTAAAACTGGGTGAGCAGGGTAAGAATTTGATACCTGTGTCTATTAGATTGACTCCAAAACACACGTTCTTAGTGTATCCTCAGTGTGAAGTAACTTTCTTATAATTTCATTGGGTGTTTTACTCAAATGAGCATCTATGTGTAACAATTCATGCAAGAAAAAAACCCAGCAGATCACTTAGAGATGCAGTTCTACCTGAACTGTGCAATTCAGCACAGTTTGGGTTAAATTGGCTGCCAGAATGACTCATTGAACCTGGATCATTACATTGGAAAAGAGCTCTTCTGGAAGGAAATTAATGAGCTGAAGGTACAACCTAGCAAGACCCAGGATACCAGTATCAGTTCCAAGCAAATAGGCGGTTTCTTTATGGAACACGTGTATTTTTGGATAGCACTAAGACAGTGCCATAAGGAACTGTAGGAGGAGAGCAGATTACAAGCCAGGATCTCAGAAAAAGTCAGAGGCAGGAAACAAGCAGAAGAAGCTGTGGGGAGCCTGTCTAGATCCAAAAGTCTCTTTGGAAAGACTGAAGTTAGAAACTGAGAAGGTACAGAAAGACAAATTAATACATCTTCATTATATAATGCTTCTATTGTTATCCCCATCCCTTCCATGCTAGAGCTAACAACTTCATAAATCTTACAATTCTTTTTTTGTCAGGAAATGAACTGAAGCAGTACTCCAGTATCCCCTTTTTCCTTTTAGTTCCAGTGCTGAGCTCCTGTGCCAGTCTTGTCACTTCAGCACCTGACTTGTTCCTTTTCCAGGCAATGCAGGACATTTTAGCCTTGTGTGAATCCCTTTCCAGCATGGTTCCTCCTCCATGTGGCCCAGAAGTCCCAGGCAGATGGTTGATAGCAATTCACGGCATTTTGTCTCTAGCTACTCACTGAATATGTAAAAAATTCAAACCAAGAAGAAATACCATAAATCGACCACAAAATTATCAGGAATACAGTTCTTTCCAGCACTCCATTGTTAGACACTAAAACTGGTGTAAAACAAGGAAAAAAATCTTAATATTTCTTGTTCCTTCAAGTCCCAGGATTTGTTTTTTTGCTTAAGTTTAGCAGTACTCTCATAGTCAGGTGATGGTAATTCCCTGCAATCCCTGACAAATTCTTCTGAATTTTTCCTGTTCTGGAGTATGTAGGTTTTTGGGATTTCTCACAAATAATTTTACCTGTTTGAAAGTTAGATGTCTTCCCTAGAACCTAGGTGGCTTCTCCAGTGGAAAGACAGGTGCTTCCCATCTATTTTACATTTCTATCTTCACATGGGAGATGCTCATCTCTCTCCTTTAGTGCACTGTGAGAATAGGCACGTAATTTGAATTTGATGTTGAAATTTAGATGGTTAAAATTCAAATAGATCAGTTTGTTAGTGAATAGATAAAAAAACCATTGTGGACAAACAGTCTTTATTAAAGGTATTTATCATTAACCACATTAACAACCAGAAGATATTCAGAGTGCACTGACTAGACCATTTTCTTTTTTTCTGGTCAGTATTAGGACCATTCTGCCTATGTTGGCAAGAGTTAGAAATGAGAATGTAATATTTTTTAAATCTAAGCCATTTAATTGCAGTGCTCCATTTCAGATGCATGTGATTTGGTTTTCCTGTGTTGAGTTCTGATACTACATTCCCTTGTTCCCATGTTTCTATCCTAGGATGCTATGTTGAATTATGCTGACTTCTGATACTCTGCAGAAATGTACAGGACCCTTGACTATCACAGGTAAAACACTTCCTAGATATCTTTAATTGGCTTTGCAGGATTAGGGGATGCTTTTGAAACCCCTGATGTCAATGATAATTCGAGGTGACCCCCAAAGACAGCAGCATACCTTGGAACAAATCCTACTTATTCTCAATCTGCTGTTTCAAATATGGGGGATTTTTTTCTGGTTTCTAGGATTAGCTTTTTACCATAAAATTGGGGAATTATAATCACAGAATACCAGCATCTCATGCAGCATGTATTCAAGGGAGCCCTAGATGCATGGATGAAATTCCCACAGGCATCCATAACATCAGTGTAATACTTTGTTAACTCCCATTATTTTCTCTTTTGTTTTTCTTTTTCTCCCACACATTTTCTCTTTATCTTTTTTTTCTTCCTGTGAATCATTAACTGAAAGCACTATTTTCTTACCAATAATGAAAAAAAGCAAACATTATTTGATCATGACCTTGACTCATGACCTCGCCCAGGCAGCAAAGTGAAATCTTAGGTAACTAAAACTGCAGACTCAAGGAATAGAAAACTTCAGAGAGCCTGCAACCCCCTCAGAAGGTGGCTGGCAGGTGAAACAAGTGAGGAAGAGCCTCAGCAGTGAGTGTTGTTGCACTGTGGCCTTTCAGTCCATCACAAAGCATGTGCCTGACACAGGTTTTTCCACTTTTTAAAGGGCAGGAGCAAGAGGAAAGCTGGTTCCTTGAGTGCAGCTGATCCGCAGAGAGCAGCAATGTTTTTCCTCTGGCAGCTGGGAGAACACTTCCATCGCTTGATGCACAGAGAGAAGCACTTTAGCATTCAGGAAATGCCTGTCTTTACCAGTTTTGCTTACGTTATTCAGAGCTATCTCCCATCTTGTAACAAAGTGACTTAATCTGAAAAACTTGCAACCCCTTACAGCCAAGTATCAAAGAATGCAAACAGTAAGTCAGAGAGGGTAGAAGTTTAATATTTACTTAGTGTTTTAAAACAGAACATCTATTCCAACATACGTAGGGGTTTAGATGCCGTGGAAAAGGCAGAGCTCTTGTCTGAGGAGCAGTGCACCAGCTATTCTTATCCTGTAGCTTTCCCTCTTCTGCTTTTCAGCTTTAATGAGATTTCACAAGCAATTCTGTTTCCACATCAATTTACACATTGCCATGTCCCTGTCAGAATAATTTTTTGTAATTTTTTTTTTGTCTGGAACATTACTGAGAGGATGTGTGTAGCTTCAAACACTTGCAGATTTGTATAAAGTTTAATAGTTTCTTGTTTATGTTTCCCATGACTTGCAGAATTGGGAAACAGGCCCAAATCAATAAGTTAAGTATATGCACTGTGTAAATATGGCCACATCCCAAAGAGAAGCATTAAGTGGGAGGGGACTGGACACTAGGCATTTTTTTGTTGATATTTTGTACATCAGTACATCCTGTAAAAAGGATAATTATGTATGTGGCACTCTTATGGCTTGTTTTTCAGAAACTAGAATACTAACATTTAGTAGGTTTTTAGTTGTAGTTATTCTGTTTAAGGACAGGTTTAGTGTTTTATTATTCAAAATCCTGGCAACAGGTATTCACACCCTACTTTCTAAATCCATGCCTTTATGCTCCAGGTTGTAGTTCAGGATAACCTAAGCCCAAAGCACCAACTCAGGCACTGGCATTTTGATATTTCTCTTGGATCTACGGTTCCTACACAGTACTTGGAAAAGCTGTTTCTCAAAGGAATGGCCTTTCAGAAGATAAAGTGAGCACAAGCTTGAAAGAAAAGCTTAGGACAGAAGCTTATGACTAATCTGATTCAGCCAGCTGATAGGCATGTCTCTTTCTCAAGATAATCAGCCTTCAGTCCTTTCCCGGTGGTAGTAATCATTCAAGAAGCTTAGTTTGGACCTGCTAAACCCCTGTACTTGTCATTCACTTGCGCTGGCTTCCTCTCGTCTATTCCTTAAATTCCAAGTGTTTTATGCACCAGTCCTCTGCTGTCTCTCACTATTATGGATCTGTCTTCCCTCATGACTGTTAAGTAATAGTTATCAGGCATGTTGTAAGAGAGCCAACGATAAGAAAAGGCTGCCTGGGGCTCATGTTGTGAATATTTCAGCTGTTGCACCCACAACAGTCTACCTCACACGTGGCTAGACAGAAAACTCCCAGGCAGTCCTAATCCTAACCTCGGTACCAAGGTTATCGTGAGACCCAGCTCCACGGTCAGCAACATCCAGTCCAGCCAACATCCCGACGAAATCCACTGGGAGTCATGTCATCTGCCTTTGACCCCAGAGAGGTCTTTTCATTTGGCCTCTAGGTATGTTTTCTGGGGTCCAACCTTTGTGAATTCTTTGAGAGATGGTTCATAACACCAGGAAGGTTGTTTTAATGAATTCTGCCTTTTCAGCCTAACTAAACAATCCACTTTGGGGGTCTTGGGACATATGAAGTTGGGGTTTCCATAATGTTTTAGTCCTGGGGAGGCACACTGTGGTTTCTACATATGAAAAGGTAGAAAGATAATTGGTAGAGGACAGTCATCCAAGTAATTCTGAAGTTTTGTGCTGGATCCAGATGGGAACAAAACCGATGAAATTGCTATCATAACTTGCATGTCAGCCTTTCTTCATCTATTTATTAATTTTTTGCTCCAGTTATGGCTCCAGAGTAAGCATGAACAGGTCCTTCCTTATCATGTAGAAATATATATTGTTGCTTTTTTTAGTGCTTTCTAAAAGTATATTTGAAGCCTCTCTGAGGTACATGATGTCCTGCTTGCAGCCAGACAGCCAGCAAGAAGATCAAGCATTCTGTGCTATGCAAAAATGACATTCTGAGAACATTGCACCTCCTAAACATTAGCCTGAAAGAAATTTACCAGAGTACAAAGCTGCATATCATCAAATAAGAAAGATCTTACTTGTTAATGTGGAAGTAAAGTGATGGAAAGATTGGGACAAATTCTAAATGACAGGAATCACTCTATTTAACACAGATCACGTTAATCCAAGTAAACTTCAAGTTTGAAAATGCTCTGCAGCACCTTGTGTGATGTGATGCTTCAGATCCACCTTGTTCATATCAACACTTGAATGGCCATCCTGGGAAGGGTCCCTGCAACAGGATTAAAAAACCCTCTCACTGCTGCTTAGGCAAATTTTCAGAATACTTGCTTCTGCTTCTGCGTCACCTATTAGTTTGTAGGGCTGATTGAGGCATTGGGGTGGCCCTGCCCATGTGCACAGGGTGAGAATGGACACGTGGTGCTTGCAAAGCAAAGACAGTGGCACAGGCACAGAAATGCTGGTCCTGGCAGAAGTCTGCCAGGGAACCAGCTGACCAAGGGGGCAAGGCTCTAAGAGCATTTTATTGTCATCATTGCTATCAAAATGTGAGTGCTGTTTCCAACTCCCCTGCTACTGGGCTTCTCCTGAATAGTTTAGTACCCTCAACATTGCTACACATACAGCTCTGTGAGATCTCAGCCTAAGGGACATTCTTTTGTCTCCCTCTGCAAATATTTAATTACTGGCTACAGCGTAACATCCAGTTGACATAAGCACACACACATCCTGGTGTCTACGTTTCCATTACCTTATAGTCACACAATATTTGTGTGTATCATGTTGTGTTAGAAGTCATTTAAACGTTTTGCATCGTATAAAAACCACTGTCCAGCATATTGGGTATTTTCACAAAGATATGCAAAAATCCACACAATCATAAACTGATAATGTCTTATAATTAAAATTCATTTTAATAATACCATAAATGTATTGATATGCATAAGAAAAATACATTTTAAAAAACCCTCTTAAAATTTAGTGATTGATTTTATAGAAATCTGACTTACAGAAAAGATATTCCTGCATTTTGACTCCTGCATAACAATGCATGGAAATACTTATACTGCATTGTAACTTTAAGCTCTGCTGTAGTACATAAGATTTTATGAAGATATGTCAAATAAATTGTTCATATCTGGATCACAGCAATACAGCAAATCTAACCCAATGTTCAAAACACAGCAGAATGCATATAAAATCTCAACAATTCTGCCTGAGAGATATTTGTATGGAAGTGGTTTGTTTGGATGCCGGATATCTTGTTCCATTTTTAACATTTTCAGTAGAAAACAAGTGAACTCAACACTCGAAGGTGAAAAGAAATGTGAAAGCACTTATCATTTCATGAATGTGTGGAAAAGATGGCACCATCTTTGGCTTTGTTGTTACTAAAATCACTGTTTCTGCAGAGGGCCACTTAGGCTCCTGTGCAACAAACTCCTTCAGCTAATGCCAACATTTCAGCACCAAAAAATTCTATTCCTGATCAACAAAGCATCTAGACAATTTCAACAGAGTTAAAATTTGTACAAAAATTACAAGTTTAAGTGTGTGGCTCAAACTGGCTGTCCTTCTGACAAAGAATTTTATGTCACATGAATGTAAATGCCATAACTTAAACTGAAGCTGACCTCTTTCACTTTGGGAATTTTAACCTTGCTCCTACAGCACTTAGTTTGAGGTTACTCTGCTGAAATTAATCAGTTTTGCTATCATGAGGGTTAGATTTAAAATTTAACTTAAAAAAATCCCAACCAACAACATATTTCAATCCAGTTCACAAGGAATGGTAGTTTTGTCTAACGCAGATTTCTAGGTTTTAACAATATAGAGGATACTGTTTAAATCTAAACTCCACCAAAACTTAGTAAGCAGCACACTGGAAACAAAGGAGAATGTATTCCTCAAAGTGCAAGTTGTCGAAGTACTTCATAGTTCTAATAATAGCTTTCTGGCATTAACAACCTAGAACACAAATGACATCCGCTGAATATTTGTTAATTGTGTTTTTCAATTGCTTATGGCTACACCAGAAGATATATTCCAGTCTCTGATTTCTATTAATAGATGCTTGCTTTGGAAAGCATGAAACTCCCTCTGTCCTATCCAACCTCTCCATGGCTAAGACAGCAAGTCCCCATGTTTTAGACCACCTACTGTCAATAAAATACATAAAAAATCTCCCATAATATATGGGGAATATCCATGTGGATGCATAATGCATAGCTCTGTCAGTTCTGTGAAAGCTTGTGTGAGCCCTTAAAAAATGCAGAAGTTTAATTAATCTGAGCCAGCAGTTGTATTTAATGCTTTCACTGACTCCAGTGTTCTGAAGTGTTCTGTAACCCTTCAGGAATAGGTGAGGTTCAGTTCAAAGGGATGTTTATCGTAGCTATCTAAATGTATTGAGATTAGACTCAACTGTAAATAGAATAAAGCGAACTTTCTTACTAGGCATCTATTAATTTCTCTTTTGATCACTCGGAAACAATTCAAGTGCAATCAGAGCCCAAGCCAAAACCTGGAACTGTGGAGCTATAAAGTTTACACAATCTTTTGATAACAGCTGGTGAATTTCAGAAAGTTCTGACAAAAACTGATGTCTGCATTTTAGCTCTTCAGCTTTACTAAACTGACTGAATCTAAAGAAGGGCCAAAGGTATGTAAGTTTTCTCCTCGGTATTGGGACCCTATGAATCCAACTGCTAGTCCATATGACAGGAGCATAAATAATCTGTCCCACCATCAATGTTAAGTCCCTCTCTGTTTCTACACCCACGAGGAAGACATATGATGAAACACTCGCTTCCACATGAGTGTTTCCACTAGAAAATGTGAGACTTATTTTGAAAAGTCAGAAGTTGTACAGAGGGCAAAATTACTTAATCCTGAAAATCCCATGGAATTATCTCCTCAGAAGATGTAATATTGCTGTGACAAAACCAGATATTCTAAAATTTGCAGTATTTATTAATAAAATATTATAATTTTGGTGCCAGTAACACTATTAAATTAATTGCTCTTTTTGTTTAACAAGGAGATAGTCTTTTAAGAAGTATTACCCTGTTCTTCCAAAAATGTCCTTGAAAAGTACATACTCACTGCAGACACAAACATTTACATGTTGCAGCTAGTGGTACAGATAAAAAAAAAATTCCATGAAAACACATTACGTAGGTATTGACAAGTTGGATAAGAATGCAAAGTCTGATCCAGGAACATGTATCTGCTACTTTTGGCATGGAATTAGCCTGACATTACACCTGCCCTGGCTGGGTGAAAGATTGCCTAGATATGAAAAGGCAGAACAAACACCAACAATGACGCTTTCATGCGAGAGGCTGGAGAACTTTGTGGTGTGAGGGTAGGGCAGATAGAAACGTCTGCTCAAAAGCTCTCCAAGGGCAGCGAATCAAAGCTACTTAAACACCAGATGAGAGGGAGGCAGTGGAAAATCTACCGTTGTGGGTTTTATTGGGCAAACATATATCCTGAATGTCATTGGGGCAGTTGATTTGTCTTATCCCAAAGCTACAGTTATACACCTTCTGAAAAATCTGTTTTCCTTCCTCCTCACCCTGCCCATTATTATTCTCATGATCTGAGTCCATTGCACATTCTTCTTTGTCAAATTTGCCCCTCTGCATCGCCTAGGGCTGTAATAACCCTACTGCTTCTTTTAACAGAGGGAAAAAGAATCAAAAAGAAACCTGGACACATTGCATTATTCTCCAGTGGCAGAATCCTGTGTAAAACAACTCTCTTCTGCCAGAATGGGGGACAAAAACCTGCCCTCCCCTCTCCGGGCCTGACAGTGTCGACAATTCTGAGTTTCGATGCAAGCACTGACATAACCTCTTGCGTTGTGTGCCAGCAGCCTAATTTTGCAAAGTTTAGGAACTTAGCTGGCCTATCTGCTCTCCACAGCCAGCAGAAGGAGTTAGGACCCTCTGGAGGGAAGGTTAGAACAGTCAGTTAGGCTGACTGCCTTCGTCTCCCCCACACCACTTCCAGGCTGAGTCTGGGAAGATGAATTACCTCAGATGAACAGATTAATCCATTTCATGTGAACTGAGGCTTCTGTGCAGTACAATAAACGATATTCCTCAGAGAATAGGATCGCAAAACTAAAGGGCTCTTAGAGTTAACCTTTAACTCAAATGGCTAACCCAGTGCTTTGTCTAGTGAGGGCAGGCAAGTTCCTAGTGTTCCCATCAGAAGAGGAGGACAAGGTGCTTTGGCACAACCAGATTGTAGGATGCTGGTACTGGGAGACAGTTCAAATGGGAGCTCTCGAAGAGGGTGTTCTATTGCTGTCTTTGGGCAATTCCCATTCAGGCTAGTGCTGGAAAAGAGAAATGAGGAATAAAAGCAGCAAATTTATTTGTAGAGAATGGATTTTTGCCAGCTAGAAGTCATGTTTATGGTGGTGGCTTTGTAAGGTGGAGAGCAAAAAGACCTGGCTCAAACTGACTGTAGAGAGGGAGAGAGAGAAAGGAGACAAAGAAAAAGAACAGCCTTATCCTGGCAGGAAAAGAATGGTGAGAAAGAGACTAAAGAATTTTCCGTGCATACTTTCCCAAGTAGGAACACCACTGAGGAAGCATCTGATTTAGTTGTCTGAAGGTTGTTTGCATCCTTGAATCTTTGGCAATAATTTGACATACAAAGTAGTTACTCCTGTATTTACCAGGCAAGAGAAACCAAAGTACAGCATTTCTTTTGTGACATTAAGAAGACAACAAATGATTGAGACCAAATTAACCACATGGCTTATAACGTTTTTGGCAAATATCTATGTGTAAATACACAGTTTTTTAATATTATACTACCTAAATCAGACTGTCATAATTAATTTATATTTATCTAAAGAACCTCTGGTTTCCTGTATAAAAAATAAATAAAAAACTGGGGGGTTGAGTTTTCATTTCCAAAAAAGTTTTAATGCCAGAGTGGTAATGTTTTATCTTCCCTATGTATCCATAGTTCCTGTGAATTACTGGGATACATTTCAGCTAGTGAATTGTGACGATGAACCTCTAGAGTTTTTCCTGAAAACTCAGTACTTTGAAGAAATGCCACTTCACATTTAGGAAATAAATGTCAGGAAAATACAACAGGCAGAAAGATATGAACTTACAGACTCACTAACCAGACTCACAACAAGGTAGAATGGTATCTACTACCAAACCAGTCTCCAAATCTGAAAACAATTTGAATAGAGGTTACAATATTTCACAGACAGGACAGGACTGAAACAAACAGATTGATAACATATTTTCATCTGGGGGTTGGTTAGTTTTTTGGTTTTTTGGTTGTTTGGTTTTTTTTAATAATAATAGTAGATTAGCAAAGCATTTCATTTCATTTATTCAATTTTTATCAATTAGATTTAAAAAAGCAGCACAACATAAATGTAAGTTAGAGAAAATGTCACTACAGAACAATGGAAAAATTATCCAGCAGAACCTAAGTTTTTTCTTGGTACTCTGTTTGTCCCTGATATCTGCAGAATAACTCGACTGGTAAAAAATAGGTCCTGAATTGGACCCATGTCCAAGTCAGAATAAAGGTGAAGAAATCAAGTGTGACTTCAGTTGTGTGTGTGAAATGTTTAGTGTCAAATCTGACATTAGTCAGATTAAAAACAAGAATTTTGGTGCATCTGGATAGTACAGAAAGCGGGATAGCAACAGCTGCAAAAATTTAAAACATACTACGTATCATAACTTTTTGTCCTGGATTTCTAAACTTTCTGCCTTTGGCCCTGACCTTTCCTTCCTGTGCATACTGGATAAACAGAAAACAGAATTTTTACTGTGAACTCTCAGTGAATAGTTTGTATTTATGAGTCAGTTATCTTAAAGGAATAGTCATTCATCCATTAAAATATTATTTATCAAAAGAGTAATTATTTTACAGAACTATAAAGACTACATCATGTGAAGTATTCACAGCTAACACAGCAGTTCTAATGTAAAGTTATTTTCTAATTTCATTGCTTTAGGTGGTTAAATCATTACATTACACCATGTTTTAAAGTCACTCTGCTTTTTTTGGGAAAAGTAATTCCTTCTCTTTGGGAACAAATTGATATACTGTAGTTTTTTAATTGAAAAAAAAGTTAATGAAATATCATCAGAAATCTGATTGAAGAGAAGATGCAAACACATGAAAAATGATTGGATTATGAAGTCAAAGTTGCAGTTTTCACAGAACACTGGTAAGTATAATTTTTCAGGTAATCTTACTAGGGAAGGCCTTTCTGGTGTCTTAAATTATATTTAATAATGTCTATACTGTAGTATGAAGATATAATAGTAATATTTCGCAAATTGACAAGACAATTTATTTGTGTCTAGTTGCCAAATGCTTGAGATGTCAACACTTCAGCAACCTGTTGACAGAATTAAGGAATGAGTAGAGTGACAAGCACTGCCTTCCAAAATGCCAGTTTCAGCATTTACCTGTCTTACTCGTTAAAAAAAGAGAAAACACCTCTTCTCCTGTTGGAACATGAAAATACATATGTCAATATTCTACCTAAATAGAAATAATTGTCAACTTAGCAAAGAAATGGTGCCATCTATATTGTAACAAAAGCAGGAACTTAGAAAAAATACCCACATTTTTCTGTCTAATATTACATTCCTGAAGTGTATACTTCCCTTCCCATTAAATATGCTGCGTGTTATTTCCTGCAAAAGCAGTTTCCCCCAAATACTATGCAGAATCCTTCCTTATACTCAATACAAGAACACGCTACAATGGCTGTGGATGGATGACAGTGTATGCTCACCCAAGGACCACGAGTTGTAGGGTGAAATGGAAAAACTTGGTATGAATCATAAAAGAATCTTTTATGGAAGTCACTGTCTGTGGCTCACAACTAGGCTCGGTTGCTAGAAAACTAAATCCAGGAAAATTCAATGTAAATATCATCACTCAGTTCTATTTCCAATTTTTATTAAATACATTTCCTTTAAAAAAAAAAAAAAAAGAAGAAGGAAACAAACTTCAGTGACAATACTTAAATAGGTCTGATGAGAGGTGAAATGTTTCAATCTGGAACTCCAATCTCCTTGTTAGTGTCCATATTTTTTACCTCTTTTTTTTTTCTCCCATGTTCCAAACTGCAAAATGATGTTTAATGAAGGATTTTTTTTAGCAATCCATCCCTGTTTGGCCTGTCTCTTAAACAAACTGCTTGACCTTAGTGGACCTCAGCAAGTTTAACGCTAAATTCATTCTTCAGTGCCTTGCTGAATAGCACAGGAGAGAAACACGTGCTTACATAATTTGCTGAGTTGGGTGTCTAGCTATGTATATAATTCAGCTATTCAACTGAATATTTGTTTCAATACCGTATAGATCATTAAGCATGTTTTTTTAAATTCAGTGGCCTAGAGCAGTACTGAAAACTGTAATCTGGGATCAGATACCTTGCAGCCTGCTGAAGCTCAAGCTCTATTACTGACAAAGACCAAGAGGAAAGACAGAACAGAACAAGACAAGGAATATAAAACAGAATACTAGCGACAGCTTTAGGAGAAACAATCAGATAGGGATTCAAAATTCTGCACATAAATGAGACAAGGCAGTGGCAGAATGGAGGCAAATCCTTGTCTAAGGTGTGTCTTTGCTGTGGAAGGTAGCTGGTCACACAAGGAACAAGGTTTGTCTTTACAGGGCCAAACAGAAGCACAAAAGTAATGAAGAATCAGTCATCATTCCCATTACAAAACAGAACAAAAATATTCTTTGAAGAGATCATATGGTAAAGGGATAGGAGGCAAAACTGCTGCTTGCTGACAGAGTAAAGAGATAAGAAGGAGCACTGCCAAAAGACAAAATCAGTTATTTTTGCATTTTAATGTTCTAGTTGAGAAGGACAACCAGATTTCAAAAGTAGAGGATGTGCAGAGACAGCTGCAGGACAGTATTTCTACTGTATTTTCTTCCAGTCCATCCTGAAGATTAAGGAGTGCCTAGGATATTAATTCCCTTTGACATAAATGGGTGATGACAATAGACTGCAGTGTGTGGGGGTGATGCTTGCCATATGTTTTTTGACACAGTTGAAGAAGTTATTTTTGAAACTGGATAAAACAGATTTTACAATATGACATGTGGGACAGGAATGAGCTATAGTTACAGCAGAAGTTCTCCCTCTTGGTCTGAATGAGCTGCCTACAGGATGTTTTGAAAATATGAACCAGTTAATCGATCAAAGCAGCAGCAAGTCAGTGTCTGTTTCGATGGTGCTTTAGGTACCTTTCATCAAGGGGGAAGCAAATGATAAAAGAAGATTCTCTTTTGAACATTTCTACCAGAATTTGCATCAGATTTTGTGCTGCCAGTTCAGTTTCCTAGCATTTATAAAGGTACCTGATGTCCACCTTTTCCACAAGATGCCTCTGATCCTAGGAGCAGAAGCACTACGTGAAGCAAGTTAATGCAGACATCATCTGGAAATCCAATCCCTAAAGGGACCAGCGCCAGATACAAGCATGAGGAAATTCAGATAGCAACTTATACACTGATTTTGAGAAGAAATTCTGCCTAATCCTTGCTAAGAGTTCACATATTTGACAGAAACAGATTAAGAGCTTTAATATTTTCCTCTGCCTGAAAACTGCTGATGTTTTACTGGTGATTTGAATGGCTAGTCCTTTCTTCCCACCTACCTACGTCTATGGCATCTGCCTCAGCAAGTTTATTATGCTGCGTGTCATTGTTTTTTGACTTAATTGGTAGTTCCATTACAGTTGAAAGATTGACTGTAGCTCCATTTTCCCTCTCCCAGTGCCTCACAGCATTTTGCACACACATACTAAGCTCCTTCCTATTTGACCCCTCATAAGAACCACAGCCTCTCATTTTCAGTCTCTCATTTTTCCACTTCTAAGCACTTTAATTTCTATTTTCTAGAAAATTGGAATTTTTTGTCTATTGTGTTTTTTTATTATGCAGACTAATCAGTCAGAACTGTTTGTATGATTTCAAATGGAGGTGAGTGGCTGACTGAATATTACTGTAAAAATGTCATAGAATCAAAAAATAATAGAATCATAGAATGGCTTCAATCTGAAGGGACCTTTAGGATCATCTCATTCCAACACCCTGCCATGGACAGGGACACCTTCCACTACCCCAGGCTGCCGCAAGCTCTGTCCAACCTAGCCTTCCAGGGATGGGGCAGCCACAGCTTCTCTGGGCAGATTGTGCCAGGGCCTCACCACCCTCACAGGTTTGATCCCTTTTTCACCTTCTTGCACCATGATGATGTTTTCATCTTTTTTCTTTTTTTTTTAAACTTTTTTTTGTTTTTTCTTTGAAACAATCATGCCTATTTAGAAGTGTAATATACATGTTAGCTACATGCTGTCTTTTCCAATGAATTTTCATAAACGTTAAATTTCCTTAGCACTCCCAGGGACCATTCATTCAGGTCACCCTGACGTTATCCTAGGGAAAGAGTTCAAAAACATTTTTAATGATAAGAAGAAAAACATTTGGATTCTAGCCCTATACAAAGACATGGGGCTACTTCTTTTTTTTTTTTTTTGGGNTGGTGTTTAGTTTGGTGTTGTTTTTTTTTTGTTTTGTTTTGTTTTGTTAATAAAACCTTGGTGTAATGATTTTCAGAGATTAGTGACAACCTCTTTGAAAGGATGTAGGTGAGTCACTATCTGAGCATTTAAAGGCTTCAACAGCGCATACAAAAATACCCCAAGAAAAAAGAACACTTGACCAAAATACCTAACATTGTTCAGGAATACAATATACAGCAACTTATCCTGCCAACACATCTTTAAGAGTTACACAAAGGACCTACAACTAGTATCTGTAATGCAATCTGTATTTCTTAGCCTGAAAGCAAGGGGAAAACAAGTGCATTGCTACAAACCTGCTTTTTCAGCTTCCACTACTTATAAGATTAGAATGGATTTTACTGCCTTCAGTATTAGCAATTTCCCCAACGAATCTGTGGGTGGAACAAAAATGTGGAAATGAAAACTGAGAAGCTATTGTGTATTCAAAATAATCCACCTCCACTCTCACACAGTAGATTCGATTCGGGCTGTCATCTTTCTATGCCTCAGTTTTCCCATCTGTAAAATAGTTCAAGTCAGAATGTGCTCTTTTACCACTACATCTTCTCACACCTTAGCTCCTTTGTGCTCCCACACTAATTTCCTGTTCTGAAGATGGAAGGAGAGATTAGTTATTAAAACTGCTTATGAACAAGCTTCCTTGATTCACTCCCAGTGGCTGCACTCCAAAGGCTGGACGCGTGCTGGGGCACAAGTGCCCTGTGCAGACATCCTCAGCGATATGGTAGAGGTTCATTTTCCCTGCCTGATTTCCAAAGATCCCATCCTCTGATGCCAAATATAAACCATAAGCAACACAATCACATACCATACTTCCCCAAGGATTTGAATATGAATTAAAGTTAAGGAGTAAGAGATGACATTGGTGACATATGATGGAACTAGTGCAATCCTCCTTTCCCATAATCTTAACTTCCTGAACATGTAAACTCTACAAACTCATACATTAACATGAAAAAAGTCTAAAATGACCAGATAAACAACACTTGATGCTGATGGCATACGGGGCCAATTTTGTTTATCACATCAGAGGAGGGTATCAAGATTTCCATTCAAACAATTGGACTTTTCCCTCCAGCCTGAACTATTCCATTTTAAGCTGTAATATGGCAGGACAAAAACTAGGACTTTTCTAAACACTGAATGAAGTGGGCAAAGTTAAAAAGAAAAACAAACAAACAAACAAACAAAACCAAACCAAACCAAACCAAAAAAACCCACAAAAGGATGCCTGTAGCATAAATTATTGGTAACTTCCACTCAATTTGGGTAATGAGTGTTTATAGAACATGGAAAAATAAAAAATATTAATGGACTAATTGTCATAGTACAAGAAGAATTAAAAGAAAAGGACTGAAAATTAATTGTATGAGTAGAATGTGGTTGGCTGGCTTGAGCTTCTGGAAATATAGATATCCGTGGACACTGGTAGGCTGCTGGCCAACCTACCTCCTTTGGCTTCTTTACAAAATGGGTATTTGTTCCAAAGGACATGCATTTCAGAAGATAATGAATGGGATACAAAGATGTGGAAGCTATTTTATCTTCCGGAAGCATAATTAAGTAACCAAACAAAAAACCCACAACCAACCAACCAAAAAAAAAGCAAAAAAAACACCTTTGGAAAAGGAAAAATGAGAAACAGCAATCTTTTAGCTACACCCCTGAAAGGTAAAGCAGTTCCTCATCTCTGTGTTCTGGCTGTCTCGTGACTACATACAGACTACAATCTCCACAAGTTTTATGTCTGAGACAACTCCTTACCTGTAGCTCTAGAGAGCAAAGAGATAACCTGATGAGGGAACTGAATCATGCAAAATGGATTTTGCTCACACAGGGGTGTCAAAAAAACCCTATCAGAACAGGTTCATAGCTTATAGCGAAATTAAATAGGAGGATCTCTGGTGAGATAGACTGTATGAGCTCTGTCCTGAGCAGCTCAGCTTCTTGGTTTGGAATCAAAATTAGTCCTCTGGAGTCTGGACTGAAGTTACTGAGTGTTCAGGCTGCCCACTTTACATTTCAGCAGCACCTCAGTGATAGCCTGCAGCTTCTTCTGTGATAAAATTCCTTAGAGACTGAGACAGGTAGAAATTACTAAAACTAGAAACATAATAAAAAAAAAAATCACAAAGAGTATAATTTTGCTTTGAAGATACATTAGACTGCACAAAAGGCCTGTTTGTTGGCTTATTTTGTTGCAATAAGTTCATCTATATTCTCGAACCATTCTTGATGTATCTGCCTATAACCTCAGCACTTTAAAATAATGAATTCCATTTCCCTTTGAATAATTTCTTCTTCCTAACGCATGTACATACACACTGCAATTTTCAAATGCTGGGCAAAAAAAGGAATGAGTCAGACAGTAAGTGTTCTGAATGATATGTGATAATTGAAGCTCATAATTATAAGGTCTGTCTTTGCATTTAATCTCACTGTGTCACATGCACACCTTGGCAGTGGTTTCTAGAGCCTATGGGGCTTTGCTGGTCTCAACCGGACTGTTACGGGCACAGGATGAAAGGCAGTCTCTTGGGTACCAAGACAACCAGAACTTTAAAGATAAACCAGTACCCTAAAACTAGACATGGGAACTCACACTCAGGACAGGGAGTAGGTGCTGAATATTCTTCCTCCAGCTACCAAAACTGCACAGCGTCTTGCAGAAACTTACATTTCTGGATGGACATGAGATGTACCCTGCACCTCACTCCTAAGCAAATACATTGGTAACAGAGTATTAAAACTGGAGCCCTTCGAAGAAGTTATCCAAAACACATCTTGCATGTCAGTCTTCAGAGAATGTTAAAAACACTAAAATTTTAGGACTTTAGAGTAATTATGGTGGCGGTCTCGCTACCACCAGGTCCATAAAAACAAGGGCACTGAAATACTGAAGACACACACGGACACACCTAAAGCACAATCGGAACAAGAAAGGTCCCCATGAGGAGGTTTTCTGGCACCACATCCGGCTGCCAGCAAACGGATTTAATTTCTAAGTATCTCAATCATAAGATTTATCTGGCAGCCTTTCAAAAGTGTTGCTGCAATTACCTTTTTTTCTTGTAAGCTAGGATTAGTGTTATACAAATACAGGTAAGTTACCACATGACAATACCGTATTTGTTAGGACTTCATCCAGATTTCTTGGAAAAGAAAGACCATATTACTTAAACACTGATTTGGATGAACACCTGCAATAATTATAAAGGACACAATAAAGAGCCCAGTAGCAGAATACAAATGCTAACTCTGCCTCTATTTTCTAAGGATCAGGAAGGAAAAAAAGAAGGGAAGAAAGAATAAAGGAAGTGAAGAAAAAAGCAGAACAAAGAATCAGACTGTGTGTGAGCTGCATAAATGGGGGACAAGGTGCAGAAACAACATTTTTTGATCCTAACGATGACTGCATCAAGGGGTAACTAGGTAGATGACATCCAATAGGGCAAATAACCGTATTATGGTTCAAGTAGCACATGAACAGAACCTGCTCTAAAATTTTAGCACTGAAGAAAAAGTGACTGTAGCTTAATCTGCAGGATCAAAAAGCATGCAAAGTCCCAAAATCCACCAATGCTCACCAAAATTAAATCCAACAAAATGAGGAAACTGATCACAGACAAAGCTTGTGAGGAGACTGAAAGGGGTTAGATTCTTAAGGCTGCCAATTGCTGAAAAAAAAAAAATTATGAAGAAATGACAAATTTGTATCACCAATGAAAAATGTCTTGAGAAAGGTTGAGAGGGAGCTGGCACAACCAAACAGCAGGAATAAGGTAAGTTACTAGAGAAAACCTTTTCCTTGCAAAAGCTGAAGTGTCAAAATGTATCAAAACCAAATCAAAACAGATCATAAGCAGGAGATGACTGCCCCAATAGAACATAGACCAAAAAAAATTAAATTAGCATTTATATCTGGAACAGCAAGCCCATCAAGAGCCCATGGCCAAAGGATGATGATGATGATGATGATGATGATGATGATGATGATGATGATATAACGAGCCCTCGGAGAAGAAGAGGCCCTATCAGGTAGGCAAAATGAGTTCTTGTCACCTGCCTGCACTTTGGAAAAAGAAGACTTGAAATTAGAGTTCTTCTTGGAAAAGAGGCAAAAAGGAGTGAGATCTAGTCTAAATGACCAGAACAATCATAATGGTATAAAATGTTTGCATTTTTGGAATGTTTCACATTTGTTATCAAATGAGCCCTACGAAGTATTTGGTGAAGCTGGCAAATGGCAAGTTCAAAGTAGAAAAAAGGAGGCAGTTATCAAAGGACACTGAAACCCTCCACAGCTCCTCCCTCCTCACTTTCTAAAGAAAAAAACCCTTGTCGCTAATGTTCTGTGGTAAACAATCTTAGACAAAATAGGAGTAATTTATTGCTTGCTTTTATTTAATATGTAATGCTTTTTTCTTCACCAATGATACCCAAACTCTATTGTGGTGATGTTTTAAGTAGTGGTATGTCAGAAACCATTTAATTATGAGCTTAAAGTGAATATTCTTTTTTTTTTTCCCCTCAAAGTCTTTCTCAGCATCAATCACATTTTAACTGGCAGTTAATGGGAATTTGTTCTCCCTTAATTCTCCCTTACAGTTACAGAATCTCTCACCCTTCTCATAGGTTACAGGAAGTCCCAGAACCACGATGAAGATTTGGTTCATTTTCCTCTTACTGTTGTTGCCAGCTTCTTATACAGTGGTACTTCCTCATCTCTTTGATCTTTTTAATTCTGAGAGGCCTGCATTTTCCTCATCAATCTTTTTCTTGGGTCTTCCATTCCCTCATCTTTCTTGGGGGCTGTGGTGGCATCCTCAACTTTTTGTTTTCTTCAAAGCCAGTATTTAGCACTATCTCACATTCATAGTATCATGGAATCACAGAATGATGAGGAGCTGGAAATTACACCAGGCAGGCCATTTTGAATATGAATTAAAGTTAAGGAGTAAGAGATTACATTGGTGACATATGATAGAAGTAGTGCAATCCTTTCCCATAATCTTAACTTCCTGACCATGTAATCATCCACTTGTCCATGAAGAGTGTCCTTTAAAATATCTAAAAATTGCAATATCATCCCATCATCATCAACCATATAACATCCATGGGATTTCACAAGCTGCTTCCCACCTCTGTTTTCACTTATTTATACAGGGAACTGACAGAAATTGCCATTTCCAAGTCTAAACTGTTTCTAAACACCTTATCAAATGACGTTCTATGCAGATGTTGGTCAAGAACTGTTTATGTCTGCTTATGAAATATGTACGGTGGATTTTGTTTGCATATCATCTGTTGTTTGGGTGCTGTTTACTTTCAGTTCTGAACAAAAATCTTTTATTTTGACTCATTCCCTTCATCAGCCACTGTCTTTCAAGTCCTTGCACCCTGACAAAAGTAAAAACTTTGCCATGGCTTAATCTTTTATTTTCCAGTTTGCACACAGATTTTATTTTCTTTACATTCTGAAAATTTGCCAAATTTTTAAA
>VZTH01008591.1:126152-206122 GCA_013397815.1 Aleadryas rufinucha
TTTTTTTTGTTTCGGTGCCCGGGGTTTCCCCCCCCCCCCCCCCCCCCACGTGCTTTTGGGAGCTGGTCCCCCAGTGCGAGAGGTATTTAGAGCCGTAGGTCTGTTTTCCCCGTCACCGAGCAGGAGTCTCTCACAGGTTTTCCACTTTCAAATCGCCTCCAGCAGATAGGGTATTAATTCGGGGGTTTGCCATAGGGAATTAATCTGGGAAGGGGACTGAAAACGTTCGGAAGAGATGCTAAAAAAAGAAAAATAAATGAGGATGCTCTTGCTCTGGTAGCGGCCGGAGGTTTGTCTCTGCGGCGCTGAGCCAGAGCCCCCCTGGATCCGATGGGATCTGGATCGGATGCTGCTGGATCTGCACAGGCACAGAACCTGAGCGAGCCTTTCCAGGGCTGGTCGGTGGCCCCTGCGTCGCGGTCAAGGCTTGAAAAATTTTGGAGCTGTGTGTCTCAAGCTTTTTCTATTTTAGACTACGAGTCCGTGTGTTATTTGAGCCGAGTTGACAGTGAGAGCCCTCTTTGCAATGCAGGCTGCCTTGGCTAAAAGACCAGCTTTAGCTGGACGTAGAATTAATTTCATGGAATTTTTTTTTTTTAAGACTGTCATCACTAAATCAACGTTAGATAGACTAAGGTATTGCGGTGCTGTTTTCTCAGTTTCAGAATTGGTGTATGGCTGTGCTCAGAAGCCTGTGTTCTAAGTGAGGTCTTTCTACTGGGTTTAGGGAAATAAACATATGGGCCACGTTCCAATGAAGTGAAGAATGATTTGTTTCCAGAACTTTTTCATCCCACCATTTGCTCCTTATAGGTGGAGTTCCGTGAGCGAGTGTGTGTTCTTTCCAGATTCGCTTGTACACATCGTTATTAGGCTGCTCAGTGCATCAACACTGACCTGTGGGACTTTTTGGGGGGGTGGCGGTGATTCTTTAAGTGTATTTTTTTACATTGACTCTGGAATTGTTCCAATAGAAGTAACTGGTTGGTGTATCATAAATATACTTGTTCGTGACATCTGAGATTAGATCTCAAATTTTAATTACTAACCATAACTGCGAATTACTCTTGCCTTCCAGGTCCCCTTCTGATGGACCTAAAGGATGATCTGTAGTCTAAGTTAGTGTGAAATCAAAATTGGCAATTACTGCCTTGTGCTTGGATTTAGGTAAACTATAAATAAAACACATATATGTGTGCTCGTAGTATATGTGCAACCACACTGATTTTCTGTCCTCCTGCTCCCCAAAACTTCTGACTCCTGGTCCATGATGGCATGACCAGGTGTTGGATACTCAGCTTTGTAAGCAGAACATTGCTCGGATTTCTGAGGCTGGCAGACAGCTTTTTCGGCATGTTACTGTTGCAGCAGTCTGGAAAGCTCTTTGACACCATTAAGATATTTCAGTGCAGAATATAACATATTCTGGAACTGTAATTTCTAAAATTGTTATTTTTTTTAATTAAGAAATTCATGACAAGCAATTTCATTGTAGTGTGTGGCATAGAGAAGCAGTAGACAACCTAATTACAGGATCATTATCAAAACACTTCCATTGTGAGCATTAATTAAGTCAAATTATTAATTTCTTAAATGTCATTAATTTGTTCTGCAGTGTGGATAGTGTGTACATGTGAAGATATTTCTTCTTTTTTAAAGTCATGTCCTGTCTGCTTGGGCCCTTCCTCCTGTAAAATAAATACTGGGAATGGAAGATTGAATTTTGGTTGCATTTGATATTAAGCAGTAATTTTAAAAAAGGTCATGGTATAAACTTCAGAATTTTAAGTTGAAATTCAATGGAGTAACTCAAGTGTTCTGTTGCAGGATGTTTAATGTCCAAAGCAGTTGAAGTGTTAGCAGCTACTTAGGCTTATGTGGAGAAGCCATTATTTTTGCTTCCAGCTTAGCGAAAACACTTTCCAAGATAAAGCTGTGAACACAAAAGCTTTTAATGAGGGCAGCGTGTCTTGGATGCTAATAGCATCGGATACCTACATTCCTGACAATCTCAGGAGTATGAAATATATCCCATCTGTGATTGCGTACTTGGTTTGTGAATACAGAGTACTGATAACTTTTAAATCAAGATGGTGCTGTACTTTTAGGTGGAAGACGTTCTCAAAGCTGTTGTACTTTTTTTAACTGTTTTTAGGGGGCTTATTGTCTCCATTATCAAAGTGACTTCAGTTCCTGCTGACTAGCAGGTCTCTGCTGTTGAATAATGCTGTGCATTTGAGAAGGTATTCTACTGACTTTTGGTAACTTGAAGAATTAACCTTGCTCTTTAGCTGTGGATTTTGTACCAGTTTATCAGGTACGGCGTGTCTGTGCAAGGCAGCTGGTACAAACGTCTTAGTACCCTTACATAAAGTTTGCACTGTGTGAATACCATAATATTGTGCCTCTGCTCTTGACCCAGTGCATCAAGATTGGCAGCTACTTTGTGTAAAGAATGATCCAAAACTGTTTACCAGCAGCATGGTTCACTGCTTTGAATGCAGCTATTTTATCTGGCAGTTAGAGTTTGTGCTATTCTGTTTGCTTTTAATAGGTAGATAAACGTGAAGCAATATTGGAGCATTGTTGATGCTAGTGCCAATTATAGAACAGATTTTTTTTCTTCCTTCGGCTTTGTTTAGAAGCTTCATCTGTCTAACACTTCTACTGATTCTGTCCTCACAGAAAAGCAGTGTTGGAAGAAGAGTGACTGTTTGAGGAAGACATACACACATATACTGGAGGGGTGCCATTTCACAAGGGTTTGTCCTGCAGTCCTGGTGGGATAGGTGTTTGTGTGGTCATTCCAGCAGTGGCTTTTCTCATAGAAAAGGGATTGTTCTTGAATCTGGCAGTGAAAACACAGCTGGGTGATGGCTGCAGTAGTCTGAGGTGGATGAATTGCATAATACTGGTCTTGGTTGATCATACGAAATTCCAGGTGAGGGGTCTTGTCTTAGTATGTCATTGGCTGCAGATAGCTAAGGTGATCAATCTGTTCCTTACCCAATTTGTGTGTATTAATTTCTCTCTGCTTTAGAGAGATGAGAGAGAGAATTTGGTGATCCTGTTGCAGTTGCTATCTTGTAGATAAAGGGAATGTGTTGCAGGAGCTCTGGTCTCCAGAGATACTGAGGTGAGAGGATGTTTGTTAGAAAAAAAGTGGGAGGGAAGTCAGCATAGCATGACACGCAGGTTTTTGTTTTAGTGGTGCTCCCTGCCCTCTTGAGGGGATCTGTCTTCAGAAAATGGGAAGATTAAGTGTTCTTGCTTTTCTTAACTTTTTTTCTCTTATCTTACAGCTTTGGAATATCTGTTACACCTGGGTCAGCTACATCTGTACATAAAGATACAGCCTGTAGGAGATATTGCACATGCCTTTGTGCTCCTTAATTACCATGTCATAATATCACAGACCATATGGTTCTCAAGTGTATACCGTTAAAATATTCAGACCTGCACAGTGTATTCCACTGGAAAAATTTAGGATTATTCTGTATAGCATTGAGTTAATTGAGGAGCTTTTTTTTTTTTCTCTTGAGACTAAATCTCAGTCTGTTACGAGTGGTTCTAATTTGATCTTCGTGCAGTCCCTCGCAGCTGTGGTGAGTGGATCTGGTGCTAACCAAGCCCTCTACTGGCAGCTCTGCTCTGTTGTATGTTAAATTCTCACCGGGATCACTGACAGGGTAAGGTACTGATCTCAGAGGAAGATCCTTACAGCACCTCCACCCCCCCGGATCAAATTTTAAATCAAAACAAAAAGAAATCCCTAGGTATTTAAAAACACAAGTGCGCTTTGCTTCCTCCCACACAAAAATCTGTGCACCTGTCATCTGAATTTAGAGACAGGTATAAGAAAAAAGGCGCTACTGGTGGTCCTGATACAAATTGAGGGAGTTTTTTTGTTTGTTTCTACTCAAGTTGGATGACTATAATTGTTTTCAGCTGTCTTTCTGGCTTTGTTAAGTATTTTCTCAAACATTGCCGTTTTTCCTCATATCAGGTAACTTCAAATATTTAACATAAGCATAGTGAAAAGGTGTGTGTATGGCACTGCTTTCGAACGAGAATGTATTCTGTCTCAAGAATGTTAAACAACTGCTGCACCTCTAATGTTTGTTTTTATTTTCTTTCAGTTCATAGTTTATGTCTGCTTAGCCTGTAACGAAAGCAGAACTCGGCTAAAGATGCATAAAAGGCTAAAAGATGACTGTAGGGTATCGAGTTAGCTGACCCTGTTACATAAAGTCTGTCTTTAAAAGCTCTTTCCTTCCCTCTCATGGGAGATTGAGACCCTCTTGCAGATAGCTTTTGTTGCACCTGAATCTTGTTTACAGTCTGTGGGTCTCTTCTTGAGTCCCTGTTATTTTTAATTTAAACTACATTTCCTTCTTGCTGTCGTTCATATCTGTGAGCAGAATTTGAATCTTCTTTCTGAAGTTTGCTGTACTAAAATAAAACAAGAGAAGCTCTCTTAGTCCTGGTCTCAGTGCTGTTGGATGTCCCAGAAGCCTATAACTGGTAACTGTTCTTTCATCACTTTTAAACAGCAGTGACCTTAAGGCACCTGTACTCAGTGAGGCTTTACTTGCATCATACAGAGGGATGTTTTTATGCTTTTTCAGCCTATGTTGAGAATCCTCTCTTTGCTTACCCTGACACCCCACTTAATCACAAGCATTTTTATCAAGGAAAAAAAGAGTGTACTGCTCTGTTTGCAGCAATATTAGTGCTCCAGGGCTTGTTTTTTATAAAGATCTTATATAATTTGTATTTTTATGTTGCTTGATGCTTGTATGTCTTGAATCTTCGTGATAAGTTTTTAGTCCAGAACACCTACGGAATGCTAAAACACGTGAACTGTCTTCAGCAAACTGCTAATGTTCTTACTACGTTTTTGGTTTTTTTTGCTCACATCGCAGAGAAGCTGGAAATAACTGAACCCTTAACAGCTTACATGCTCACCGCACAAGTGTGGACTGCTGCTGAAAGGGGTGAAGTTTTTGNTCAAGTTGGATGACTATAATTGTTTTCAGCTGTCTTTCTGGCTTTGTTAAGTATTTTCTCAAACATTGCCGTTTTTCCTCATATCAGGTAACTTCAAATATTTAACATAAGCATAGTGAAAAGGTGTGTGTATGGCACTGCTTTCGAACGAGAATGTATTCTGTCTCAAGAATGTTAAACAACTGCTGCACCTCTAATGTTTGTTTTTATTTTCTTTCAGTTCATAGTTTATGTCTGCTTAGCCTGTAACGAAAGCAGAACTCGGCTAAAGATGCATAAAAGGCTAAAAGATGACTGTAGGGTATCGAGTTAGCTGACCCTGTTACATAAAGTCTGTCTTTAAAAGCTCTTTCCTTCCCTCTCATGGGAGATTGAGACCCTCTTGCAGATAGCTTTTGTTGCACCTGAATCTTGTTTACAGTCTGTGGGTCTCTTCTTGAGTCCCTGTTATTTTTAATTTAAACTACATTTCCTTCTTGCTGTCGTTCATATCTGTGAGCAGAATTTGAATCTTCTTTCTGAAGTTTGCTGTACTAAAATAAAACAAGAGAAGCTCTCTTAGTCCTGGTCTCAGTGCTGTTGGATGTCCCAGAAGCCTATAACTGGTAACTGTTCTTTCATCACTTTTAAACAGCAGTGACCTTAAGGCACCTGTACTCAGTGAGGCTTTACTTGCATCATACAGAGGGATGTTTTTATGCTTTTTCAGCCTATGTTGAGAATCCTCTCTTTGCTTACCCTGACACCCCACTTAATCACAAGCATTTTTATCAAGGAAAAAAAGAGTGTACTGCTCTGTTTGCAGCAATATTAGTGCTCCAGGGCTTGTTTTTTATAAAGATCTTATATAATTTGTATTTTTATGTTGCTTGATGCTTGTATGTCTTGAATCTTCGTGATAAGTTTTTAGTCCAGAACACCTACGGAATGCTAAAACACGTGAACTGTCTTCAGCAAACTGCTAATGTTCTTACTACGTTTTTGGTTTTTTTTGCTCACATCGCAGAGAAGCTGGAAATAACTGAACCCTTAACAGCTTACATGCTCACCGCACAAGTGTGGACTGCTGCTGAAAGGGGTGAAGTTTTTGCCATCACAGATCTTAGTTGGATCTGATACAGATCTGATCTATTTTACAGAAAGCCGACACTCCCTCAACTGCAAAATCTTGCGCTGTATGTGGTGATTCAGCTCCCTGATCCAATACTTAAGGGATCTCCACAGTCTTCTCACTGCACACAGACATCAGTAAAAACGTTTGAGTGTGCACTCCTAATAGATGTATATTTATTTACTTAAAAATTTTGTATTCATGTGCTGCTCTACAGAGTAAAACTTCAAGAGTGATATAAAGATGAAATTAGCACCTTTTTTAAATCTTTATTAACATTACAAAAAAAAATACTGTCACACTCCCAGTGGACTGTGTCAGAACTGGTTAAAGAGGAAGGTGCTGCAGAATTCATCTTCAGATTAATTTTTTTCCATTTTGGTACTGCACTTGACCAGACTTCAGATAATTTTCATTCTTGAAGAACATTCTTGCAGGGGAGGAGATTGGCAAGATCAGTATCTTGGAGTAATTTAAACCAGTGTACTACATCTTCTGTTGAATTCTTCAGATTTTTTCCTAAAGCCTCATATAATATTCATGAGCAACCACAAACCCATTTTCCCCACTTCTTGGTATAGGTAATGACAGTCACACTATGGTTATTTGTCACTACTAAGAATTTTTTTAAATAGTTGACTTCAAATTATTTGCCTTTCAGTGTTTTGGAAGCTATGCAGTTTTTCCAGCATAAGTGCATGAATGGTCTTTGATTTATTTCAGCACTTCACCATACTGATTAGACCTGACGAACTTACTGAAATTTCATTTATGCATAAAAAGTAACTTCGGGTATATTACCTGTGCCTTATAAACTTAACTGATTTAAGGATAAGGTGATAAAAAGAGTAAAGAAATCCTGAAAAATTTAAATTAAAATTCCTTTTTAATAAGAAGGCTTATATCTTCATTTTGTTAGTTAACTTGCCTTCTTTGTATCAACTGCTCCTCCTTTAGATGACTCAGTTGTTTGGGTTTTTTTAAATTCAAAGAAAATAGCTGTGTCTGTTTCAGCTGTGATGGAGCTGTGATGCTAGATTAATGTTTCAACTTGGTCTGACAGTCTACATGGCAGAGACTCCTAAGACTATTCTGAGTAATACTGCTTTTGAACTGCAAGCAATTTGGCAGCTTTGGCTGAAATGTGGTGCTGTACCAGTGCAAGTGAGTGTTTGCTGTGTGAATGTACCAGTCCTGCTCAGTGCTGGCTCAGGGGCTGTGCTGTAGCTGTATTCACCACTTCAGAACATGACAATAGAAATTCAGGCAGTACTTAAGTGATTTTTTAGGATTAGTTCAATGGGTATTTTAGTCTGTTGTAAGCCAACAGGTTAAATGTAATTTTTCAGGAACTTACTACATTGAAACTAGACTTTTTAATAGAAATGAGATGTTTTATTAAGGTTTTACTACCGCTGCGTAGGGTCATTTGCTCCTGTCTCCTGCTTCTTGAATAGAAAGTGCACCATGTTTTGCAGAAGCAGATGAAAACCAAAAGCTGTTAGGAGCAAAAATGCCTCAAATTAACCTTTTTTACTGGGGGTGGAGAATAGAAGATGACTTGTGTGCTGGTTTTGGCTGGGGTAGAGTTAATTTCCTCCCCAGTAGCTGGTATGGGGCTCTGTTTTGGATTTGTTTGGCAGGGTTGGTAATTGAGAAATGTTTTTGTTTTTGCTGAGCAGGACTTGAACAGAGCCAAGGCCTTTTCCACTCCTCCTACAGCCATGCTGATGAGGAGGCTGGGAGTGCANAAGGCCTTTTCTGCTTCTTGTACTGCCACACTGGGGAGGAGGCTGGGAGTGCATGGGAGGGTGGGAGGGGACACAGCCAGAAAGGTGACCCAAACTGACCCAAGGGATGCTCCAGGCCATGTGACATCATGCTCAGTATATAATGGGAGGAGAAGTAGAAACAGGACATTGGTAGTGATGGTGTTTGTCTTCCCAAGTCCCTGTTACATGCGATGGGACCCTGCTCTCCTGGAGGTGGCTGAACACCCCTGCCCAACCATGGGAAGCAGGGCATTAATTCCTTGTTTTGCTTTGCTTGTGCGTATGTGGCTTTTGCTTTCCCTGTTGAACTGGCTTCATCTCAATCTGTGAATTTTTACCCTTCCAGTTCTCTCCCCAGTCCCATTGGTGGAGGAACGAGCCAGTGGCTGCTTGGGGCTGGGATGCTGGGGTTGAACTATGACGTGGAAATCTGGTGTGTCCAAAACAACTTCTTTACAAGACTGAGATGGATTCTCTTTTGTACTTAATAGCAGAATAGTGTATTTCTTGGACTACACTTGAGTATGCAAAACTTCTCTGCAGGAGGCTTGCTAATTGGATTTACTTCAGCTCTTATGCAATCAAGTGCTGCATCTGCTTCATTCTGGAGTGTATCAGGCTTGTGTGTTTCAGATACTCATGTGAAAACTACCATGTTCAGAGCCTGGATCCACTTTCGTGTGAAGTGTGGTTTCTCCTTCCAGGACAATGGATATCAAAAGGAATGTTGCAGTCAATGCAAAGTAAGGAATAATTGCTTTGGTAAATCATTCATAGTGCAGTAGTGGTTCTGGAAGGGGTCAGATGCATCCGTGCAGAAATGAAGGTGCATTCTTGATGTGTGAAGTAGACCACAAATACTTCTTTCCTTTAAACTGAAGGGATTGGTTGCTGCTACGCATGTGCCCAAAGTCATGCCTCCTGCTGACTGCATTAGTGGTGCAACTTTCTGTTAACTAGGACTGGGGAGACTGGAAAAGGAAGTTGGGCTTTCTTAGGGGAGTTTGGTTTTTTGGTGGTTTATTACATTTTATTTTTGCAGTAGCAAACTGCGTTGACTGTTCCTTGACAGGAAGGCCTGACTTTATCAACAAAATTTCTGAGGGTGTAGACCATAAGCATTGTGGGTCTTCCACACTGCAAAGCTACTGAACAGAGGCCTTTTCTCATTTGTTTCTAATTCTCATGATCAGCTTCCCCAGAGTTTTCATACCATCCTGTGCTTATGGAGGGATGTATGAATCAAGATGTAAAGATGTGGGGAAGTTTACTTTATTTTGCAAGGTGCTCTCGTTCTTTAGTTAATGTTTTTGCTAGGGGGGGAAAGCTAGTATTATTTATATTTCTGATAGGATACTGGTCTTGCATAGCTGCAGATGTCAACAAAACTTTGCTGCTTTATTGCTTGTAAAAACTACTTCAAAGGGAGTAGCCTTCATGTAGTAAGCTTAGAGATTTGTCAAGAGAACTGTATGCATGTAAGACATTAAAGTAGTGCTAATCTTCATAAACAAACCTGTCTGTCCTTTGTAAGTGTACCACCTTGAAAGAAAGGATTTACTCCTGAGCTGAAATCAATTGCGTGAATAAGTTTACTGATGAAGTCTTGCTAACTTTGTTAGTACATCATACTACGTGTAAGAGTTGAGAGGATGAGTGGATGATTATCCCTTTAAAAGAATTGAAGTAAAAATGTCTTTTTAAATCATTATATATACAACAGATATCTATGCACACACACACAAAACCCCACTGCTTAAGGTTTCTGTATTAGAAGAACTGTGCAAAACAAATATAAGATGATGGCAGAGACACGTAGCTAATCCTTCAGTTGACATGTTAATTGCAACTATAAATTTCTTCTGTTTAAAATTGCTCTGCTGTAATCACAGTACAACACTCTTTAATTTCAGCTTAAGATAACATTAATGTTCAGTGTTTGATGCAATCTCTTTTAAAATCTCTGGAAGTGGATGCCAAAGGCATTTGCTACTATATTTTAAATGTGTAATTGTAGAGAAGGTAATATAGTCAAAGCACTTGAGTTTTGCTCTCTTGGCTGCAAACCTGCAAAGGATTTCCTTTGATTGAGGTGAGTAACCAATGATTGTAGCTGTTCATGTTTGATTCCAAGGAATTCCGAGTTTTAAGAACTGACCGTGTTTTGTCTGGGCACTTTATCTCCTGCTGTTATAGGTAACTTCTGGATGCCATTTAATGGCTTAGAAGACTTTTTTAAGTTATGACTGTAAAGACACTGGAATGGGAATTACGGCAAATTTGCTAATAGAATTTATAATTCATTCCTGTTTTATAACCAAGTAGTAAAGTACTTAATCTGACAGCTGAAATTTCTGAACTGCTGTCAACAGCAATGACTAGTCATTGTTCCCTGATAGTATCCATTTTTTTAATTTATTCTTCAAATAAAATGATAAGAAGGTGTTTAGGGCAGACTAAGGTGTCTTGAAGATGTCTTTGTGCCATGTTTTCTTTTGTATGTGCTACCTGCCTGGGTTTTTTTCCCCACTGGGAGCAATGCTAGTCAAGCTTCCCATCCAACTCATGAAAAACCTGAGCACCTGAATCTGTTTTGTTAACTTGATAAACTGTTTTTAACTAATGAATAATCAGAAATTTGTCAGCTGTTGCAGGTGTTGTGTGAAAGATACTAGCTTTCTGAGTAGCAGCTTTTAAGTGAGTGGTAACTCTGTTCGAAGTACAAAAGATTCAGACTGTTAAATCTGCTTGTAAGATGTAAATTAGTGATGTAATTAAGATGCAGAAAGTCATAGCCTGCTCTCAGTTTTAAAATTTACACTTTCATTGCTCTCTTAACAGAACCACGCCAATTACAAAGCATTAGTTGAGAGTTGTACATACTTTTTCTTAGTTTCCATACCTGTCACCATCCTTATTCCAGCAGAGGAAGTCTAGTTTACAGAATACTGTCCAGACTGTTCTTAAGAGAGTGTTACATACAGTAAGACATTTTAGAAGTCATTACCTCTGATACTTCCTCCTTTTAGAGTTGTTTATTTCCCCTACAGGGAAAAAACACTTGAAAACTGTCAGACTGGGCTGAGATGTTTTCCGAGTTCAGGACTGAAAACTCCCTGTGATTCGTAGTTCATGAGCAAAGTTAGAAATAGCATCCCAGCCTCTCTTGAGTAGTGGTTTTCTGAAAAAAATGGTTACAAACAGTCCTCAGTGTTACCAGGTTAAGTCAAAAAACTGGTGAAAACTTATTTTTACTCTTGTGTATTTAAGTACTGAAATACTCTGGAATCTCAGTCAGGCAACCAAATTCAAGGCTTTTCTTGTTAAAGGGTTTATCATAAGACTGTCTGGTGTCCCTGGACAACAATATGCTTAAAGCCATTCAGTAGAGATTAAGGTGTTTTGGAAAGGAAGCTCAGTCCTCTTGATCTCTTTCACAACTGTGTAGATAAAGGCATTAAAAGATAAAAACAGCTTACCAAACTGACCCATAGGCAAAACCTGGGAATTTTATGACTGCAAACATCAACATGCTGCAAAAGTTATGTTTAAAGAACAGATATATTTGATAGGGCTTGGTGTCCTTCAGACAACATTTAATACCTAGCGTATTATTCTTTATCAGACAGCGTCCCACTCTTTCTGTGTATGTTTTGAGCAGTGTTAATTCTGTAAAGAACAGGTTTTGTAGCCATAGTCTTATTAGTGTGCAGGTCTGGAGTTGGGATATTTGAGAGTATAATCTCTTCAAGTGGTGATTCTTCCTCGGTTGAGACAGCTGGCATGGTGTATCTGGATCAATACATTTTACTGCTTGTTTCCTTCCACAGTAAGGAGTGTCTTAAAATTGCAATGCCTATAAAATTAACCTTTGGGAGATGCAAACAAGAAATTGTGATGGTAAGGGGTAGTGAACAGGTTGGCAGTAGTGCTGTGAGCCACAGTAAAGGACTGCAGAAGATTTGTGAAAGTCTCTCTTGTGAAGAAGGGTTCCTGCAAACATCTCCAACCTCAGAGCTCCTGCTCCTGAGGCTTTGAGTGGTGAGGACATAGACCCGTTAATGCATAGAATTGTTCTGTCAGTACCTTTTGGGCAAAGATGGTTCTCAGGTGGCTTCCTTTATTTTTTGTTCTCAGTAAGCGTGAGAAAACTTTGCTCAGTATCAGAATATGTAGGTACAAAGCAGTTTCAAATGTAGTGGAAGGCCATTTTTCTATTTTCTTGCAGAAGTTGTAGCTTGAAAAGATGATACTATTGATTTTGTTCAGCACTATGAGAATACAAACTATTGAAACCAGCTTCAGTACTGTATCCTGTCAAGATGAGAAGAAGCTGCTGTTGGGAAGCCTTTTTAGGGAGTCTGTGTGAGAAGAACCCCGTATTACATGGCATGTGCTAAACCTGTAACTGGTCAAACTTGAGAAATGGAAAAAGCAGTTAAATGCTGTAGTCTGAGCTGCTTCTCTGGCCTCCTGTTTTTGCACAGGACTAATGGTAATGGGGAGGGATTAGCTAAAGAAGTCACTGACTGCTTGGAGCACACCAAATCAGGCTATTCACAGTGACAGCTATTCTCTGTGGTGTGTAGCTATAGCTACACACCAAATCAGGCTATTCTCAGTGTCATAGTCTGACATACAAACTTGCTGGTGGTCCTGCCTTCTACTTGTGGCTTCCAAATTATGATTCTTGAAAAGAAACAAGACTTCATGTGTGTTTGTTCTGGTACTACCTCATACAGTTCAACATGGCCCAAGTATGTTGCCATTAAGATGGGATTTAGGTAAGTTCACCACAAAAAAAAAAAAAAAAAAAAAAAAAAAAAAAAAAAAAAAAAAAAAGGCTGCATGACATACACCACTATCAAGAACTCTTAAATAAAGCAGATTTTACTGAACTTTTTGATGGACCAGTGTATTACAGGCTGTGTGTGAAAAATCTCAGATCTCGTCTACCAAAATACCAAGTATTTTCTCATTACTAATCTGCTTCTAATAGATGTGGAGGCTATTCACAGGTGGCATAAATAACTTATTGTTATGATCCAGCATTGGAGATGAAATAGTAGATTATCTGTATTTTTCAGATACAGTGATACAGCAATGCAAAGTTCTGTGTAGGAGCAGAAATTAACTGTTTCTTGTCTGAATTCTTCTCAATGTATGATAAAATTGTCAGCTTGTAAACATACCTTATTTTTCCTTTAACAGTGCAAGTGAAAGCCATGGCTTGAGTATTTTTGGACTGATTATTTTGTTTTAAAAGTTGTGTTAATAAGACCATTTCTGATCTGAAATGCTGAAGCCCCTATTCTTTCCCCTTTTGTTACACCCCCTCCAAATCCACAGTGTGTTAGTGTTTTTGACTGTTAGGAAGATCTTATCATACATGTATTGGCTGTTCTAAAATAGTGCTAGTGCAGTTTTTTCCATTCAGTGTCTGACTTGAGTAGAAGCATTGTTTCCTCATGAACTCGAGCATGAAAAATACTACGCCTGCTTGATTTACAGCTGAGACCACAGTGGTGCTTTCTTAATATCGCCTTAGAGGGCTGAACTTGGAGCCTTCTGGAGTGAAATTCTTTTGTGCCCACACTCTGCAATATCTGTTCTCAGTGGTGCTTTATTGGGCACCCACCAGCACTGATAACCAGGAATAACCTTTCAGTTATTAAATTTTGCTTGTGCCTCAAAATATTTTCCTAAGAAATATTGCACAGTGTGGAGAGACGAGACATCCAGAACAAAACTTTCCTGTGTTCACAGTGTGCATATCTTGGAGCTGAGCTGGTAACTGATAACTCAGAATACCAGTTGTGAACCATTATCTCCTCCCCAGAACACAACGGGCTGAGCTATGGGCTTGTTTGAGCACTACAGTAGAAACGTGTAGCTGCCACATGGTGGTTAAGGTTTTCAAGTGCCCTTTAGGGGTCACCTTGTCAATTTGTGCAGGTTTTACCAATACTTGGCCAGCCGTGATAAAGTATGTGATCCTTTCTTAGACTAGATACTAAGGTATTTCTCCACCTTTTAAAGCCTGAACTTGCAGCAAACAAACTCCAAGCTTGTTCAAAAAAAAAAAAAAAAAGGCATTAACCACTTTAGTCACATTTCACTATTTTAAGATTCCTCCTAACCTTCCTTGATCATCCTCCCTGACCAGTCTTCTCATAAAACAATTTTGTTACTTCTTATTACAGACATGATATGTGTTGTTGTAATAGCAAAAGATGTTATCTAATGTTGGCAAGTTTTTTTGGCCAGAGCTTAAAAATTGCTTAGATAATTTGAATGTAACTTCCTTTATGTAATAGTTTAAAATAGAGTTTGTTGCAAGTATAATGTGATGGTTTTCTGTGAGGAATAAGAATGGGTTTTATGTGAAGAAGCAATAAGTGGTTATACTGTCTCATGCTTGATTGGAGGTTTTGAAGTAGTTGTGAACATGTGTATAATCTGTCCCCTATTTTAATGCATCTTTTTTCTTCTTGTTTCCTCCCCACTTTTGAAGGTGGTTATAAAGGGAGACATGGAAGGAATTTTACATTTTATTGTGCATTTCTAAGCTGTTGGAGCAGGGTAGGTGGTAGGCTCATCCTCTTCTGGCATGAGCCTCAGGCTTGGGTAGATGTTTCCTTAGTTCTGGTTTAGGCAAGTCAGCATTTCTCAAATGTAGCAGCATGGTAATTCTCTTTTTTCAGTCCTTACTGATATTCTAACCACTCTAGATGATCATGCACCACTACTTGATTTGGCTTGAGTGCCTGAATACAAATAATCAGCAATCAGTAGATTCATCTGGTCAAAGGCTGTGCGAATCTCCTAAGAATTAGAGCCATTAGTTCTATCCAGGAAAGCTGCAATTCAGCAAACGGTAACTCCTGATAAGGTTTCTATGTGGGTTCAGTGTATATAACACAGGATATAATATATATACACACATACATGCAAGAAGATAGATAGATATGTAACACATAGATGTCTTTTTTTTTTTTTTAATTGTAATCCCTTCTGGAGACAATAATATGTACCCTTCAGGAGAGTTTACTGTTGAAGGTAGTGATCTAGAAACTGATCATGATGCTGCCTAACAGTGGAAGGCTTGTGCCTTACAGCATCACTAGATGTGTGGCAGGTGTATCTGTTTCTATGAGAATCTCATAATTCAGCATCAGTGAGAGGAGCACTGACATGCATCTGTGCTATTGATGTTTTGATAAGGTTGACATAATCTGTTTTTTAAAAAAATCTTGGTTTGTATGTTTACTGCTGATTATAAGAGCATGTGGGTGACACCCTTCATAAGTGACAGGTTTAGAAATACTTCCTCTGGGCTCTGTGCTGAGGCTATATCTGGTATTAATGTACCAAGTGTAGAAAGAATTTGGTAAAAATACCTCACCCTAATCTTTCTTAGTCTTTCCCTGCATCTACTTGAAAGCATTATTTGTGTCCACTCTATTTTGTGTCTTACTTAGCAAATGTGGGTTTTGCCCTTTACCTCATTGAGATTGAACCTCTAATTGTTTAAATGTTTTCTAAGCCCTCTGGGATGCAGGCTGCTTCACAATATACTGCTTGAGCTGGTTTGTTGAATGTTTTTCAGGGTCTTTCTAGTTGTATCCGTTCTTAATACTTGTTGCCTTGGATAAACTAACATGCTTAGCTTAGAGTGCTTCTTTGCTTTCTTACACCAAGCGTAGGAAATGTTTGAGTTTAAATGTTCTGGTGTTTGCCTGGCTTGGCAAAAAAAACCTGCCTTTTAAGCAAGCATATATGTGTGTGTATACACATATATTTTCAATTTATATATGACGTTGAGATTTTTTGCGTTTTTGAAGTTGAGAGTTGAATTGTAAATAGAAGACATAAGTTGGCCTCTGTCCAGGGGCCTGATGTTTTCTCTGTCATCCTTCCCATTTAAATGGGGAACAGTGTTTGGGAAGAGACTTCTCTTCCCTCCTTTTCCCTGAAATGCCAGTCTCCCATGCTTCTTTCTGGCAGCATCACCTTACAAAGAGTAGTAGAACAGTTTACAGGGAAATGAATAATTTATTTCCCGAAAAACTGATCAAATGACAGCTAAGCCTCAACTACAGGAAATGGTACAGCAGAGAGCAGTACCTTGCAGTAGAACAGTCTGTGCTTTCAAGATTAAGAAGTACAATTTCTTGTGCATTTGAAATATTCCAGCTCTTTTTCTACAGACCAGGTGTTTGATTATTTTTTTTTTTTTTTTAGAGCTATAGAACTAGTTGTTGAAAATACTTACCACACTGGCTGTTAACAGTTCTCTCTTGTAAGTTTGTTTTTCATTCCTTGAAATCTGAGATGTGCGTCATGCAAGGGACATAAAGGAGCAGCTCAAAACTTCTGCCATGTCATTCTTTTAATTTTTCTGTTTACACAAGAAGATGGGGAGTTTTTTACAACATACCCATTGTGCTCTGTCAGTCACACAGAATACAAACTTTTTTTGTGTTTTCCAAGGAACCCTTTGAGGATGGCTACGCAAATGGTGAGGAAGGCACACCAGCTGGGGATGCAGCTGCTGCTTACACACCTGACAGCAAAGGAGTGGTCAAGTTTGGCTGGATAAAAGGTGTACTGGTAAGTTTGATATATGATTCTTCAGTTTCTTACAGATGCTGATATATTCTTACAGATCTTTCCAGCTACCTTCTCTTTTGGCAGGCATTTTGATGGTGTAGAATAAAGATATATGTATGGAGAGGTGTGATAAATGCCATAATTTTAGGAAGGGTTATTCCTATTTCAGCTGAATTTTAAGAAAATAAATACTTCAGGGCTTCAAGTTCTTAAGGGTTTATGGTTTCTTAGCACAGGTTTTGAGAGTTTTTAAATTGCATCATTTCCAAGAAGAAAAATGATCATGTAGTAGAAAAATACATACTTTACTTCTGTGGTTTGGTGAGGTCCTTACCTCCTTTTCTGCAGGATTGATATTTTACTCTTTAGGTAAGAGAGAGACCCAAGATCTGTTTTTCGTCTCCTGTCTAAATTCTGTTCAATGCAAACTCTTATTTTTATTGAGATCTAAGAGTTTTAAATACAAGGATTAAAAAAAATGCCCACCTCCCCATCCTGTTACTGTGCAGCTGTATTGTAAGATACAAAAGTTATAGAAATGGAAAGTTTTGCAGCAGTTATTTTGTTATTTTAAAAAGAGTAAGTTATTTAGTAGGGTATTGCTTTAGTGCATTTTTTTAAGAGAGATTTGTGGGCGATACAAACAGGGGTTGTAGACCTCCCAGTCAAAAAAGAACTCTGTCTACCCCTGTCTTATTTTAAGTCATGTATTCTGTAGTATAAATTTTGGATCCTAAAGGTTAGGCTCTAAATTATTATTATTGTTTGGCCAAGACAGACTGCAAGTGTCACATATTGAAGTACTCTTAACTGTATCTGTGCTTAAGGTAGTAATTTTTTAATCATCTTTAACTCCTTTTTTCTTTAAATCAAACTTAAACTCGTATAATAATGTCCTGTTCTTGTGAAATAATTTTAAAAATGGTGAGGAAAGACAGCAAGATAATTTCAAGAACAGTAAAAACTGAAATGAAGAATTAGTGAAAATGACTGCAGATGCAAGAACTAATCTATGTGAAATTTGTTTTATCCTAGGTACGATGTATGTTAAATATTTGGGGTGTGATGCTCTTCATCAGACTATCATGGATTGTAGGACAAGCTGGGATAGGTATGGGTACTAATGCTGTAGTGTTATTTCAGTGACTTTCAAATGTGATCCACAAGAGGTGTTGATCCTGAGCTTACACTTCAAACAGGAATATTGCCAATTTTTATGGTAACTTACCCATATCAGAAACTTCAACCAGTTACTTAGACTTTTTCATTGAGGTATGAGGCATGTATTTTAAAACTGACATTTGTAAGTCTTCTGTGAACTGCAGAGATAAACTTGATCTGTGGTTGTTAAAACCTGCATATAGACTGTGTAGTATATAACCAATTTTTTCAAAGACTTAACTTAGTATTGGGCTGCAGAAAATCTCTGATCTGCAAAAGGCCTGTGTTTCCTTGATTCTCTGGAATACAGCTCTTACCTTGCTGATTTAAGAGAACCTTTGCCCAGTTTTATTTGTATCCTGGAGACTCCTGTACAAAAGGGGAAAGAAAAAGCCTTTTGCTTGAATGTGTGGGAGTACACACAGTAAATTGTGTTACATTTGCAAGAGTGAGTTTAAATAAAGTTGAGTTTAAGGTTTTTACTCTTTAATGCTGCTGATCTTATGCTGCTTTTCTCCTCTTTTTTCCAAAAGGTCTGTCTGTCTTAGTTATAGGAATGGCCACTGTTGTGACAACTATTACAGGATTGTCTACTTCAGCAATAGCCACAAATGGGTTTGTAAGAGGAGGTAATGCTATTTTCACTAAGTTTTTAATTGTTTCCTCACTCCGAAGTGCACACTTTGTTGCTGCTGAGGAGCAAAGACTTCCTTGTGCTCTGTATGTGATTAAAAAGTTATGTAACAAAAAGTTAACAAAAAGTCAATAGGTAGCTTACTAATTAGGTTTGAACCTAGAGCCTTGCTTTTCTGCTGTGAAAGAAACTTTATTTGTAGTAAATTTTTGTAATACAAACATTTTTAAGGATACATATCCAGGAATGAGTAGGGTCTTAATATTCTCCTGAGCTGCACTGGTTGGTTAAGAGTGTGCTTGTGTGTGTCATGTCCTGAAGTAAACCTTGACACAAGTAACTCTCCGAACTCTCAGCTAGCTCCAGCTTTCCTGAGGGTGATGGTTTTCATTCTCTTCCATGGTTTATGTGCTGTTGTCAGCTATTTTTGGAAGTGGTTGGTGCCTCTGACACTATCAGCCTGCTTCGTGACATTACAAGACTGCTACTAGTAAAAAATAAGGTGGAATTAAAGTAGGAACTTATAAAACTATCTTCATTAAGATTAAGAACAGAGAGGAAAAGCTTCACTATCACAAAGTAAACAGACCTACTGGGAAAGATCAGCTGGGAGTGTTAGCATTATGTCAAGCTTAGTTTCTAAATGGCCCTTTCTGATTTTTAATTCCATTATGTATATCAGGTTTTCCCGTTTGTATGGGAGCTTTTTTTTTTCCTTTTAAGTCACTCTTGAAAAATAGTACTTCATTAGAAAATTTGAAGTGCTGAGTTGGAAGAACTGTAGAATTTCATAGGAACAGTTGTTCCTGTGAAAATGTTATATTACAGTAAGATTTTTTTTTTTTTAAAGTTACATAAGACATACAGAGTATGGCCAGGCTGGGTACATACATAGGATTTGCACAAGAAGCTTAATGCAGTGAAATTAAGCATTTCCTGTTGCAGATTTTTAACATGCACTCAGTTACTTCAGACTGGAGCTGGAAGATTTTGTTGCTTCTGGCAAGTTTAGCATTAAATTTGAGGAATATGCCTTTGCTACGTTTTCTAAACTTTACTTTTCTGTAATAGTCCCGATACTCAGATTTTCATTTGTCATGTGGGATTTGAGATGTTGTTTTTGTGAAGCTCAAAAGTACAAAGAACATGCTCTTGAGAGTCCCACTGGAGGGCAGAAAATTCCTTTAACAACAGAGCTTTTAAAAACCAGTCTTGGAGGTTTGGAACTTCAGTGGGTTTATTGCAGTCTGCTTTGCCAGTTTCTTGATCTTGACTGCACAGTGCTTTGAGCAGTTTGAAGTAAAAAGCCCAGTAATACTGCAGCTTGTGTTTTACAATTTGTTTTTTACCCGTAGAAGTGGTTGCATACCTGAATAATATGATGCGGTGTGTGAGTCATGGTTATTTCCAACTGGTCTCTTTTCCTAAGAATTTGAAGTGTATTCCTGAAACTTCAGCATGTCTGTCCCTAAAATACTGAGTTTAAGGTTATTTTCTAATACATCAGGGAATATAGAGCAAGTAGATTCTGGCTCATGTAAATGTTAAATTGCTGATGACTGTTTTAGGCTCTATCATGTAGAGGACTTTCTTGTCATTTGTAATTTTTTTTTCTTTCAGGAGGAGCATATTACTTAATATCCAGAAGTCTGGGGCCAGAGTTTGGTGGTGCCATAGGTCTGATTTTTGCATTTGCCAATGCTGTGGCAGTAGCAATGTATGTTGTTGGCTTTGCAGAGACAGTTGTCGAGCTACTCAAGGTACATGGATGGCAGTGCTTATATTGATTATACTTTATATATAAAGTTTTACACTTCATATATAAAGTTTGAGTATATAAAGTATATGCTTTATGTATAAAGATCATGCTTTTTTTTTAATTAATCTAATCATAAAACGCTGTGGTTTGGAAGAGACATTTCAAGGTCATGTAGTCCAACCCCTATCCAGGTAGAATGACAGAATGGTTTGAGTTGGAAAGGACCCTAAACACCACCCAGTGCTACCCCCTGCCATGGGCAGGGACACCTTCCACTATCCCAGGTTGCTCCAAGCCCTGTCCAGCCTGACCTTGGACACTTTCAGGGGTCCAGGGGCAGCCACAGCTTCTCTGGGCGCCTTGTGCCAGGGCCTCACCACCCTGACTGTAAGTTTATTCCTTACATCTACTCTAAATCTGCCCTCTTTTAGTTTAAAACCATTATTCTTTGTTCTGTCACCACAGGCCCTACCCAAAAGTCTGTCCCCATCTTTCTTGTAAGCTCCCTTTAAATACTAAATGGTTGCATTAAGGTCTCCCTAGAGTTCTCTTTCCTCCAGGCTGAACGACCCTGAACATTTCCATTTGGAAGATGCATTGATTTAAAAACACAACAGAACCCAAATTACTTGTACCCTTAAATGGAATTTACAGTTAGTAAATTTGTGGTGTGCAGGTTAACTACTAATAAATTACAGTAAATAAAATGCTGTTCTTTGGTAGGGAAGGTATTTACCTGATGAAGTATATGACTGTGCATTTTTTTGTTTGTTTTGTTAGGAAAATGGAACGTTGATGATCGACGAAATGAATGATATCAGAATCATAGGAGCTATCACAGTGGTTATACTGCTGGGCATTTCCATTGCAGGAATGGAGTGGGAAGCAAAAGTAAGGAACTCGCATCTTTTCTTTTATTCTCTGCTTCATAATTTTGATTCCTTTTTTGTACCTTAACTGTCTGATTTATTTTTAGTATATTCAGTGTATTCAGTACTGCATGATGGTATGTTAGAAGTCAGTTGGTTTTTATGCAGTAGCTCTTGGTTTGGCACTAGCATGTGCAGATCTGAATAGCATTTCAGATGTTTGACCATTTCTCTTCACTGGAAGCTTAAGCATCTATGAGAACCTAAACTCCAGCAGAATCTGTTCTTAATGACAGATAGGTAGCTCTTAATTGTCAAACAGGTTAATAGTATTTCCCTCTTCTGGGCAATTACAGCACAAGAGAAGGTAAGAAATTCAGCATGGGAATTTTCCCTTACTATGACCTTTAGGCAAGTTCTGTGGAGGGCTGGTGCCAAAGCCATCCTAGAGCTGTGTAGTTTCTGCTAGCTCAAACCCAGTATCCTTCCCTTCTCTTCCATTCTCTTCTGGTTTGGTTTTCACCTAGGAGCAGCCAAACAGTGGGATGCGTTCACTAGAGCCAGCATGGAGAAGGATTTTGAATATTGGAGGTGATGAATGTGTGGGAGGGAAAACCTCCTTCCGTTGTCTTCTTGTGGCTGCACAGTCTTAGGTCAGCTCTGATTGCACAAACAAATACTAAGGAGATCTCAGGGTACCTTAATACAGAGGCTGCCTTACCAGTTTTCTGCTTGGCATTACTAGGCAGTGTAGCTTGCTGGTTCCTGCACCTTGTATGCTTTTTCTGAATGTCCACCCATAATGTGCTCAAAAAAAAAAAAAAAATGAGCCTCTCACTGGGGCTTTGTTCCCACCTGATAATTATTTCACAATAGCTCCCATTTTCTGCACTGAGAGGCATCTGAAGGAACCTCTTAATGAAGTGTTGTATGTTTCTTATGCTCCTGTATCCAGAAGATGATGGTTATTTATAATCAAAATCAGAGAGGGTTTTTTATCATTGTCGCTTCCAAGAAATAGAGATCCTGGAATAAGTGAGTGAAGATCAAGTACATTACTTGGATCTACTGGGGAGAAAAAAAAAATTAGAGAAATGGACTTTGGCATGTGCTTTTAAATTGAAATTCTGTAAAAACTGTTTACCTTTCTCAAGTAGTCCTTCACTGTCTGTAACTTGAATTTGTGATGGTATCTTTTTACACCCAACTGTGAGCAATGCTGACCTCCTTATTCTGAATTGTTCTGAAAGAATTATTTGTTACTAGTTCTCTGGCCACTGCCGCTTGAAGGCACAAGAAATATCTTGGGTTTGTTGTGTAGCACGAGCAATATAACAATAGTTGGCATGGAAATACCCCTGTTTAATGTTTCTATATCAAACCTGAATTGTGCTATTACTGCAGTGTCATCCTTCTTAGGGGTGGCTTTCAAAAAGCCTGTCCTCAGTGCAAAAGTGAAGACTTGGTTTGTCTGTCATGGAAGGAGGCAAGTGGGAGCAATGAGAGGCAACTGAACCTGTCAAACAAGCATTTCATGTGGGCTGACATACAGCTCAGCATAGCTAAACACTGATGTCTCCGTCTTGATCTGTGGTGTTCTCCTGTATCTTAAAGAACGCCTTGGAAAATGGAGCAGGGGAATCTACAATAATGCCTTTGAAATATATCTAAAAGTGAAGAGAGGCTGGGATTGATTCCAGGGAAGTTTGCTTTAAAAAATGGCTTTTCAGAGTTTGTGGTGTTTACTGCTCAGCTCCTTGTGTTCAAATCTTAGAAGCCCATTCTTTCAGACTCTGGAATTTAAGTAAGATATTCAGTAAACATCCCTAGCTTCAGGGAGATGCCTGGGTTACTTACTGGGAAAAGTCCACTTCTGGCAATTGTTCTGTGATAACTTCATGTTGAATTCTCTGTCTGATTGAAAACTTCTGTAAGCACCCAGCTGTATCCTTACATCTTTCATCTGTTCTTGAGGCTTCACAAAGATCTAAATACGAAGCACAAACTGTTATCTTCAGGTGGACTTCTAAATCTGCTCCAGGCCATTTTGCTCTGTTTATCAATGTTCTACCCTGTTTCCTTGAGAGGCTGTGTGAACTGAAAACTTTGCTTTGTAGGCATCAACAATGCCACAGTGCCTATTAATTCCTGATCCTAGGCCTAAAAAAGGTCTGTGAATAGCTTCCCCCAAGCTACTGGCATTCCTTTCTAAGGAATCAAATAACCCAAAAGATAACAGCAGTGTGATTTGCTTATTTAAACGGAAGACCTGAACCATCCCTACAATACCTAGATTTATCTTGATTCACACTTTTGAGGTGTTAGATGGTTTAAAGTACTTCTTGTTCAACTTGTAGGGCTTATAGTTCTGTGGAAAAGGGACTAAAATTCTAGGTTGTAATAAAAAGTCTCAAAACTAGGAATTAACAAGTAATTGTTGGAGGTTGAAATTTAATTTCATAGGTAAGGGTTGAGGACATGAGAATGCAGGAAAATAACCTAGTTCCTTGCATAAAATAGGAAACAAAAGCTGATTGATTCTGGATTTAATAACTTTTTAGTAAATATTATGTATTGAAGTATAAGACAAAGTATGACCATGACTTGTGTTGCATTTGACTACTTTCATGGGAATTTCTTGAATCTACTCACATGCATTCCTTCTGTAAGACTTACATAGAGAGAAATTAGTCCTTTTAAGCATTTTGTCATAAGAAGTTTAATTTTGAGGCGTTTGGTAATAAACTTTTTTGATAAGGCATAAAACTTGGAAATTATCCCTATTTCTTAATTAAAAATCCTTGTACAAGTTCTCTCCAGTTTTCCTCATTTATTTGTGGAAAACATGCTGAGAAGGCTAAGCTGAATTTGGCATCAAGTAAACATTTACATTTTATAGCACAACACTTGATACTGTGAAAAGAACAAGTTCTCCAGTCTGACAGCAATCATTGTGTTTCAGGCACAGATAGTCCTGCTGGTGATCCTCATACTTGCTATTGGAGACTTTGTCATAGGAACATTTATTCCTCTGGACAGCAAGAAGCCCAAAGGTTTCTTTGGTTATAAAGGTATGTTGGAACAGTTTATAGTATGATAAACAATATCTTTTTTTGCAAAATAGGCTGTTACAATTAAATTAAACATCTAATGTATCTTATAATCTATTTAACTATAGAGACTTTTTTCCTGATTTCTTCCAGCTTTTGCTGTTTTGTCCCTTAAAGTGGTTGGGTCAGAACTTGATCCTACCTGCTTAATATTGAGTATATTAAATTTTAAAAAGCTTGATGATACTGTAAGTAGTTCTTCCACCTTTAAATCTTCCTAAGTTTACTGTGTTGGCTTTTACTTTGAGTTGAAGTGATGAATTAGGGCTTAAATGTTCTACGCTTAGTTTTAAGAACGTGCTGTGACTGTCAGCTTTTTTATTGGTCTGATAGTGGCTGGAATGTGTTAATACTTTAGCTTCCATGTGAATATTGACAGACTTAAATCTTCTCCTGCAGCCGAAATATTCATGGAGAATTTTGGACCGGATTTCCGACAAGAGGAGACTTTCTTCTCTGTGTTTGCTATTTTCTTCCCTGCTGCAACTGGCATACTTGCTGGGGCAAATATCTCGGGGGACCTTGCGGTAAGTAGTGAATTAAAAATACTCTTCATGACCACTCGAGTGTACATTGACCTCTGTCATCACTGTCCACTGACATTTTTCTTTCAGGATCCTCAGTCAGCCATACCTAAAGGAACGCTGTTGGCCATCTTAATCACTACATTGGTTTACGTAGGAATTGCAGTATCTGTAGGTAAATAGAGAATGTTTTTAACTTTATCCTTTCACATTCATTCTGAGGATATATTTTGATATGGTTTTATGTAATTTGTTACTAACAATCATTGTGTAATTGACTTTCCTGCATGGGAAAGTAATAGCCAAAGGTTTCTGTGTTTACTGTTGGGAGATTCAGGTTTCAGCTGGTTTTATAATTTCCTGAAATGACTGATGCTTTTCTAAGAAAAATGCTTCAGACTAAAGATGACAAAAAGACTTCTTATGGTTGTTTCCTCATTTGTTGCAGTTATTTATGTTGAAGGATTTAGAATTTAGCAGTGGGATAATTCCTGGATTAGAAAACCATGTTTTCGGGAAATACTCAGTGAAAAAACACCTGTATTGTTTTGAGGATTATGGTAATCAGCCACTTACCTGAAGTGAACTGTGGGATGATCAGACAGCACCGTGGTGTGAGGATGCTTGAACAGTAATTTCCCCAGTTGAGGGAGGAGACCGAGAAGTGCCTTCAGTCTGGTCAGCCCACTTTTGGAAGTGTCATGTTCTTGTGTAAAGAGGAGAAATAATCACAGACTGCTCTGAGTCTTCTCTTCCCAGTCTTTCTCCCCCCACAGTTGTTTGAAATCCTCTGTAGAAGTTGCCATGGGGTTGATACCAGTTTTGCTGTAGAGCACCAGTGGTTAACCACATTTTTCCCACGCATAAAATAATTGTAGCAACCTTTAGATTACAGGATTGTTATTGTATCTTGCATATTTCTTGCCTGTGATTGGAAGTGTTTTTTACTCACATCACATAAACTATTTTCTGACAGCAATAATAATTTTTCTTATGTGAAAGACCTTGTTTTATAATAGCTGTGGTGCCTTTTGAATGAAATTTGAATGAAATTCTAATTTAAAAGAGTATCATTGATCTTACCACTAATGATACTTCCTTTCCAAAGATACCAGTCTTGCTAGTCTGCCTCTGTTGGCTAACGTGGGAGTGTAGCTCTGCCAAATAGCTGCTCTGTAGTGATTGTGCTTTATGCAGTACAATGAGCTACACTCATTTCCTAATTAGATTGACTGCATAGACCTCTTGCTACCAAATTTGAATCCTTTGGAACCTCAACCCACACAAGACTACAATTAATGTAATACTCACTTGTTAATGGAGTACTTTGATCAGCTTCCAGACATGAAAAATGCAATATAAAAATTGACAAAAGAAGCAGTTTGCAAAACCAACTGGATGTGAAATTGTTTGATTCAGCAGAAATGGTCTGCTTTGTACTGACTTACGCTTTGAATTCTGCTACTTAGAAAAAGGCAGCAGGAGTCAGAGACTGAGTGAAATTTAGCTCCTTTTGAGGCACTGGGTTAGGAATAGTGGGCAAATACAAATACTTTTATTCCTTTCCCAGAGGAGTGGTAAGCAAGTCACTAAAGATTTGAAGGGGCTAATAAATGTTGCAGAGTAGTCATATCTGAAGAGGAAGATGTTCTGAACTTAACTCACTATTTATATGCTCTGTAGTAAGTAAGAAGGCTAAACTGAGTAGAAAAGCTGAAAAAAAGGAAAATTACTCATCCTGCTGCTGGAGCCAGGCAGCTGTTTCAAAAAGATAACTGTGAGAAGTAGATATGCAGTTTCATAATTTAGCAAAGGACTAATGCAGACGTGCAGGAGGCATGAGCAGGCAGATTTCACAGGCAAATTTACATCAAAAATCTTGAAAGTTACATTTCAAAGAGCATAATTTATTGCTTTAAAAACAAGGGAAGCTCTAATAAAAAAAAAAGCCAAAGTTCTGAGTAACTTTAAGACCTGCTTCCTGTAGTTATGAAAGTAAAACTAATTAACAAGAGCCAAGCTGTAGGTGCTTACAGCACTGGTAGAATTAAACACTCTGAACTGCAGTGTGAAGGGCTGTGTAGTACCTCTGGAATTCATGTAGTTAAGGAGATAACTTGGTAGAGACGGCTGTAAACCTTCCCAGGCTTAAAAGATGGCAAAGCTCTATTTGACTTTGGCAGGAACATGCTTATAAATGCCTGTGAAAAGGTGAAATCGTGTTTTCACAGGAAGGAAGACCTTAGAATTTTAGGGAAAAATGCTGCCAGAATCGTATGAATAAATGAAACTTTTGTGAATGAGTGTTACAGAAATTGTCCACATTGTTACTTATAGCTGAGGGTCTTCTGCTGAGAACAAAGCCTGCCCAACTGGCTTCTGATCTACATTCTCTCACAGTCAGGCCCACATTCAGTTTGTTCTCACTGCCATGTCCCTTTCTGTCATACTTGACTCTACATGTGAAAGTCCTGGCAAGCAGTTGGGTCAGAACTTTGACAAAAATGAGGAAGAGGAGGGCTGTGGTAGTGCACCGTAGGTATTTTATGAGTTGTTCAGTAAAGTGGGCCTGCCACTGCAATCTGTCACCAACAAAATGTTATTTGCAAATAGTTCAGCTGAGAAGTGTGTTGTCAAATCCATCATATACCGGTTGAGTGGCTGGAGCAAGTACTTGTGTAATGAAGAAGGAGAAACATTTTCCTCTTACAGAACTTTTAATCCCAGTTAAACAAGAAAACAATAAAAAACCCCAGCCCCTCCACGTACTCAAAAGAAAAGTATAAGACAGGTGCTTAGTGTAGGAAACTCTTACTGTAATTTAACCGGGTGGGCATAATAAGTAACTAAAAAAAGAAATGAGGATTGAAAGGATTAATTAATGTCCACCTCCTGGGACCAGGTGTTGCTGTGGGCTGTTAATCAAGTTCTGATGGTTCGTAAAAATGTAAATATGGTATAGGTGATTGGGAATTCATTTTCCTGACGGAAGAGAAACAACTTACATAGATGCCTAGGAGTATTACTGGATAAACTTAAACTTGCAGCAGATCTCTGCCTTCTTCCTTACTTTGCAAGTGAATAATTTAGGTCCTTGGCTGCCACAGGGTTCTGTTGCAAGGCGCAAGAATTCTTGTCATTCAAGTTCCTAAAAGATAATAGGGAATTTTATTAATTCTGTTGACCTTTCCCCACTCCTTGTTTAATTCCAGTTCCTGGAAGTATTTCTTGGTGTTCAAACAGTTTGATTACCTCTACTATTAGACCAGAGGGTGTTAAATAATACTCAGTCTGATCTACTTTTTGTCATATATGAGACAAAAACCCCTTGAAATAGAAGACCTAGTGGCCTTTTAGTACTCTCTACTTTTTCATAGTACTGACAAGCTGAAATGCTGTTTCTCCAGTATTTTCTTGACTAGCAGAATTAAAAGTAATCACAGATCAACTGACGATAGTTAAGGTGATAATTATAAATAAAAGTGGAAGAAATGGTACTTCGTGTCTGTTTTTCACCAAGAAACCAACTTAAAAATAGCATGGTCACATAGGAGGTGGCTTATTTAAGCATTGGGAAATGGCTTGCAACAGGCTTTCATGACAATTTCATTGTTTTGAATGTCTGAGCTAATAGTGATTGGGAAAAAAAAAAAAAAAAAAAAAAAAAAAAAAAAACAACAACAACAACTGCAACAGAGTCTTTACATACAAAACAAATCTGCACTCCTCTGGGAAAATTGACCAAAAGAGAAAGTATAAAACCATAAAATGGTTTGGGTTGGAAGGGGCCTTGGAGAGCATCCAGTTCCACCCCCTGCCATGGGCAGGGACACCTTCCACTGTCCCAGGTTGCTCCAGCCTGGCCTTGGACACTTCCAGGGATCCAGGGGCAGCCACAGCTTCTCTGGGCACCCTGAGCCCGTCCTGTCAGATCAAGCGGTGTTTTGCATAATACTAACTTCAATTCAAGAGCTATGTGGAAACTCACATTTCAGAGAAATAGTATGTTAAGCTGAAATTGTGCTCTTAAACTTTTGCAAGTCTACTGACATTGCTTTTCTCTGTGCTAAAAACTTTCTTCCTACACTCAGATTTATTAAATAACTAAAGACGGTTTCAGCCAAGGGAGCAGTTGTTTTGTTTGTATTTGTTCTTCATAGTGAAGGTAGGCTTAGTATTGTAGGGTGTTAAAAGATTAAATGCTGTGTTTTAATGTTGCTCAGTGAGATTATGCTTGTATAAAAAGGAATTAACCCATGTCCTTAAGTTCAGGTTCAGTTTGTTAGTGCCTTTTTCTTATTGTTGTGTCCATTGTAGGCTCCTGTGTAGTTCGAGATGCCACAGGGAGCGTTAATGACACCATTGTCACCGAGCTGACAAATTGCACTGCTGCAGCCTGCAAACTAAACTATGATTTCTCATCCTGTCAGTCTCAGGGAGGGTGTCACTATGGGCTGATGAACAATTTCCAGGTACAAGACTTTCTCCTTAATCTGTATATTGGGCTTTGTGTTTGGGTTTTTTTGGCTGGTTTGGTGTTTTGGGGGTTGTTTTTTTGTTGTTGTTTTGGGTTTTTTTGTTTGTTTGTTTTTCCTTGGATTTGTTGGCTGGGGTTTTTTTAATTGCTTATTAGGAAGACTCATAGGCTAAATATGCTCATCTCCATAAATACAAGTTTATATGGAATAGGTATGGGGTACACTCTAGCTGGTATGCAGAAGAATGTATGCGTGTTGAAATCACTTAGGTGTTTATACACAAGTGGTATAAATATTTACTCTTTTTCTGAGTAAACTGCTTAGATTGGGTGGTGGTGCTGCAGCTTTCTTTAGGTACCTGAATGTCATCATTCACTGGTGGGGGTAGATGTACTCATTTTGCAGTAGTGATGCTGAGTAATCATAGCTAGCCTCTGTCAGTAATTTGCTTGCTAAGTTTTTTCAAAAATATGCTGACTTTTTAAGACTGTTTTACATATTTATCACAGTATCCTCTTTAATGGTAATATGGTCATGAATTTTCATTAAATGTGATGTTACAGTATTTAAAAATCTTCTACAATCTAAGGGGTAACTCATAGTCTTTCACCACAGCCAGTTGGGCCATCCATGAACTACTGGTAAGGGTTTGAAAGAATCCAGCAAAAGTGTACTTACTGCCCACTGATTTCAGCTTGGTTTGTGGTAGTCCCATCTTTGCCCAAAGTTTTTCTAATCTGTGTACAAAAAGTAAGCTAGAGATTGAGCTGAAATCCACTGATGAAATTTTTATAGTGGAATAATTTGAGTATCTTGTGTGGTGTTAACTTCGTTCTTGTTCGGAGAAAATCAGAATTGCTCTTGTGGGATTGGCAAGTTTGCAAAATCTAATGACTTTTGTCATTTGTTTTAAGCTGAAAAGAACCAGTATATTGTCAGATGTGCAGCTGTGGATAGCCTGTAAATGGTGTCCTCTGATTGTGTCTTTAAGTCGTCACTTTTTTAAGGTTCTTAACATCAATGTTACTTGTACTTCTTATAAAGTATTTCTGCCTCTCAAATTATTCTTGCTTCTCTCTGTGGAGCAATGAGTCGATGGCAATGCGGAAAAGTCATTTATGAGGCCAGAGGCAGCACAGAGAATACAGTGCCCCTCACATCCCCCCCTGCTTTGTTGGAGTTTTGAAAACTTGCTCTGTGAAATTTTGTTTTTCTAATATCCAGTGGTATTAGAAAAACACCCTTGCTGTTTTTTCCGCTCACTCTCACAGCTTCTGCTGTGCATCTCTGAGAAGAGTCTGATTCTCTCTTCTCAGAAGATGTCAGAAGGAGAATGTTTGTGTGAGAGGCTGTTTATCGAACGAGAGACTTCTCCATTTCATAACTGAACTGCTCTCAACTTTGTATCTCTGAATGGTAGCTGTAAGGAGAGAGATTTTTTTTTCATATGCACAGCATGGTATGGGGAGGGGGGGTCCAAGCTTGTGTATCTCAAACTCAAATATCTGCTTTCTGTATGGTAAATAATAGAGAACAAATACTGCACAAACTGAAATTAATCCCTGGGGTGAGAGAAGATCGCTGTATTTCTCTTCCAGCTTGTCAGTAGGCAGGTTCTGGGGCAGAAAGTGCCAGTTTGTGTGCACAGCTTAATGACTTTATTACTTTAGGACACTTTGTGCTGCACTCAGTTCTTTCTGGCAAAGAATTGATCTGAAGTTCTTGCTGGGGCAGTTGAGGGTTTGGGTGTGTTTGGGCAGCAAATGGATGACTTGTAGTTTGATTTACCTGTGGAAATCTTAGATGAGTAACTTCATATGAGGGCAGCTGCTGAGACAGGCTTAGTTAGACTTGCCTAGAAAGACCACCTTTAGTTTCTGTTGCAGTCAGTGAATTAATATACAGGTCTTCACAGGCTTCTGATGTTTCTGTTCAGTGTCAGTGGTTATACTGTGCCCAGGCTGTCACCGTGTAAAAGAGTAACTTCAAAAATTTGTTTTGGGCTCTATAGCCTCGGCCTAGAGCTTCCCAAGAAAAAGTTGCAGCTCTCGGTAATTAAAACGCAGATTTTTTTTTCAGCTTCAGATGAAAGTTGAAAGTAGCATGAAATTCATGGTTTTTTAATACAACATTTTTGTTTTGCTCCACAGTGCTGGACTGAGGAACTAAATAGTCAAAATACAGTATTTCATGATCCCAAATGTTCGAAATTTAAGAAACTGCCGTACCTGTAAATGCCAGGCAAACATAATGAGGCCCTTACCAGCAGGAACTGGATGTCTGTGTCACCACACCAGTGGTTATAGGGCCACTCTGCCCTTACAGTTCTGCATGATCTTCCAGGGGTGAAAATTTCAGTGCTATGGGTAGCTGCCTTTGTGGGCTCCTTGTTTTACGGTCAAGAGGTTTGGATTGTGTTGGGGGTGGGAGGGAGGGGAGTTTTAACACCATGGCACACTGATTATGCTGGATCTGGTTTTCCCTGTATTCTCCCACTGTAGAGAAGCTTCCTAAAGTCTCTTAACCTAAGGCATAACTTGATAGCTTTTAAAGTGCCAAATATTAATTGCATAAACTTCGCTGGGATATCTCTCAAATTTATAAAACACTGTAATAGTCAGAAATAGAGAGTGTAAATAATTGGGGGCATTGGACAGAACATAGAGAATGTAAAATATGAGTAGATTGCAAGAAGCAAGTAGGAAGTTGAGGCAAGTATAGTAAAGGCATCAAAATAAAAATGTTTTGCTCTGGATGGGAAGAAAAGTGGTGGAGACTTGTACACAGATTCTGTCTATAATCAGGGAAGATGGAGTAAGTTATCCTTGCAGGGAAGAAAATTTACATACTGCTTGTATGAAAATTATTCTGCACTTGTTTATTATGTTGCTATAGCAAAAGTTTCTTTCTACAATAATAGTAAAGCATTTACACCCTTAAGTTTTCCTCTATAACATCATGTAGGGCTATTAGAAATTGTCATTTAAAACTGTAACTTTTTTCTGTTGCTTATAAAATTAAATTAAACTGGGGCATAGGAGGGTTTGCTTAATAGGTATGTTGCTAGTTTTTATTCCTCTATGATTATAGGCCTGGCATGCCTTTTTTTGTTACCAGCTACTAGTAGGTGTCAGGAAATTCACTCCTTCATTCATTACACTACTCTGACAGCTACTTTACTCATCTTTTGCAACCTCCATTTATTAAATTTGTCTTTTTAGGCAAGGCATGCCTTGAACTGACCAATGAAACCTGATGGTAGTGCACAGATTCAGCTGACTGAGAGGCACAGCAGTCTCTGTCAGTCTGGCCTGGAGAAATCCACTAAATTTCACCATGAATTTAGCCCTAGGAATGTGAACAAAACTTCATCAGACACCTATACATTGTCTGATAACGTCTGACCTAGTAAGATTTATTTAGACAGCGAGATTTTACAATTTCAGGTGACAATAACTTCAAAACAGGACCTTTCTGCATGTTTTTTCCTTCAGCCACTCTCCTGGTAATTTAAATGAGATTTCCAGGGTGAAAAAGGCAAGTAACCAGTGCAAATGATGCAGAACCACGTGGTGCTTGAAAAGCACTCTGCCAGGTTTGGTCTGTTGACTAAAAACATGAGCTTTTTCAAGGTGGTATAAAATTCTTCAGCACTGGCTGTCTTAAAGCAACTTTGACTTTTGTTTCATAAAGAAAAATACTCTATTAAACCATGAATGTTTTTTAAATACACAGTTGTGTATCTTATTTCATGTGACAGATGTAAAGCTGGATGCAACTACGGTACAGAAATAATCAGTAGAATAAGGAAATCATAGAATGGTTTAGGTTGAAAGGGACCTTAGGGATGATCTTGTTCCAATCCATGTGCCATAGAAAGGGATGCCATTCAGTTTTTATAAGCTCTCTCCTTCTTGTAAGGCATCTTAAGGTACTGGAAGGTACCAGCTTGTTACTCATCCAGCTTACCAGGGATTGCATATTTGTTTTTTATTGCTGAGATTACGTCTTGTGCTGGGATTTGATCTTCGGGAGATAGGAAGCAAGTTTGTCTTGACCTTGTGGTTTTTAATGGGAAAAAAAGCCTGACTTAAAATAATGGAGATTTTGAGAAAAGACAACTTTCTCCCAAGATGTTCCCCAGTTTCACTTGTTTTATCATGTGGGTTATCTGACGCCATTTTAGTCAGCAATAGGCTAGTTAGAATATGTAACAAACTCCAAAGTATTTTTCTTCCATTACTTCCTTCCAATCTTCTTGTGAGCCCATGAAGACTTCTGCCCTTTGAATTACAGGGCTGGATAATATGTTGTGTGAAAAGCCACCATCTCTTGTCCTGAAATCAGGATGCATTTATATCCTCTGATCTGTCTCTAGTTCACTCATTTATATGAATGCATGATATTCAGACAGCTTTTAAGTGAAGAATACATACTGGTTTTTTTCTGTTTGTGTAGTTAATGGTGCCATCCGTTTGTGTAGTGTACTTTTTCACACATTTAAAAAAAATTATTTTGCTTTCAGGTGATGAGCATGGTATCAGGATTTGCACCACTGATTTCTGCAGGTATATTTTCAGCCACCCTGTCATCTGCATTAGCGTCTCTTGTGAGTGCCCCAAAGATCTTCCAGGTAAGTAAGGGAAGAAAACCATAATGTTTTGAAGATTAATTAATTATGAGTCATGATTTTTGGAAGGAGACTCTGACGTCATGATGCATGTCAGATGACATCAGTAGATTGTTGTAATATTTACCTGTTGTTTAGAATGGGAGAACAGTTTGTTAGTGTTTCCTGATGGTTCCTGACTGTATTTTGCTTTACTTCCTTTTTAACAATTGAATCTCCTCCTTTAACTGGGTTAAAAAAAGTTGAGTGGGGAGTCACTGTATTGATACAGAGAGCTATGTGTATTGGGCAAACTTTCCACTTCCTGAGAAAACACAGTCTCTAAACAAAAACTTCTTGTGATTTTAAGGCAGTAATCAAGTAAAATAGACAGTTACTTACAGAAGAGCAAAGCTGCTTCTTGCAGCTAGACATTACTGAAAGGACAGAACAGTGGAAATGCAAAATGTCAAGATGCAAAGACAATTGAGAATACAATTAGTCCCTGATGGTTATAAACTATCAGAAAGTGTTCATGGATGAAGTGTTCAATGGAAGATGGCGTGAACAAAAAGCATGCTGACTCTTGATTTTTTTTTTTTTTTTTCCTTAGGCTTTGTGCAAGGACAGCATTTATCCAGGATTTCAGATGTTTGCTAAAGGCTATGGGAAGAACAATGAACCACTGAGAGGATATATTCTAACATTTTTAATTGCTCTTGGATTCATACTAATTGGTTAGTTTGAAGTTTTAGTAAATCTCAATCCCCTTTTGTCCTTTAGAAAGCATTCCAGTCTGTGTTGTGGACTCGATGACCGGGTCCTAGAGATCTAATGCACAGCTTAATTCTAATAAGTCTAAATCTGGTTATTTTGAGGCTTACTTTCACCTATCATCTAGATAAAACTCTTACCAAGATCTGCAGTAAATTTGAACTACACTTCTCTTTTTAACCACAGGTACCTGTCTTTAGGTACTATCAGTCAATAGAAATACATCCTTTGCTTGAGGCAGAGAGATGTTAATGTTAACATCTTGTAAATATAACAGTCTATTTCAGATTTTTAATAATGACAGCTTCAGTAAAATACAGACCTGCATGAGCAATATTATTTAAAGTGTGTTTTCATGAAGTTAGAAACAATAGAGATGAATGCTGACTCTGCTATTGCTAAAGGTATAATTAATTACATGTGTTCTATATAGGTGGCTAACTAATTGTTCTGTGTCCATCCGTGAGTCCTGTGCCAGTGCTTTAAACTTCTTTTCCCAATTTGCTCTGTCCTCCTTCCTCCACATCTGCTTGAAGCAGAGATAACACCCATGGGGCCCCTACTGACCCATTCTGACTGGAAGCTTGACTGCAACTAGAAACTTGACAGACTATGATGGCATATTCTGCATTTTGATCACTTTTTTTTTTTTGATGATGATGATGGTGAGAGTACACATACAGATGTTTTGTACCTTGCTGCCTCGAGGAAAGGAGATCATCAGGTTTTTCCCTTTCACTGAAGAGGATGTTGTAAGCGTCACTGCTGTGATGGTGTTGGTCTGTAATAATTGTGGCATTCTTCAGAACCCAGTGTATTGGTGCACTGTTTGATCCAAGCCCCGCTGGGAATTAAATTTTCTCAATCAATTATTTTGAGAAAGTATGTAGTGCTTCCAGAGTGCTTCTAGAACCCTTGGTAGTGCTTACGTTTTTGAAACTGAAAGCTACACTTCCTGACTGTTAAAAGATAACTTAGTAAATAGGAGGTCATTGACATAAAGCTCTGTCAGCAGAAAGGGTAAACTGCATTTCCTTATGTATCATAAAATAATGTTCTTTGTAGCAGAATTTTTACTCTGTAATCTGCAAAGCCATTGGATGATACCTTTGATAACAGCCTCCTTTTTTTCTTATTTTCATTTTACAGCTGAACTGAATGTCATTGCTCCAATTATTTCTAATTTCTTCCTGGCCTCATACGCCTTGATTAACTTCTCTGTATTCCATGCTTCTCTTGCAAAATCTCCAGGTAGGAACTATATTTGAGGGGTGGGAGTTCATGCATAAATGCAGTTTAAAAGGTACTAAGATAAATTAAGGTTTAGTTTAATTATTAAATATGCAGTTGATTCTCATGGCATTAAAAGCTTAATATGTTATATACTTGGGTCTTCTGAAATGTTGAGAACTGGGTGATCCAGTAGGGCTTGAGAGCTACTTGGTCTTGTCATTTTTGCTGAGGGGACACAAGGTAATTCAGAGTTTATTCAGAAACTCAGGAAGAAAGCTTTCTTGCTAATTCAGTATCTGGCGTTGGCAAACCACCCTTTTGTTGACTTCAGTTTCTGTTAATGTGTTTCATCTTCCAGTCCCGAAGAAACAGGAATTTCTGGTGGTATTGCCACATTTTTATAGTCTTTAGTGTGGGAGGTTGGTTATACTACAGGAATAAGCCAAAACCTGGTACCTGCAGAACAGATGTACATCATACCCAACCTACGTGCAGGTGTATTGGAATAACTCCCTTAAAAGCTTCTTAAGTTACTGACCTGGTCGTTTTTAGGGTTTTTTTCTTCTTCTCAGAGGATGAGCATGCCAGTTTCCATAACAGTTCTAACTTTAATAACTCTATATCTAATACACTTGTTAATCTTGGATGTGTTCATGGGGGTGTGCATGATTTTGGATAAACTTGCAGTAAATAAGGCTGTAAAACAGTGACAGTCCAGTACTTTGATGTATCCAAGTTCTGTTTGGCTATATCTGTCCTTTTCCTTTTCATGTAGTGAGAATTTCTATGTGAAATAGTAAAAATGCGCAACTAAAAACAGTAGTGTATAAGAAACTGAGGTATGAGATGGATGTTTGTTTTACTGCCTTTGAAAGGAAAAACCAAATGTCAGCCAAGCTATTGCCAAAAGTTCCTGGAGCCTGATTCAATAGACATACTGGCACAAGCATCCTCAAACTTTCCTTCTGAGCTGTGCTTTTAGAGGACAAAATTAGGAGGATTTACATATCTGTGTGAGAAATATGCAAATTCATTTGAAAGGTGTTGGAAAATTGAAAACATAAATGTGCCAGTCTGTATTTTTTACATCACTGAAACTCAGACATTCACATTAAATGGCTGCAGAATACCAGGGAAGGAAAAAAGACACAGTGCCTTCCTTCTCTTGTAGTATTGTTTAAATTAATTTTCCCCTTCTTTTTTCTATCGTCCAAAATTTTATTTTGACTAGGTTGGCGCCCTGCTTTCAAATACTACAATATGTGGATTTCTCTTGTGGGAGCTATTCTGTGCTGCATTGTAATGTTTGTCATTAATTGGTGGGCAGCACTTCTAACCTATGTCATAGTGCTTGGGCTTTACATCTATGTCACTTACAAGAAACCAGGTATGTACAGGGGCTTCTTTTGGTTGTGGAGGCGGGAGAGAGGGGGAAAAGTGGTGGCCTTGGCAGGAAAAAAGCCCAGTAACTTCTTTCTGTTTGGGCCATTGGTTTAAACTTCTGTTTCAGGCTTTTTTAGTTGTTATTAAATGACATTTTGCCTGCACAGTCAGTGCCGTTCCCCCTCCTCTTAAATTATGCAGATGCCACTTAGGCATAAATGTCTGAATGAAAATTGGAGGAAAAGTGCATATGGAAAATGGTAAATTCCTTGTGGCTATCAAGAAGTGTGTATGGGAACAAAGAGATGATAGTGGGGTCTTTCTTTTCCTCATAAAGATAATAATCTGAAAGGATCCACTTAATCTAGCAGTTTTCCACTGAAAGTATCTGATTTTGTTCAGGCAGTGTTTTGGGATTCAGTTTTTTCTTTGCTGTGATATAAAATAGCACAGCAATTTTTCCTCAAGTGGTATTCTTTTGACTGTGAAGTTCAGGTCTTTGAAATACGGAGATTAAAAAAGTAAGTTCTCCCTTCCCTTTTTGCTAAAACTTCTACAGAAATGTTATCTTTCAATAGAACTGCCTATTTAGCTGTAGGGTTTGTTGACTAATACTGTGTAAAATGTATCAAGGTGTAACTTAAATCTGTGTTTTCAGTTGGTATCCAGCATTCATTCTGTGATATGTAGTTTTCCAATGGACCACTGTAAATAACACACTGGAACCTCAAATCTTTCAACAGATGTGAACTGGGGATCCTCAACTCAAGCCTTGACTTACCTGAATGCACTGCAGCATTCCATTCGGCTCTCAGGAGTGGAAGATCACGTGAAAAACTTCAGGTAACACTTAAAGACAGGAAATTCTGTATTCACTAGGCTGCTGTCACAAGGTTTGCTGTCAGGGTTTCCGTTGAGTCCTTGTTCATCTCCTGTGATTCATCCAAATAAATGGAATTACAGATTGAGTGGGATTCTTGACACAGGTGCCATCCTCTGAGGTTTTGGAGAACCTGGCAGCAACAGAGTTTTTAAAGAAAGCATCCATGGCATTTCCTGTCAGTTGGGAAGATACTCCAGTTCTGACCCCTGGGCGCTCCTGGAAGTTATTAGATTTTCCTGCAGAAATACAAGATACAACATCTATATTGCATATGTACAGACAGTTGAAATAGGATGTGTCAATCACTTGTGATAGGTTCCAGCAGAGCCTCAAGGAATATGACAGTAAAACTCAATTACAAATGTAGTAATATGAGTATTAATGGACTTTCCACTTCCAGACTTAAAAAACCAAAGTGGTGGCTGTTGTAGGTGCAAACCACGCAACTGGAAGTTTAATTAGGAAGTGGCTCTTTGTTCTGAACTCATAAAGTGCCATTAAAATCCCTAATTTATTTACAAGTGTTACATTGCCTATTACATCAAGGTGCATCATGAACAGGAAAAAAAACCTGAGGGGCTGGAGCACGTCCAGGGAAGAGAATGGGGAAGGGTCTGGAGCCCCAGGAGTGGCTGAGGGAGCTGGGAAAGGGGCTCAGCCTGGAGAAAAGGAGGCTCAGGGGGGACCTTGTGGCTCTGCACAACTCCCTGACAGGATGGGGCAGCTGGGGGGGTCAGGCTCTGCTCTCAGGGAACAGGGACAGGAGGAGAGGGAACGGTCTCAGGCTGGGCCAGGAGAGCTTTAGATTCTATATGAAGAAAAATTTCTTCACCCAGAGGGTTTTCGAGCATTGGAAGGGGCTGCCTTGGGAAGTGGTTGAATCGCCATCCCCAGAGGTATTTAAAAGATGTGCAGACATGGTGCTGAGGGTTTAGTGGTGGAATTAGTACTGTTTAGTGTATGGTTAGACTCGGTGATCTTCAGTGTCTTTTCCAACCTAAGTGACTCTGATTCCATTCTGTGATTCCAACATTGAAAATTAAATGGAGCAGCTAAAGAGATTGAGACAGATTACTTTAGGGGATTCATGTGATATGAAAAATTACCATCTGAAATGAGTTCTGAAGTTTGGACACTTCCTCTTTTAAAATTGATTTAAAAGTTGCCTTTGACTTACTTGCACTAGGTTGGCTCTGCCTTGTGAAGGAAAATAATGTAAAAATGAGCATATGATTTCCAGTATTTCTACTGAACAGAGAAGAATCTATAAGCTACAAAATGCAAGGGATGTGACTTACTGGTGGGGGAGAAAAACTTAATCTCTCTGATCTAGTCTTGTCTAAAATCTGTTTGTGAACTTTTTAAATGTGTAGATTTTCAGATTTAATGGGATTACTGAGTTTTTATGCAATTAGTCATAGATCTGCTGACAGTTGGGTAACAATTGATCTTTTCTTAATTTAACATAGTCTTATAAAAGTGGATGAAGTTACTGCATTTGTAGTGATGATAATGTTGTTAGGGTAAATATTTGGAAGAAACTTTTCTGTTAATAAAAAAACCTCAGAACTCCAGATTAATTCCAGTCTTTTTTTTTCCCCCTCATAATTCTAGACCTCAGTGCTTAATTATGACAGGTGCTCCAAATTCACGTCCAGCTTTGCTTCACCTTGTCCATGCTTTCACCAAGAATGTGGGCTTGATGATCTGCGGCCATGTACATATGGTAAGTGTATTCTGCCTTTACTTTATAAAGTTACCTTGATGGTGTTTTTCTTCTGTCTGCTTTGGGGTTTGGTTTGATTTTTTTTAACCTGTTTGCTTTTTGTTTCTGGTTCATGTTTAAGTTTTGGGTTGTTTATTTGTTTGTTGTTTTTTTTTTTTTTAATGAAAGCATCATTAGACATTAAAAGTGAAAAAAAAGATTAACTGGTAGAACTGTATGGGTCATCACTATTTCAGTTAGGTGTACTACAGGGGAAAATTTGTAAAAAATCAGTGCCTTTGATCATTTGATGCTTAAATGCTGAAGGACCCTTTACTTCTAATTGAAGTTAACACTGGGAGGTTGATTCCCATGTAGAGTTCTTAGAAAGCCTAGGAGAAAAGAAACCTTGAGTAGGGAAGTCAATATCAATTTAGCCAATAGCTAAAAATTGCTTTTAACCTTCCAAGTTGTTTTTTATTGAGTTACCAGATTCATTTAATTGTCAGGTGTTTCCTCTTTCCTTTTTGACCAGCCCCTGATATTTCTCTAAGTATCCCTGGGTATATTTGTCAGAATATCAAGTGAGGATGTTTTTGCAGAGGGGGGGTGTGTGGAGGTGGTTTTGCAAGGACATAATTTGAACAATTCTTACTACTTAGTGTCTTCTGTGGCAAACCTAAAGAGTGGTTTTGTGATGGTGGGAAGGAAGCGATTTTCAAGTAATTTTTCTTCAGAATCAGCTTGTCATGAGTTGATATGTAGGGTGACTGTCACACAGTGATCTGTACCAAAACTTCCATTTAGCTACAGAGAGGCTGTGGCATCTCTGATTAACTTTGGTAAATTCATTTTAACACATTGGGATTGTGTAGTTTTGCTTCATATCTTAAGGCCAAACATTTGTGACATCACTAAGAACATTAAAGCAAGTGTGTGACTGAGAGATGTCATCCAGGACTGACACATGTCACCTGCCCAGACATCTACAAGGCCTTCAGCACAGTCCCACTTGACATCCTTATCTCCAAATTGGAGAGACATGTGTTTGAAGGGTGTGGGATTCAGTGGATGAGGAGTTGGCTGGCTGGACACAGCCAGAGAATTGTGGTCAATGGCTCCATGTCCAACTGGAGGCCCGTGATGAGTAGTGTCCCTCAGGGCTGTGTCCTGGGACTGGGGCTCTTCAGCACCTTCATCAGTGACACAGACAGGGAGATCAGGGCCACCCTCAGCAGGTTTGCAGCTGACACCAAGCTGAGGGTGCAGTGACACACCTGGAAGACTTTGAACAAAAAGATTGATTACTCTTAAGTGTATTTTAATTTACTGCACTTCCTAAATATGACTTGCTTCTGATCTAATGAAGAGATCAGAGCAAGTGAAGTTAATGCAGTCCATATACAGATTTTTGTCTTGAGAAACTTTTAATTGCTGTCTCTATAAACTTAGTCATAGTTCAGTGAATGTGAAAAGGACAGAAACTGAGTAATGCTAGGGAGATAAGATACCACAGATATAATCACTGCCTTTGAAAAGGAGGGCTATACAGAAAATAATAGGATAGTGTCATCCTTCTTGTAGGAAGGCAACCCTGAAGATTTTTGGGGAGCATATCCTTTCCCTATCTAAAATTACTTCCTTACAAGAAGGGTGGCACTACCTCATTCTTTAATAACTTTGACCATTTGGTCAGAATCTGTGTCCTTCTGCAAAAACTGGGCTGCTGTGTTCTTGATTGTACCTCGTCCTGTATTCTGCATTTTGATGTCAAGGAGGAACACATGATTCACCCCAACAGAAATAACATAAAGGAAGTATTTAAAGAGGAGGTGACTTTGTCTGCAGGATACAAATACTCCCATAAAGCATAATATTAAGTCATCCTACGTCTGTGTATATTTCTTTACAAAGCCCTTTTCTTTTAAAACTATGTTATGCTTTGGGGGACAAGCTTGTGCCACCCCCTGGGGAAGAGGGTTGTGCTCTACAGGAACAAGATTGCTAAAGTTTGAGCAACCCTCTTCCTAAAAATGATAAAAGTTTTTCAGTCTTTGCTGCTGATAATGCCTACTATTTTGTGGTTTGGGGTGGTTTTGGTAGTGTGCAAGCATGTTTTGAGGTTCTTAGAGTTTGAATTTATTTCTAGCAGTGTCATTAAAAAATTGGGAGGGGCTTTTTTACTCCCATTACTTATCTTCCTAATTCTTGTTCCCTCCCTTCTTATTATTTCCTTTTTTTGAAAGGGTCCTCGGAGGCAAGCCATGAAGGAACTGTCAACTGATTTGGCTAAGTATCAGCGATGGCTAATTAAAAACAAGATGAAAGCTTTCTATGCACCAGTGCATGCAGAGGACTTGAGGGATGGAGGACAATACTTAATGCAGGTATTTCCTAAAAAAAATTAAAGTGCTCAAGATGCACATCAAAATGGGAAGTGGCTTTATACTTTGAAGTATGTTCCTTTTGCAAAATGATTAGTTAAAGCTTTGATGAAAAGTATGTTATTATTCTCTTAAGCAGAAAAAAGAACCTTCAGTTGTATCAGTAAAGTGTTACTTTATGAAATACTTCTTGTTCTTCTTAGGCTGCTGGTTTGGGTAGAATGAGACCTAACACCCTTGTTGTTGGATTTAAGAAAAACTGGAGACACGGTGATATGAGAGATGTTGAAACCTATATCAATTTATTCCAGTAAGTAGAAAATACAAAGTTTTAGCTGCTCTGTTCCATTTCAGTATGTTTGGTAGTAAGTACAGAAAGATCTTAGTTACATGAAGTTTCTTTCAGGTAGACCTAGATTTTTTTATTCAGCAGTCTTCAATACTTAAGGTTTTTTCCTGATATGGAAATTAACAAGCAAGTCTTTATAGTTTAGGCAGATTAGAAATCTCCAGAATAACTTTCTGTATCTAGAAAGAGTTGTGGCAGTGGTCTGAGATTTGAGAGCTACTGTCTGAAAAGGAGAAGAAATACTTCACTCACAAGATACACAGCATTGACACCTAGGATAGTACAGAAAGGAGAAGAGAAAGGAAATCCCAGAGTAACGTGACAGTACTGAAAGGCAGACCAGTTGTGGCTGAAATTTTAAGAGTAACTTGTGCTGCTACCCAAACACTTACAGAAAAAAACCAGTGGTTATTTTACACACACAGAGGTTTTTGTGTTCAGCAGAAGTGCTGCTTAACCCACTTCCTTTGTGCTTTATATTTCTCATTTTTTGTGCTTTTAAAAGAGAGGATGGGCGTTTACAGGCAGATATTAGAAAAGGACAAAAGAAGTCATCTCACCTAGGTCTTTAAGAGAAAAGCAGGGACACCAAATACAGTGGAAAAATAAGGAAGCACGTTGGTTAGTTTTTTTGCTTTTTTTCCCATTTTATTTTGGGATGGCTTTTGCAGGAAGATCTGTCAAGGTCACCAAGTCATGTGGTTCTCCACATCCCTAAAGAAACCTCAGGAGGTAATAACTGCAGGTCAAATGTATTTCTGGAAAACTAAAAGTTTCTGAAGCACACAATAGAAACACATCTAATCTCTACAAATCTAACACATTAAATAATGAAATTTAAATGTTCACTAATAGACAAAGCAAATCTTAAATCAACCTCAATTTTTCTTGCATTTCTTATAGAATACATTGATACTTCAAACATTTGTAATCTAATCTTAATACTTCTAAAGGGAAGTGTTTAATTAGTGAAATCTTGAGAAATTTCTGTCTGTGGAAATTATATGGGAGGGAGTTCTCTGATTTATGGTTATTTGTAATGAATGAGACACTTACATGTAAAGGATGGTGATTAATGACTAATGCAAACTGTATGATATGGTTAAATTAATGTTTTTCTTGTCTTTTATTTTGGGGTGGGGTTGTTACTAATTTTACTCCCCTTTTACTGAGCAATTTAGTCAGAGTTTTTGCTCTTTTCTACAGTAATGAAGTTTTGCCTCTTTGAATGGAGTGAGTTTCAGCTTTATCAGATGTAATGGGACTAGGCACATTATAGCTGACTTACAGCTAATGCGATACTAATTATCATCTTAGGTGTTTTTAACACCCAAATGTTTTGGAAAGATGTTAGAAATCTTTAGTTCTCAGATCAAAAAGATCTACTCAAAATAAATGCCTTTTTTTGATGGAGGGAGATAAAAATTTGTATTTCTTGGTGTATCTTACCTCTGTGCAGAACTTGAGTGACCTGTTCTTGTTGCTTTATTAAATCACTGTTTACATAGCGGAGAGAATGAGGAGAGGGAATAGATATCCTTTCTAGACAATAATTTTCTGAATATGATGTTCAGTTTAGTGATGCAGTTAATGTTTTGGAATTGAAACTGACATTCTAAAGCAAATTTATGATTTTGGACTTCCAATGGCAGTGTTTAATCACTGGAATTTGGTTCAGGGAGGGTGCATTTTTCATTTGGTAAAGAAAAAGCTGAAAAATATTTTTGTCCCTTTTGTTTAGTGATGCCTTTGATGTTCAGTATGGTGTAGTTGTTATTCGCCTCCAGGAGGGCTTGGACATTTCTCACCTTCAGGGCCAAGGTATGACTGACTTTGTTTCATCTGGTGAATTGCTGTCTAATACCCTTGTAAAATACTGCATTCTAAAAATACTAAAACTCAGTAAAAAAATCAACAGAACGCCCACCACTGTTGTGATACAGTAAAATTCAGTGAAATTATTAAGTCTGAACTGCAAGGTAGTAACCCATGGTCAGTAGCAGAACTTGGGTTTTCTGTGTGTTTCACCTTTCTGTATTTGCAAATTGTATACAGCCACTTTGCTGAACCTAAATAGTGATCTTGGCAAGTTGGCATCAAATATTTGGGGCTCAAGCCCAGAAATTGTGAAAATCTCAACGAATAGTGCACAATGCAGGAATGTCATTGCGTTTGGTGTGGGTTGCCAACCCCTACACAGACTAATTTAGGGACTCTGAGTAGTCTGCCTCAAATTTGGAAAGGTTTTTCTTGTAGAAGACTTGGTTGTGCTTTGTCAATAGTGTTCTTAAGTGGATGGTGTCATTTTGGTTGAATTCCACGCCTGTGAGCTTTGGTACAGCTGCTTACTGATTTGATAATAAGTAATTTGATTGTGGTCCATGCAATGCTGCTGCCATGAGGAGGAATGACACAAGGAGGAGCACCCCCAAAAGAGTGGGCTCCTCCACTGGAAAAGATTAATGTTTTAGTATTTGGAGAGGGTCAGGGAGCCTGTCACCATGTGCAGGAGGGCAGAGGGGTGTGAGAAATGGAGTGAACCTGCAGCGTGGAAACAACACTGCTGAGGAAACTGGGAGTATAACACCAAGGTGTCAGAAGAATCTTGGTACCCACTGGGGACTGTGAGTTTGCTTCAGCTCTGACAGATGCTCCACAGAAGCCAAACCTGGAAAAAAGACTTGGCAGTGAGACAGACACAACTTGGTCTGTGCCATGTCTAAGGCCCATCTTCCTCTTGGAGTTAAAACTAGAAATGGTAAACACTGCACCGAGTGATTTCCCCTCCCCCCCCACTTCTAGTTGTAGTTCCCGAGTGTTGCCTAGTTCTGTGTTTAGACTCTGGGAATGCAATCAACAACCACAACCTGGGAAAGTAGCAGAAAATGACAGCTCTGCTCAGAGGCGAGCCTCTTTGTGCTCTGAAGCCCTCATGCCTTCTTTGCCCTGGTGTAACAGTTGCAGTACCGTGTAATTAACTGTGAACCAGCACTTTGTAATCACTCATCTGTGTTATTACTGTTTGTAACAATTCAGTGGTTTCTAATGGGTTCTTCGCTTTCGCAAAGATTTGCTGTCATCCCAAGAGAAGTCTCCCTGCACCAAGGATGTCATAGTAAAAGTGGATTATAGCAAGAAGTCTGAGACAGACACTTCCATAGCTTTTGCTCCATCATCCACTGAAAGAACTCCCACTCCACGCAAAGGTAACTGCTAGCTAGCAATGAAACCTGAGTTCCCTCTCTTTCTCTCTCTCATTTCCTCTTCAGTTTCTCTCTCTCTTTGCCCAGGGATTATTCAGGGGATTTTTCTGTTAGTGGAGTAGAAGTGTTGTGCTTTTATAGAGGTTGATGTGTAATCACTTAAGTACTTTGGTTCAGACCTTACCAGTATGTAAAACAAGTATTTGTTTCTAGTCCCCTAAATAAAACAGGTGGCAATGACTTAAAATGCTTTTTCTTTGTTACTGAGTTTGAGAGACATTAAAAAATGCTTGAGGGTTGTGCCCCACATCTGTATGTTATGAGTGATTGGAAGGCTGCTAAATTTATGGAGATTTGTTCATCTCCAACTAGAATATTGTATGCCTGTTAACAGTTAGAAATCATTGAGAATACTTTGACGTGACAATAAACAACTTTTCTCTTTTCTTACAAAGCAAAAGCCTTAATAGTTAGATGGGTAGTGGAGGTAGATTTTTTTTTTTTAAGTACAAGTGAATCTTAGTGTTGGGTAGACTGCATTTGTGTGCTTTTCTCTGTGCAAAAATGAGCTTCATTTCACATCTTTATTTTCTGTTTCTTTTTAATTTACATTTGTATTGTTTTCATTAATATCACAAAAGAAATTAACCTTTTTATTTTGTATCTTTGAAAACCTTCCAGAGGAGGACGAGGATGGAAAGACTTCAACACAACCACTGTTGAATAAAGGCAGGCATTTTCCACCTTTTTGTGTTAAATCATTCTTTCACATTGTTGATTTCAGTTTTCCTTTTGTAATTCTTTCTACACCTAAGTACCAGAAAGGAAAATACCAACCATGTAGTGTTTTATTTGTTTCTCCATATCTGCTTTAGAACATGCTTCATCCCTAGGGACTAGGCCTTGGAAAAAAAAAACAACATTGTGGAAATTTGCAGAAGTTGCTACTGAGAAAGGATTGTGCATTAATGCTGGAATTAAAAAAAATTATATAAAAAGGTTTTCTCCTAGAGTAACATTTGAAATGTGTTCAGGAGCTTTCTGCTTTTGTAATTCTGTGTCTCAGGTGTCTCTGTGGGTCCTTGCTTGGTTCAGGAAAGACCATCTGAGGGTGTAGTGGAAGTGCTCTCAGTTTTATCTTCTAAAGCCATGATTGTTGCCCTATTATTTGGAATAGTTCAATATCCTGAAAATTAAGGCATAGTGTAGCTACTCAGTGAGGTGAACATGTGAAATAATGCAAAGTAGTCATTAAAATCAGCATTTTCAGAAATTAACTGAGCAGTTTTCACTTCCTGGTTTATTTCAGACTTGTTCTGCATTAATCACGTATTTTTGCCTTAACTACAATTCTTCTGAACTGTTTTGACATTTTCTTCGTAATTTCAGCAGCTAGAAACTTTTGTGTTTTAATAATGGAAACTGAGATTACATCTTGAAGCACAAGATGGCAGTTTGGAAGAAGTCCCAGTATGCAATAAAGTAGTACATTAATGTAAATCAGTCACAGATGTGCTCTAAATTTAAAAAATTCCTAATAAAATAAGGATGGAGACGAATGTCAGACTCCTGGCTCTTGCTCAGACTGAGGTTTTAATTAAGAGAAGGAGGTTAGAGATTTTCTCTTACAGTTCAGAAAAAATTATCTGTACTATTCTAACTGAAAATGCTATTATTGTCTTGTTCTCAGTAAATCAAATAACTTTGTTATGCAGAACAGTACTTTTTGGAAAAGACAGGGCCCAATATGCATAAGTAGCTTTTAATTTCATCACGTGCTTAAAGAAAACTGGATGTAAGGAAAGAATTGCTTAGGACATGGTATTTTCTTGTAAAATTAGTTATCTACGTATTTTTAGGGAAACTCTGTCATTTGCAAGAGGTAGAGTGCATGGCCTAAAGCTCTGGAGCAAAGTTAATTAAATTGTCCAGGCAAATGCCTGTGTAAAGACCTCACCCATCCTTTATTTCTGAGATGCCTGCTAAATGACTTCAGGTGCTGAAATTACGAGTCTCCAGACTCCCTGAGTAGAGCCAGTTCAGTTTATATCCAGTCAATCAAAATTTGGAGTTGGGTTGGGGGGTGTAAAGGAAAATTTGTAATTTTAAGGTAGATATGTCGAAAAATATTAAGAGTTGCATTTGGTGATTTTCAAAGTGGTTAAGCAAAACACTCCAAAATTTCACCATATGTTCTTTCCAGATTCAAAGAGCTCATCTGCTCCTTTAAACTTGGCTGACCAAAGACTTCTTGATGCCAGTTGTCAGTTCCAGAAGAAACAAGGCAAGAGCAATATTGATGTCTGGTGGCTCTTTGATGATGGAGGTAATGTGCTTTATACTTTAAAAAGCTTTAAATGTTGGTAAAAAAATTACTGGAGTAATTTTGGATTAATTATTAATAGATCTGTCAGTCTGTATAAGATCTGTACTATTTAACAAAGTGCAGTTTTCTTAGTCTTTCTCAAATTCTATTCTAAACACAGGTCTGACGCTGTTGATTCCTTACCTTATTACAACCAAGAAGAAGTGGAAGGACTGCAAGATCAGGGTGTTCATTGGTGGAAAAATAAACAGGATTGATCATGACAGAAGAGCGTAAGTTTGCCTTAATTCTGTTTCAGATGTTGATACAGCATATTACACATTGGATTATTTTCTCTTTCTGCTTCCCTGATTTCAGCTGTTCTTTGCTTGCTTGAGGTGTAATAGTATTCTATTGCCTTTCTCCAAAAAAGGTTTCGTTTCCCCCAGATTGTTTTTGGATGAGTTAACATTGCATGAAAAGTATTTTGAGGTATCTGACACTAATACTTTCTTTTTCAAATACTTTCTGAGATTATCTTCAAGGGAGAGCTCTTCTCTTATTTTAAGAAACTGTTAAAAAACTGTTGTGGATTTTTTTCCAAAGCATGCTGTTGGTTTATAGTCTTATGCCAAGTCAGTTTGATTTTTCTCCTTGTTACATTTAAGATGCCTTTTTTGTTTCTTAAACCAGTGGCTTTTATTACCAGACATCTGTCTGTTTAACCTGTGAAAGAATTAAAACTATGATGATGTATAAAGGCTTCTTTTTCTGATGCAGGATGGCTACTTTGCTCAGCAAATTTCGGATAGACTTCTCAGATATTATGGTTCTTGGGGATATTAATACTAAGCCAAAGAAAGAAAAGTAAGTCTCAAAACACATCTTGTTTGTTTCTTGAATTAGTGATGTCTTTAATTTAGAACACTTTATTCTTTTCTGCACAGGTTATGGTACAGAAGTGACATTCAGTGTTTCATGAAAATGTAGGAAATTAATTAACTGCTGTGTCCAATAATACAGAAATCTTAGACTGTAATACTAAATTCAGAAAAATTAAGTTACAAAAAACCCCCCCACATTTTCTGGAGGAATCCTCTTTAAGAAGAGCAATGCTCACCGAAATTGAAATGGTTTAAGTCTCATTTAAAGTCTTAGTTTAATGTAACAAAGGTTGCTCTTGAAATAGGCTGATCTGGGTGGGGTTTTTTAAAATTTTTTCCTTTTTTAAATTGCTTGGACAGTTAATGTACACAGGAATGATCATACATTTGATATTTCTTACTTCTAAGTCCAAAAAAGCATTAATCTTAGATGGCTTTCAGCACAAATTTATAACAGAATATGTATGACCTAAAAATATTCTCTTTTCCCATTATCTCCCTTTCCCCTCAGGCCTTCTTGAGTATGCTGAAGTTGTAAAAATACCTTTTATATGGTTGTGCATTTATCTGAAGATCTTGATGTGCCATGGAAATTGAGAAGTGTTGCTTTAGAACTTGCCTAAATGCTGAATGTTAATATGAGTTCTTTTATACCCTTTTTAATGGTTTTCTTCTTAAAATATTTGTAAATGCTATTTAGATATTAACAATAGCTGAAAATCAAGTGGAGGAAGATGAATTTTTAACATTTTCTGTGCTGTATAATAATACAGTATTATTAGTAAATCTCCTTTTTGCTCAGCCAGAAAAATAGCAGATCACATTTGTTTTCTTTCTTTTGATTACAGTGAAGTCATTGTACAGTAAAGCCCACCAAGAGTAGATACAAAGATGTTTTGTTAGTAATGTGGGTATTTCCTGGAGGAAATGTAGGTAGAAAAGTAGGGTGATGAGAGCTGTTCTTTCTAGCAGAAATTAATTCCTCCTTGATCTTCAGAAGGTTTTATTCCAAAGTTCTTGCTCTAAAGTTCTGGTAAATTCAAAGTATTCATATTCTTACAAGTCCAACAGGAAGACTAAGTCAGATCTCTTTGTTTTTTTCATATGAATGTGGCTCCTGGACTGTACTGGAAAGAGATAAAAGAAGCAAAATAAAAAGATCAAAGCCAGAATCCTAAAAACAATAGCATGAGACTTGATAGCTGGTTTTTACTGTGACATGTAAATTCCCCCTCTTTCAAAGTTAGTTCTGAAGAAGCTGCTCCTAGTTACTGTCCATTTTTTAAGGATAGTACTGTACAGCTTTTAAAATTAGAGGGAAATTGCTGAACTGAGCAAAACTTATAATTGTGTGGTGAATTGTTTGCTGGATCACAATGTCTGCATATGCAAAAGGCTGATTTGATGTTCTAACTGCAACAGACAGAGAAAAAAAACCTTCAGTTTATTTTTACATAGCAATAATTTCTGAGACTATGAGAATAATTTTTGACATCCAGACTCATATCTGCTCTATTGCTTGTTTACTTTATCCTTCCAGTATTGCAGCTTTTGAGGAAATGATAGAGCCCTTCCGACTTCATGAGGATGATAAAGAACAAGAAGTTGCAGATAAAATGAAGGAGGATGAGCCATGGAGGATAACAGATAACGAGCTTGAGCTTTACAAAACAAAGGTTCTGTTTTCTTTAGAGTGTTAAGTCAGTTAAAACTTTCTTCTGCTACTGCATTTGTGGTTGTGATACCGAGTTAATTAATGTTATTCTCTCTCTTCCGTAGCAGTTTTTATGAGTAGCAGATAAAATGCAGCCTCTAAAACCAAAAAAGCAAAAAGGGTCTGCATTTGGGAATGAGCAGGGGCCAGACTGCTTTCCTACAGTATTTTAGCAGTTAGTTGAGAATAATTTAGTCTGTATCCAGGTATTTGTGACTTTTTTTTTTTTGATCAAGGTAATATTTTTTGGTTCATTATTTTTAAGAAACACCACCAAAACCAAACAACACTCTGTGGTGCAAAGGAGCAGTTAAAGGTTTGACATCTTTCCCAAGCTATTGTGCACCATAGAGACATGAGAAGTATTTCTTCTCAGGTGTTTCTTTGGAGGAGAAAATAAATGGCATCCTGTAGTGGGGTAGCACTTGGCTTACTTGTACATTTTAAGCTTGCTGCTTTCTTTTTTCCCAGCCTTACAACAATAGGTTTTCTGTAATGAGAATGAGTTCCCACACTGAGGTGGAAGTACCTGCTTTTTATTAATTACTCATTCCAGTTGGTCATACTGTTTTTCTTCTTTTTTAAATGAGCTTTTTGTAGTTTTTACATAAAAGCTGTTCCTAACAAGTTTCCTTTTATTTACAGACTTACCGACAGATTAGGCTAAATGAGTTGCTGAAAGAACATTCAAGTACAGCTAACATAATCGTCATGTAAGTAAATTATTTGGATTTGTGGTGTTACCCAAATTGATACTTAGCTGTAATTCGAAATATAAATATAAATGCAGATCAGGAACAAGCCTCTGCCTTGGCATTGAAGTATAGAAATAGTCAGGATTTCAGTGCTGACTGTATTTATTAAAAGTGTGGAGCAGCTACTATTCTGCTGAACAAAAAAAGTCCTTTTTAGTGTTGTGCTTTTGATTATGCTGCTTTAGTTGATCACCTCCACATTTGTGATGCATCTCAGGATTCTCACATTCTTTCTACTCCTGCATGCAGTTATTCCCCCCTTTTTCAAGTCCTTCCTTTGATTTTCTTTTCTAGGAGATATCTTTAGATAAGAGATCCTAAGCTAAGTTGCTATCTTGCTCACATATTTCTTTTTAAAATTGCTGTTGGTGTGAACAAGCAGGAGGCATATTGCAGGTTTTTTACTGCTGTATTTTAAAATGTTGAAGAGTCTTTCAAGAGACTGTCCTCAACTGAGGATTCTGTGTGAAGCTGCCTAGATATTAAATGGTGGTGATGGGCCAAAAGTGAGAGCGAAATAAATATAAAGGCCTGTGATGTTTAAGATACAAACTCTCAACACATGAATTCTGAGGGAGGAAAAAATAAAGATTAGGAAATTTGACATAATATTTAGATCTTTCTAGAATCATCTGTGTATTTATTATGATCTGACTTGTTCCTGGCCATGTTTTTCTGGTGAGTTAATGTTGTTTCCCTTGTGGCCTGCAGGAGCTTGCCAGTGGCACGGAAAGGGGCAGTGTCCAGTGCTCTGTACATGGCCTGGCTGGAAGTGCTCTCTAAAGATCTGCCACCAATTCTCCTGGTCCGTGGGAATCATCAGAGCGTTCTCACCTTCTATTCTTAAGAGAACTGCGCATGGCACAGCTGTGATGAAGTGGTACTGCAGTGCCCAGGGGAGAGTGACTGGCGTGGTCTATAGTTCATTAACATCACAAAGGCAAAAAGTGACTCTTCTTTCACTATTTCACTGACTTGAAAGCACACAAGGAAAGTCACTGTATTTCTAAAGTTGTGACATCTTCAGTTTTATTCTATATTTTCTGTAATTTAATCTTGCTTAATGGGGGAGGATTCCTTGTTAGACTGAAGAACAAGACAAGCTTTTTGTTTGCTATTTGAATAGCAGCAATAAAATGTTGTATTTTTGATCAATGAAAGGATTATAGATTTATAAAAGCCTTTTAGCCTTGAGGTGCCTTTTGAAATTAACCAAATCTCACCCATACATCCTATTTTGTAAATTTATATAGAATGTCAAAATCTGCCTTCAACTAAGAGTTTAGATCAGACTTCCTTTAGTTTTTAGTCTATTCCATATTACAATAAAAATGAATGCTGCTTTTCAGTCTTCCATTGAGATATTAGTTCTTAGTACTGTATGTTCTCTATCAGAAAGTTTTTTGGGTTTTTTTTTAATTATTATATCTGTTAGATTTAAAGGTGAGAATTGGGGCAGGTCAGTTGAACTAAAGCAAATCCCTGATGTTACTGTGACTAAGTTTTGTAACAGTTAAAGTAAAACTAATTCTGCTTGTAGAGAGGGTTCTTTTTCTCAGATTTGACAATGTGTACTACTTTGGCAGTAGTATGAGACAGCTAATTTTATCTACCTTGGCAGAGGTAGCATCCTCTTAGTCTTAGAAAGCCTCAGCCAGCAAGATGAGCTGGATTTCACAGCAGAGCTATCTTAATACAAATAGGAAGAAAATAAAGACCTGTCCTAGTTCTTGGCCTGTTACGTTTTAGTGTCACTTTTCGACTTATTTTTGAAACAAAACTCGACTTAAGGCTTGAATGGGGATAATAAAAGCAATGTGATGCTATCTAACAGAAAACAGTAAACACTATGTGGAATTGTGCTATCCAGTATGAAATGTAAAAGCTGCAGTTCTCTCGCTTTTTTCAACAAATGGTTAAACGGACCACTAAGTTCTTAGGGGAGATGTTTTTAGGTCAATTCATTCAGTTGTCAGAAAATGAATTTAGTCTTATTAAATGATACTCAGGTTTGATCGTCTAGCAATTTTGATCTATTCCATACATCCTACTTTATACATTTTCTATGTTCAATAAAGAAACTGCCAGTCTTGTGTGCCCTTTCATTGTATATTTTGGAAACTTCATAGTTTAGTCTACTACGAACACCTGCAAAAGAAATTTCACTTGAGCCTTTGTATAAAGGTTAGTAATGTGAGCTGTTTTTTAAATTCCTAGTATTTTTTGGATAGAAAGGATTGCCTAAAAACATTTCACAAGCTTTTGATATTAGCATTGGACATGCTACTGGATCAGTTTACCAGTGGGTGAGTGACTTTCATTTAAGGATGCACAGAAAAGGGGGTTTGGGTTTTTTGGGGGTTTTTTTGTTTGCTTTGTTTGGGTTTTTTGTTTGGCTTTTTTTTTTTTTTTGGTTTTTGTTTTGGTTTGGTTTTTTGCTAAGTACAGGATCAAATGGAAATGTAACTGTTCCTCTTGAAGGACGAAGTATAATCATTGTGTGGCAAGGTAGAGCTTCAACTTCTTGTGATTAAAGATAAAAATACACTGTGCAGTGTACACTGTTGTCAAGTTCTTGGTAAACTGCGAAAAATCCTTTTTTTTTTTTTCTTTTTTTGCTATTTCTGTTAATTGGATTTGAGACTATGGAATCATTTCACTTTTGAAAAAACTTTTAAGGAAAACAAACATGCATGTCTTGCTGCTAAGTGTGAGATAACTGATGCCAGCATGAACCCAGCTTGTTATGATAAAACATTGTAAGACAAGACAGACAGTGTGGGGTCAAAGCGCTGTTTCCTTCCAGGTGAGGGGATGTTGATCAAACTTTCCAACGTAAATATCACAGGTTTTACAGTGTTTTGTAGGGCATAGGGTTGTCACATTGTGCATATGGACTCATTGCCACATTTCTCCTTGTTTTGTGGGTAACATTCTTTTGAGCAGATGGACAGTATGGCATGGACTTAGTGCTGCTATCTTAAAAACAAAAACGAAACGTGCACAGGTACACTTATTTAAAAAGGTTTATTTGCCCATTCAGGAAACCATTGCTTGTGATCTGTAACACAACACAGAAACCAAATGAAGTGTGTGTATACATGCATATATGTGTATAAAATTATATAAAGTATATCTAGATATGCATATGGGGATAGTTAAGGTCATGTCTGTGAAATACCGTAGGATGCTTTTCACATGCACTCTCAGGAGTCCACTAATGCTAGGCATGAGGGCAAGTTCCAAGATTATTTGCTCACTTAAATTTGAACAGTTAATGGTAATTGTCTGCAACAGATGTCAGTTAGTGGCAGTCACTCCAACTCCTGCTTTGATTTTGACGCCAAATTTACTTAGGTTCCAATCATCATTAATGACATAAAAAATGAAATCACTTACACATGGCAATTCATACCTTCTTATAGTTTAGGTTCCTTCTTATGGGTTTAGAGAGACAGTAATAGCTGGTGAAAATCAATTATTTATTTGTTCACTTGTATTTAGGTTTCCTTTTACATACATTCTTTTTATATGCTTTTTTCTGACATTACATATTTAAAAAAAAAAAAACTAAAAATAATTTAAAAGATTTGAGTGTTAGTGGGTCATGGCCCACTTGGTTTGAAGATGTAAGATTTGACACTGTACTGTAACTGTCCCACACAAATGCTTTTCTAATGTTTTAACGTAATTATTGCAGTTAATACTTTGTACCAGGGGGATGTCACTGCAATAAAAGAAGTGAATTCAATACAACTCTCTTGTCTAACAAAGCCTTTTTTTTTGCTGGTGGGAAGGGAATAGTGTTCATAATTCAGCAGGTTAATGCTAAATTTATTTCCTGACATGAATATGCTTATTTGTATCCATCTAATAATTACCTTTGTAGTGGAATTTGCACAGAAGCAGTGGAACTTAAAGCAATTCATGTGTCTGGTGCCCAAAACCATGTTGCTTTTTGGGGAGGAATGTTTGCCTCTGGTAGGGTAGAAACAGCAGTGGTTGTGTAAGAAATTAACCTTGTAAAATCTGCCATGACTTGCCAGATAGCACAGACCCATCCTCAGCCCATGGTGGGTCTCAGCTGCAATGGTCCTGTCTGAAAATGTGTTCAGTTTGTGTTGCCCCTGAATACAGAGGACTGTCTTGAATCCTCTTTATCCCATTTAAATAGCAGTCCCCTGGGACATGAAATGTGTTGGGAAAAAAAGCTTCTCAGAGTGTTGGAAAGTTGCTTCTAAGCAAGACATATTTGGCCTTAACTTCACTAATGTACACTCAAGTAAAAAATACTGGAAACCTGAAGTTTAGAAGCATAATGATACGAAAGGGTGAGTTCTGTCATTAAACTGTTACTTAGATCCAGTGTAAAATTTACTAACCTCATCAGTTTTGGTATTTAATCTCTGCTACATTCAGAGCTCTTCTGCATATCCATTGTTGGTTGTGTTTAAATTGAGGCCTTAGGAGTGAGGTTTGGAGGCCACTAGTAAGGGAAAGGTTGTTAAAAATACACTACCAGCTCCCGTGGCATTGGCTCTACCCTGCTTTATTTTGTAAAGAGCCAGAGAAGGTTTGTAGCAGCTTTTTCCAGATCTTCCTGTTTGCTGGAGAAGTGTGAAGAAGTGGATCTGAGCCATGGCATCACCTTGTGCTGAATTCATACTTAAGTGACTTCAAGTATGCATTTGAAGCTAAAAATTGAGGATTTGATCCAGGTCGATCTCATCACTTTACAGAGAGTGGAGGCTCACACTTCAGAGCGTGAGTGCTGTGATTTTATTTTAAAACAGGGAAGCAGAACACCCCTCACCTTCGTGCTTGTTCTTTACCAGTCTGACTACAGTTCTGACATAACCCCTGTGGGATCCTGTGAATCCCAAAACCTGATTTGTGTCCAGCTGGAGTGGGAGCTGAGCTTCAGGTCAGTGAGACCACACAGGCAGCAGGTGCTGCATCATCAAATCCTTCCTGCTGTTCTGCCTTTCAGCTGCTTGGTGCAAAACAGATTTGCAGAGTTCAGGCTCTGGATTAGGTGGATGGAGGCCACTGCCTGTGTTTAGGGCTAAGCTGGTGCAAAGCTTTGAGTGGTAACGTGGAATGGGTAAATGGTGAAGCAGTGGCAGGCACATTATCCAGACAGCAGCAGGGAAGATGTTTTTCTTGAAGAGGTTTCCTATGGCTGGAGGTGCATCTGGTGCAGACAGACTGTGCTCTGTCCTTGGGGCTGAATCCTCTGGACTTGCTGACAGCTGCATAAACAGAATTTACCAAGGTGAGCCTGTGCTGACTTCTTACATCCCTGTTCTTACTGAACTGAGAGCAGGAAAAAGAACCTGAGAATGATTCCTTAACTCTCTCCCCCTTGATCTGCCTTCTGCCTCTTCCAGAAAACATGGCCTTTGTATCTCCAGGAACCCTCCTGCACCCTTGCCTGCACAGCCAGGTTTATCTGCACCTCACAACAGGGATCAGGGAAAGGGAATCCCTCAGGATTTAAACTGTCAGGTTGTGCTAAATTAAACTTTTTAACCCATCCTGCTCTAAAGATCTCTCAGCAGTGAGCCAATCTACAGTGAGCAGCAGCAAAGGCCTGCAGGGAAATGACAGCCTGCTCTGCCCTGATAATACTCATGTAAAAATAAAAGTAAAGCAGCTTGTCTTGTGCCCTTCAGAGCCCTCTCACCCCTGTTCACAGCACTCTGATGGCAGCAGCCCCTGGCTGTGAGAGATTGACCTCACAGTGCTGCTCCCTGGGGTCTGGGAAAAACTGATCCTGCTGAGCTGTAGCCAAAACAAACTCCAGCGTGAGGTTCCTTGTCCAGGTACATCCCCTGAGATGCACAGCATCCCCCATCCACAGCAGGCATAAAAGTTCTGCTAACAGAACAACATTTTTAATGAGGGAAATCCTATTCCTGTACGGTTTTCTAGGAATTCCAGCTAAAATTGTATCACAAGGTGGCACCACTGCCTTTCAGCATTTCATGTAATGCCTGAAGCTGCACTGTCAAATGCACTCTTCCTGCACTGTTCCATTGGTTTCATTGATTAAACGACTTAGTACTTTCAATAAACAACAAATATCAGCATAATACCATTTTTTTTCATAAATTTTTTTCATAATTTGAACTGGATTGACAAAGAGTTTAGTATTAATTCCGCCAGGCCCTGCGGGAGAAAATACTGTGTTTTTTCTCCAAAAGGATGCAGGAATCTCCAAGCAGATGCTGCCTGATGAGTTCAAACAGCCTTTTTACCACCGAGTAACCATTTCATAACACACTGGGTCATGCTTGCTGTTCTCAGTGGCTCTTTCCAGCTGCGTTAACCTTAGAAAGCAGAAGGAGAAATGCTGCAGGCAGAGAGATGCGAGAAAACAGAACACACTAGCATGTCCCATCTAGTTTCAGACTGATCTATAACACTCCAGTAAGGTATTTTTGCTTCATAAGTTACAAACAAGACTAGTGCCTGGCACTTTCAACTAAAAAGGTGGGAGCTGGACAAAAATAAAAGCTTTGTGTCATCCCGAAATATTCAGGTATTGGCTATTTAAAGTACTGAAGGAAACTGAATTAGACATTTTCAAGTTAATTTACCTTGAAGATAACTTTATCACTCTGTCGAACAGTTTTACAGTTACTAAATCTTGGAATATCTCTCTGCAATTAAATTTGCCTCTGCAAAACAGATGGTTACATGGAGTCAGTCATGAGCAAAGGATTTCCACAGGCTCTGGCTGAAAATTAGGGAGCTGGGATTAGCCTTGAAATATCCTCACTCCCAGCCCTGTGAGGTTACTCATTTTTTTCAGACCAAGCTGCCTGGCTGGGTGGTTTGCAAATTATAGGGACTCTTGAACAATTCCATTGTACTACTGTTACCAAGTACACACAACAACATTTAGAGTACTATTAAATAAAATAACACATCAAGCAAAGGGTGGGACACCTGGACAAAAGAATGTGCCAGATAATCCAGTGTGTTTTATAAAAACTGGGGGTAATTTAATGCAACTCTGATGAGCAGCAGGGCTGAATAAAAATGGAATCAGAACCATTTGATAAGGTGCAAAAATATCAGCACAAAAGTTAAGCTTGTAGTTTAAGCACCTGGAAATCACGACAGGTCAAAGCACAGTGCCTGCCAAGAGGAGCAAACAGCACCCTTCAGAGTCAACCAAGGACAGCTATTTGCAGAATTAACAGGTGAAATCAAGGCTAACCACACACTAATGCGGGCTTTCACGTGGGATTTTGGCTAACCTCATACAGATTTCATTTTATGGAGCGTTGTTAAGACTCTTTCTTCTCATTAAAATCTTTCTGTACCCTTCAAGCAGTAACAGTAGTAATTCAGGCATGGCAGGATTTATGAGGAAAGTTCAGCCTTTGGCAAACACAGGAGAAACCTTACTGAGCACTCTTTATTCATATTTTTATTTTCATTGTATTGCAAGGTTTAGGGGTAGCTTTCATGTTCTTGCCATGTTTGTAAGGACCTAGAAAAATGAGGCTCGATTCTCAGCTGAGACGTGGAAGTGCAAGGTTATGATTTCCTCTCTAGCCAGAACAGAGATCTCACTTTTTCCATCCTGTTGGCCAACCCTCAAACCCGTCAGTCATTCTAGAAGACCCATTCTGCCCTGGACACAAAACATTCCAGCATTAATTTGTGGTTTGGAGCCTGTCTTCACAAATGTAGCCGTGTGCCATCACTCCAAATGCATCACAGTCAAGAAATTTTCACTTTCCCAGGAATAGACAAGGTCAGTAATAAAAACCATCTTCTCCTACTGTAGCTTTGGCTATATGGAGGTCAGTCTCTAAATAAAGGGCAGTAAGCTCTGAGTTGGTAGTCTTGTCTTTGTTCTGATAGTAATTAACCATATTCTGTGGCAGCTTTTATACCAGGAAACAACTTAGTGGTAGAATTCAGCTCAAATCCTGGGTTTTCTGGGTTTTGCAGTTAATACTGGTAATACTTCCTCTTCCCTTTAATGGGAAACACTTTAATTTTTTTGTAATTACTTTAAAATAACATTTTAAAATTACTCTTTGTAATCTACTTTAAAACATTCCTGTGTTGTGAGATAATTAATAGCTCCTGAAAAAGAAAAATCAAATACTTTAGACAGCTTGTTCCTTCAGTCCCTGAGCACAAGGCAAGATACTTCCCAAATCTAAACTAAAGCAGGAAAAGATGTGTAGTTTCACTGGTTTCACTGCAGTATATATGAACCTTTGAAACTGGTCTGTAATAGGTGCAGATTGAAGGAATAACAAGGTTCTTCCTAAAATTTCAGATTTTCATGGTGGGAATAATAAACTTGGGCCTGGTCAGGTTGCATTGTCTGACAGGTTTTGGAATTTTGTGCTGTTTGTCCTCCAGGTGAGCCACTTGTAAGCACTTACTGGGGGATAGGCTGCAGTTTTCTGGGAGGTTTTTTGTTTGTTTGTTTCAAGAAACAGAAATATTTCTCTTTCTTAAGGCACTTAACATGCTCTTGTCAGAACAGAAAGGAATATAAGGTCACCTGCAAAAATGCTGGAGGCACCTCATGTCTCGGCTTAGGAGCTGAGAGTCGTGAAAATTTATGTGCCTGCCACGGGAGTAGCTGTGAAATGATCTGGTGGAGTGAACTGGCAGAAGATGAATCCCTGTGAATGAGATCCTGTGGTTCTGAGTTCTGCTTTGGAGAGGACATCAAAAGTGTTGTAAGGAAATACACAGGAGGACAAGGAGGGCGTAGGAATGCCTTCTGTGCATACCAAATTTTTTCTCTAAAAGCACTTTGTACTATGGAAGGGCTTAAAGTGTTTTGCCCTTTTTTTCCTCATTATTTTTTGTCTTTTTTTTTCCCCCTCAATATAAACCATTTAGTTATGGAATGTTTAATATTACTTGCACCATTGAAAATTTGGGGTTTTGACAGCTTGTGGGGACCGTATTCTGGATTTTGCTTCCTTGTGATTTTTAAAAAATCTTGTTTTTTCTCTGGGTCACTTTAGCATATTTGCTCTTGGTTGCTCCCATAACCAGTTTAGTGCAGACTGCATTCTACACCTGAATGCATAGTTCTTTGTATGCTACTGCATGGCTGAAAATGAAAAATTAAGAAAAAAAGTGATTTTGGTTGTTTTTTGTTTGTTTTTTTTTTTTTAAATTAAGTAGCAACACTAAACAAAAGCAAATCTAAGGAGCTTTCCTAGGAAGGTGATGATTATTTCACAAATGAAAATATTTATATGATACATAAATACTTTTAGTATTTAGTCTGGAGACAAAGAACTGTGAGAAGAGTGGTTTCTTCTCATGTATAGAAGAAATTTCTATTTTATTCATTTTGGAAAGTATTGTGTGAACAATAGGGAAGGCAGATCTGGCACTGTGACTGTAACATTTTTGCATATTCTGTGGCTAAATAGACATTACCCCATTTTTTGTCTGTGTTAATCTTGAAAATTCAGAAACTTTAAAAAACCACTGCTTTCCACAAAGGGTGGGTATGTTTGTGTTTGTTTGTTTGTTTGTTTTTATTAACCATGCCTCTTCATGTTGTCTCTTGCTGGTGTTTTTGGTCTTGTCAGCAGCAATGTTTTGATGGGTGTTGAATGCAACTTTAAGGGAACAAGAGCTTTTCAAGCATTTGCTTTGCTGGTGCTCCATCCAAGGTTTGGTTGCTGTGGTTTGTTTTCCTTGGGTACTTCCTCTGGACTGCACTTTCCTTAGGAATATGTGTCCTGAGGAAGGGCAGCTCCGTTTTCCTCTCACTTGAAGAGTCTGGGGAACACACAGGAGCAGCCAGGATGTCAAACACAAACACAGGCCATTTAATCATGTTCTGCTCAGTGCTGCCTGAAGCAAGTGTGGCTCCTTTTCACGGGAAAGGAGGTTTAGGTTTAGCTCATCCAGAAGGAAAAAAGACTCATCTCTGATTACCTCCACATTCCACAAACTCCCGTATTTTGAAGTGTGTGTGTGTGTGTGTGTGTGTGTGTGTTTTTATAAAATTTACATCTGTGTTCTCAGCAGCTGAAAAGTTGCTTATAATAATAAAAATTTATTTTCAAGCTGTCGTCTTCTACTTCCATCGTGGCTTCAGAGCTGGATTCCCCGACAGCTGCTGTTTAGCCAAAAAAAAAAGGCTGTTTTGGGACTGGATGGATCTCATTATTCTGTGGAACACTTAAGAAATAGCATTTCTTTACATCATGTGATAAGAAAGAAGTGGAATTTCAATGCGCTTAGTTACCAGCACATCTGGTATACTTGGTATTTTCCACTGAGTGATATTAATAGATGAGCTGTACCAGGAGCCATCCCACTGAAGCTCAGCTCTAATTCAAGAGCAGCTATTTGAGACTGTCACTCTGTGCTTGGTCTGGGTAAAAATAGTGCACAATGCAAGGATTGCACTGAGTTTTAGGCATACTGAAATGAAAAAAAGTTTAAAATACTGTGCGTGTCCAAGGATTCAGTGAATGATTTAAAAAGGGCTTTTCTGCAAAGTTCAGAGGCCTGTGGAGAAACACACTGCACTTTGCAGAGGTGTGGCTGCTGCTGGCAGAGCTGTCTGGTGATCAATCTGACTGATCAAGACTGAGGCACAGAGAGCTGAGGTATCTCAGTAGTGAGTTTGGCCTTAAAAATACTGCAGTTGGCGTGGGGGTTTTTTTTGTTTTATTTTGTCTTATCTAAGCTCTGTGAGACAATTGATAAATTTAACAACAGGCATTTCAAGCTGAATCGTGATTCTTAACGATGGGTTTTCAGTGCCCAGCTGGATGTCTGAAACAATGCCATGAAAAGAAGGCATCCAGCCAAACACTGGCTGTCATTTTACAGTATTAAAAAAAAATGTGAAATTGTGACACAGAAATTGTTCAGCTAGTGTTTGCATAATTTATGAGCAATTCAAATGTAGGGGGAAAGGAACTCTGTGATTATCAGATGGTGTGGGACTGCAGATTTCATTCTAGACCTGAAGATTGTGGTTATCCATAAAACTAGGGCCTGGAAATAAGAGCAGCTTGGATGTGAAGGATTCGATAGCAGGAGACTGGTGCTGGCATTTTAATCTTAGTTTTAAGAAATGAAGCATAAAATATGAAGACTACACAATTTAAAAGCCCATTTGGAAGAGGTAGGAATTGCTGGATTTTGCCAAGAGTTTGTCTCAAAATTACCAGATCTGATTTCTTCTTGACATTGCTTGTCTGTGGCTGTGCATACACTCAGGTAAAAATATGTGCACAAAATTATGATCTAAGCTTCCTATCTAATTATAGCACACCAGATGTGTTGTATTTGAACCACACAACTTCTCCTCACTGATGTTAAATGTTTACACCCGACTCAGGTAATTTGTGCCTGTCAGTGTTGTGTGGGAGCAGATCTTCTCAGATGTTTACCTCACATGCTCAAAGCTGCTTTTATTTCTGAATTTTAAGAATTAAATAACAGGGAAACGTGTGCCTTTGGGTGTTATGGTTGCTCTGTGTGTTGACTTTTACCTTAAAGCTAATGTTTTTCAAAAGAACTGAATGTACATTTGAATGCTATGGTCAGATGGTTATTTGATATTCCCCCTCCCCATCCTTTGTGGGGCTCTCTCAACATGAAGAACAGCAAGGCCTAAAGATATGGAAATTATTTTACAGAACTCAGAGAGGCCCTTGTATTTCCCTCACTTAGGTACATAATGCATTATTTTTGCTAAATGAGTAAGCTGGGGTTCAGGTCCTGTTTTCTTGAATGCATATTTATGCTTTGGATTCAAAAACCACAGGCCACACTTTGGGAACATATCTGATTTTCAGCTGTGAGTTTGGTGATCTGGCCTAAAATTCAAAGTATTTCTAGAATTCAGGTGTAGTGGTGTCAGTGATTCAACACTTCTCATCATTGCAGAGAGGAGGGAGTGTCTGTCTAGCGGTGTGCATATTTCTGTTGTTTTGGTTTTGAATGTATTTTTTTTTGGCAGCTTCTCAGTAATCTTTTCCAAGGGCAAATCTTAGTGGCAACTGACAGAGTTTTTTTGAGTCTACATTGTGCAAGAAGTGCTGTAGGTTGAAGCATAGAAATACCAAATATTTCTGTAAGTATATGAGCAAGATAGAAATACCAGAACTGGACAAAACTGTGGAAAAGTATTGCATGTTTATGTAAAAACATCTTCAGTCACAGGACTTTAAAACTGAAAAAAACCCCCCTGCTTGTGTAACAAGTACTTTTTGGGGCATCAAATGGATGACACACCAAGAGCTGCTCCTGCTGGCATTCTTGGTGTCTGGAGATCTGGTTTTGGCCATGAGTAGAAATGGAAATGCTATCACTTTCCTAACTAATTTTTAATTACTTGTTTTAATTAGAGCCCACTTTTAGCCAGCACCAGTTAGGTTTCTTCACAGACTCTTATTTTCCTTTGATCGTTAAATCACTGAAAACTTAATTTTGCTAAAACCAATCCTGACAAGTTTCAATGAACAAAGCCAAAGGGAGTTGAAGATTGGACATCTGGGATCTTAAATTCATGACCCTTCAAGGATGTTGGAGTAACCAGAAGATACAGAGGAAAGGTGGAGACTCCATATCTGAGAAAAAAGGTGATAAAAGGACTAAAAATGTGGGCCAAATTAGCATGAAGAGCAAGAAATCACTAACCAGCAGAGGAGACAACACCGATTAGTAAAGAGTATTATGTAGTTTAGAACCAACAATAACTTCTTTGTTTGCAAAAATTGTATAAATGAGTGGAAAAGCTTCGAATCGGCTTCAGTGTGGAGGCTGAAAATTTGACAACCACACTCACAAACCTTGGCCAAGAATAAAGCAATGCCTGGCTTGCTAACACAAAAAAGACAGTGTTAGAGAGGGTCATATTTTTCCCAACATTTTCACAGGATTTGGGTAACAACCTCATTCTTGACAAGCCCAGCCAGGGAGGAGGCCTGGCTCGTGCTAAAACCATGCCCAAATACACTCATCAGACTCCTCTGCGACCACCCATGCTGACATGTGGTTGGCTTCTTGGAGCAAGTGAGAAACCACCTCCTCCACCAGTTCTGTAATTCTGTGGGAGCACAGAACTTATTTCCTATCTCTTCTGCAGCAATTTGGTGTCAAACACATGAACAGTCACAATGGAGACCAAGGATTTTATCTTAGATATGAAATGTAGTTCTCCCTCACATTTTCATTCCCTCCTGCTTTAAGTGTGATTCAGACATATTTATGCAAGTAACATAAATTATTTTTTTAAATATATGATGATGATGATGAGACTAAAAGACTTTTATCAGACCTGTGTCTCTACTACACAGTACAGACAGTTATGATTAGTTAGTTTATTAACTGATGTAGATAAGAAACGAGTATAAATGTTGGCTAAACAGAAGCCCATAAATATACTTGGGGTTTTGGCCTGTGGAGTTCTAGCTTTGTGGATTCAGCAGCTAGCACCCCTTTCTGTCCAGAATTGTAAATAAATCAAATACTTAGACTTTGTGTGTCTACTGACTTTGCACACTGGGTAGAAGATCCCACTTCTCAGGGATGATATAACTACTAGTATAATGTGCTATTTTTCTTTTTTTAATTAATATTGAAGCAAGGACATTAAAGCAAGAAAAATACTTGTTGAGATTGCTGTTACTCACCCACACCAATAACCATGGGCAAATCTCTCCCTCAGCATCGAGCAGTGACCTTGAGGGTCGTTCCCCCACTCAGGGGAGGAATCTCCACACACAACCTTCTGTTAATGAACCCTGTGTTAAAAAGTGGAACTGCACTTCGGTAGTATCATGTGATGAAGCCCCCGCTGCCTAGGCCTACCATAGCTGTTACAATTAGTCACTAAAATCTTGATTCAAGTTGCAAAGAGATACTGCAGACTGTCTTAAATAGCAAGAGTTTCATTCTACTGTTAGCAGCAGACCTGGGGGGTTTGTAGCTTGGGACACCAGTCTGTCTGTGCATGTGTAGCCAGCTTTCTCATTAAATCTTTCTCATTAAAAGACTAGAGGCTGTTAGAAGGTACAGTTTGGAGAAATGGGTATAGAAATATATACTGTGGCAGGCGGGAATGCAAATGGGTTTTGGATTTCTTCCTTAGGATTTTTTTTTTCTTTTAATTAAAGCTATTTTTTCATCTGGATTTGAAGCTGGGAGTGACTTCTTTCCAGGATTGTGCATAACCATCCTGTGCAACTTAAGATGGTGGATGATAATGCTTTTCCAGAAAAGGGATAAAGCATTTTTTGTACTTTGTATTTACTGTGTAATTAGTTCATGCAGGTGTTATCTGATGACAGTTTCTTAATTTAACAAAAAAAAAAAAAAAAAAGAGCGACAAAAATATAACAAATGTGCACAGCACATGTAAATAGCCCCTGCCAATAAAATCCTCCAGAACTTGTAGCCTCAGAGGGGTCATGGGTGAGTCTTGATACTATTTTCTCTCCTTTTCTGAGAGTTTGACAACAAAGGACTAAAATATGCTCTGCTGTGTGCAGTCTGTTGGCTTTTCTTGCAGTATTCCTGAAAAGTTCCCATTTTGGAGAGGGAGTAGCCTTCTTCTAAACCACCTATTACAGATATTAGGTCTTAAGGTCAGTGCTGTCCTGTATATATTTATCAGACCTCCAGAGGTCTTTTTATTTCTATAGATATCAGTCATTTTACCCAGAAGCAGCTTTGAATCATAAGGAAACTTGCAGAACCATATCTGAAAGTAATGTCAAATAAATGTGGTTCCAGATCACTGCCAATATTGGCTATTGCTTGAAATTAATCAACAGTTTAACTCTGAACAGAATAAAAGGACAAAAAATAACCCAAAATAAGCTTTATTGCAAGAAAAGTGTTGTTTACTGATACAAATGTTCAAGAGAAAGCTTTTTTTCTTAAAACATTTATTTTCAAAATCCCCAAACTCAACAAAAGAGAAGAAAAAAAATCACTGAGTTTAACTTGGTGTAGTCTTTGGTTAGCACCTACATGCAACTGGAACGATCCTGGATGTGCTTTGGCTATTTTCACATATGAGATTCTGTTGCATGGTCAGTTACAGGCACCAGCTGTCACAGAAAGCACCACTGAGACATACACTTAACACATGACAGCACAAAATTTAAAAAGAAAAAAAAAATCACTAAAGTAAACTAAAAATCAAGTCATTGTACAATCATCTTTCTTACAGGATAAGCTATGATAAAATGAGGCGTGTATAACTACAGCATTAATGAGATTTCTAACAAGTGAACTTCAAATACATAACTTTCCTTATTGCCTGCACTGCAATAATTAAGTTTGCAGGTATGGCAGTCCTGACACAGCTCTCAGGGCTCAGTAAATGCATCCTGGTTTCGAGCCAGCACCAAACAGGGTGAAACATTCCCTCCAGAGAGACATTTACTTCAGCTGCCTGCAGGAATTAATGCCAGTTTGCGGAGCACCTTTTCTGAGCGTGAGGTGTGGTTGCCTGTGTGGCTCTTTGAGGTCACTGAGGGAAGGGCAGCACAGTTTGGTTCTGCAGTTCTAATGGGATTAAAACCAGTCAAGGTATTTTGCTACAGGGGTCGTGCCTCCTCCACTATTTGCTGTGGCAGAACACAATCCCATTGAGCTGCTGTGAATTATGATCTCTGCAGAGACTGATATTGTGATACTTGTCCTCTATGACTCTCTTTTTTTCCCCCTTTTTTTTTTCTTTTTGAGTTCTCATTTGCAAGAGCACTTTAGAATATCCTGCTATGTGAACAGTTTACAATATCCCACTTTAGAATGTCCCACTACAGTGATCTTTCAGCTCTGATATCTTTTAGAATTACTTATATACTATTTGGATGACTGGTCCAAGTAGAAAAGAAAACCTCTTTCAAATCTACTTCTTTTTTTCTTAATTAAGAAAGTACCTCTAAAATGTTATAGATCAAATTTATAAAACTAAAGAAAAACAACCAAGTTTCCCTTTTTGTTTACATAATTTGTTATTTTCTCCATATATTACTGCATTAAAAATAAATAAACTTCTATACTTTTTTTTCCATTAGGAACTATAGCAAAATACCCAAAGTGTTACAGACTGCTAACAGGAAAAAAAATAGCTCACATTTTTGTGCCATTTAGTGTCATATGATGACTTCTTGAACTTTAGCTTTTTAACATACTTTAAGTCGAGGTTATATAAAAGATACAGTAACCATGATTTGCCCTTGTAATAGAAGTTTTGGCAGTGGCAGAGTTTTAAGTCACCCCTCCTGAAAGGGCGGTTCTGCAGTCTCGGCAGGATGGAAAGGAAGGGCTCTTCCCCTCTGCCTTCCTCCCCCAAAATACGCTTTTACAAAGCACATTCACTTTGAAAAGCGGATGTTCTCAGGTGTTTAGACAGAGCAGAAGTGGCCGAAGAACTGGATCGCGGCTAATAGAGGTCAACCCAGAGCCTCACCCTGAGGGCTTCCCCTAGCTCCCCTCGGAGGTAGTTGTCCTCGTGGCTGTGCTCCAGCTGCTTCATCTCCTTCTCCTTGTACAGGGGCACGCTGGTGATCTCCAGTGTGTGAATGCCGGGCGCTGCCCTGCCCCTCACGGTGTGCAGGTAGCTCGTCCCGTCCCTCTGGCGGATCTGGAAGGTTCCGTCCTCGTTGCCCCGGGAGATGACGTAGCGCACGCGGCGCGTGAGGGCCGCAATGGCTGGCAGCAACTCCAGGATGTGCTCCCGGCCTTCCAGCCTGGACATGCTCACTCTCACCTTCAAGGGACTCTCCATGTCCAGGCTTCCCGAGCTCATCTGCTCCAGCTGGAGGAGGGAAGAGTGTTTAGAGCAGAGGAGATAAATAATCAGGATAATTAACAGTTTCTGCCTCGATTCCAGGCAACACAACCTGTAAACCCCAAAGGCTGCTCACACAGGCCTTAAAAGCATGATGAACAGGAGGCTCTGAATTCAAATTATTTTGAGAACCTCTTTAACTTCATGCTTGCAAAGAGGCCATGTAGAGGAGTGTTATGAACAAGTGTTAGAGATAATTTAAAAAAATCATCAGCAAGGGTATCAGCAAAAGTCAGATTTAATTGTCAAGGCCGAGGCCTAATGAGGATTTCTCAGATCGCACTGCAGCCTGGAATGGAGGAGGGGAGAATGCACCACCACAAGGAGAAACCTGAGTTTACTACAGCAGTAAAGACCACCCAAGAGGCACAGTTCTTGTGTTTTTATGACCAAACTCACAATACAGAAACAGATTTCACGACACTGCATGGGAATTCCCTGAAACCTTCTCTGAAAATTCTGTACTGTACCACTATGTAATGCAACTATAAAAGCATAGTTAAAATAAGGAAAATTTTTGGACAGTAGCAAGTAATGCAGTGTTTTAAATATTTGAATGCCATAGATGGCAATAGTGATAGAAAAGTATTTCTTTTTTTCACATAGTTTATGGATGTCACTTTTACTGCCTCGAAAGTTCTAGAAACTGACAAGGTTAATGGTATTAAAAAAGTATAATAACAAGATGTAACAATTACAAACCAGACATGAATTCCTGTAACTTACCCTTATAAGCCCACAAAATGCAGGAAGAAAAAAAAAATCTGAAGTGTAAATCTCTAAAAACCTCATCAATTCTGCAAATATTGGACTTCTATCAGCCAGGTCTAATCCCCCACCATTGTGAGCAACCACAGAACAGACACCAAGGCTAAAATGACCTGTAAAGAGATCTGTTTAGCTGTCCCAGACCATAAATGCTGTCCAACCTCCTCCTGGAAGCAGAACATACTGAAGACATGATCAGTTTCCTAGCTCTCTGTAATTACAGGAGAATTATTTCCCTGAATGTACTCCAAGGAACTAGCTCACATCTCACACTACAAAGGAATCTTTGCAAGCTTTAAAAACTTCATCCTTTCACAGCTGTTGATGTATTTCTTATTGTCAAATTATTACTGCCAGCAGGACCTAAGTGAGGCAGGGGGAGAAAAGAGATTTTCACCATTGAATGTGGCCTGTTTAAAAGATTTCCTCCATTTACTACTGGTATCATATCTCTGACAATACCTCGAAGAACATTATAATGCTTTTTTTATCCTGGTACATACAGTGTTGGCACTTCTCTTCTTCCTGGTGTCTTTCTTGGAGTAGCCATTGATTTTGCACTCGTAACACGCGTCAGGGGACAAAGCATTCTCTTTATCAGCATCTCCATCCACTAGTAGGTACTGGCCTTTGTTAAATCCCATCCCTGAGACACAGTGTCTGTGGAACGAGAACATGTGGTTTAGTCACTCCTCGCAGTTTTATGAACTGTCCCTGCTAAATGGAGTGTGTGTAATCTGTGCCACAGTGTCTCTATCCCCTTCCCTGCCCTTTCCTCAGCAGGAGGGCTGTGCATTAATTTCCTTCACACTAGAGTGGAAATGCAAACGCTGGCTGAAGGCTTTTAGCCTGATCTAATTTTCATTTACAAGTTCTACAAAGAAACGGAACAAAGCCAGCCTGCCCTGAACTTTGGGATCTACAGAATTTACCCATTGTTCTGTACCAGAACAAAGTTAATTTGTGTTTAATGTTCTGGATTGAACAGTGATACTTAAACCCCTTAATTATCTCAGTGCAGATGGTACCTATCCTTATGCATTATCAGTCCTCTCTGAGCAGGTGAAGGAGTTCATGTGCTGATACTGGGGGAAAAAGCAGAACTCGTTTAATGTTGTTTACATACAAGATTTAAAATGAATGTCACGTTGCATGTACATTTTTTTTTTCTAGTTTCTGAATATTGTCTGAAAAATTAGAAAGGCTTTAGCAGCTTGTCCTTCATTTGCACCTGTGCACCTTCTGAATGTGTCTTTGGTGAATGACTGCGTGGAGATACTTACCCTTGTCCAACTCTGTAGTAGCCAGGTGGGCAGCCACAGAGATAGCCACCTTCAGTGTTGGAACAACCATAATTGCAGGGGTTCTTGGCAGAAGAGCACTCATTCACGTCGTGGCAGGCATGGGAGAACTGGTCATAGGAGAACCCAGATGGGCAGACACACCTGTAACTTCCCAGGGTGTTGTAGCAAGAAGCAGAGCCACACGTGTGAGGATTGGAGCATTCATTTTCATCTGGTAAGCAAACAAAAAAAATATTGGTGTTTTCTAGCCTGAGAGACAACAGGTCATCATGATGCAGATAACAAATCAGAACAACTGCAAGTCCCAGGGCTCTGCTACGTCTTTGACCTCATCATCCCATAGAGACTTGGTTTCTGAAAGGAAAAAGGAGTATCATCTTCACTTATGGGTGTTAAGATATAGAGAAGATGACACCTCCGGTCGGTGTGACTTGATTTGGTTTCAGGCAAAGAAAAAAAAAAAAAAGGTTGTGGTGTGGAAAGTCATGTTTTGATGGTTGGTATCATGGTTATTTTATTTCTCTAACCAAGGCATTTCTCCAAAACCTCTAGGTTTTCCTCACCAAGTTTTCCTCACCTCAGTTTTCCTCACCAAGACCACTAGTGAATGTTTTGCCATTCTTGCCTGCAGTCACTTGGAGGGAGATTCTTTTGAGGACTATAATTTACAGAAACTGAGCTGGTTTGGGGTTTTGTGGGAGCTGTTTGTTTTGTACTCTGTCACTCTCACCCCAGTCCTTTGCTTTCTTTGCTGAAGAGCAGTATTAAGTCAAGAGTGATGATGGCGATTCAGAAAAACCATCTGGTGTGCTACTTAATGTTACAATCGGTAGAATAAACTGATCTTTATGTCTGGAATCAGGATAGTAGAATCTGCCTATATGAAATGTATGGCAGCACTCACAGATTATGATACCAATGACAGAAAACCATGAAAGGGAACCTGAAAAGGTAAATATTTTGTATTGGTCTTCGTGAACAGCACAGGATGACATTGTTTCTGTGTGTATTGACTTTTATTAAAAGAAAAAAATCGCACATTTAATTTTCTATGTGATACAGCTTAGTTCATGAACCACAGAAAGTAAGTGATGGATTGAATGAACTAAATCTAAACAGAACTCCTGAGCTTCCTAATTTGTCCCATTCCCTGCACAAAGAGCTAATGCTGGCCTTAAGACTGTATTTTGGAAGTAGGAAACCCTTAATGGTTTTGTTGATTTTTTTTCTCACCATTTGCTTTAGATGCTGTTCTGTAGATTTCTTGAATTGCTAAAGACAGTAATTCTTACTAAAGAAAGGTATGATTTTTAATGCTTTTTTTCACCCAGCAGAGGTATTTACATTGATACTTTGATGAATTCAATAAACATTCAATGACGAGGATTTTTACCAGAAAAAACAGGTCAGAATTTAGACCTTTCTAGGAAAGCTAATTGTCACAGCAGATTTCAAAAGGCTGAGTGTGTTTTCTTGTTATCTCCTGACAGTGATTTATGTTGGGAGTACAAAGTGTATGGAAGGGGGAGGAGAGAGATAAAAAAGATTTGTGTTTGCACATCCTTTCTCTGTTCATTCTTGCCCTTGCCTGGTGCTGTCACCACAAGCACTCTGACACCTTTGCTGTTTAAATGCATCTTGTGCTGTTTGTTTCCTTACCAACACACTGATTCCACTGGTAATGCTGGATAAATCCTTGTGGGCATCCACATCTGTATCCACCCAGGATGTTCTGACAGCCATGCTGGCACCTGTGGTTTCCATTGCATTCATCCACATCTGTGCGTTCAGGAGGGAAGCAGAACATGACAGGACACAAGATTACACCCGCCACCAAATTCTGGTGCATCAGAAGTTTGTTATGACCCAGCCGTGTGCTCTGGCAGCCCAAGAAGCCAAATGTGTGCTGGGCTGAGCCCCAGCGTGGGCAGCAGGGCAGGGGGGATTCTGCCCCTCTGCCCCCTCAGCTCAGACCCCACCTGCAGAGCTGCCCCAGCCCCGGGCCCAGCACAGGAAGGAGCTGGAGCTGCTGGAGCCAGGCCAGGGGAGGCACCAGGATGGGCACAGGGATGGAGCAGCTCTGCTGGGAGGAAAGGCTGCGAGAGCTGGGATTGTTCAGCCTGGAGAGGAGAAGGCTCCAGGAAGACCTCAGAGGCCCTTCCAGCACCTAAAGGGGCTCCAGGAGATCTGGAGAGGAGGGATTTTTAACAAGGGCATGTAGTGATGGGGCAAGGAGTAATGGCTTTAAGCTGAAAAAGGGTTGATTTAATGCAGATATGTGGAATAAATTCCTCCCTGTGAGGGTGGGGAGGCCCTGGCACAGGGTGCCCAGAGCAGCTGTGGCTGCCCCTGGATCCCTGGCAGTGTCCAAGGCCAGGCTGGACAGAGCTTGGAGCAGCCTGGGACAGTGGAAGGTGTCCCTGCCATGGCAGGGGTGGCACTGGATGGACTTCAAGGTCCCTTCCAATTCAAGCCATTTTGTGATTCTATGACTTATGACAGAGGAGTATTGTTGTAAGATAGAGGGACCATTCAGGTTGTTCTTTTGGAAAGACTGAAAATGAATAAATTTTCAAATCTTTCTATCTATTAATAATCTGATTTGAGCTCTTGAGCCTTTTCAGTACTCAAATTTGGAGAGCAAACACTATTGCAAAGATTCCCACATGTTGTTGCTTTGCTAGTGTAATACTTAGAATTTGACTTTTTTTTTTAATTTCAGTTTTAAACCAGCTACGTAGGGCTAAGCTTTCAGTTTCCTGAAACATAGTGTAGTGTTTGGATGTCAAATTTGGATGTCTTTGCAATTGAAAATAAAAAGCCACATAAAAAGTCTCTGAGACAAGTGTTAGTAAAAGGAGACAAAGACAGCCATCCCACCCTCCAAATTCTAAAAACTCAGACATCTTAAATTGTGTCTGCTATAGGAAATAAGTAGATTGTAAGCAACCCATTATTTCAGGTACAGTATGCAAGTCTGGTAGAAAATAAAAAAATAATTCTTTTGTTTTATGGGCACACAAGGACATAGGTACTTTATAAGAACAAAGTAAACTGACAGGAGATAAATCTTGGTAAAACTACAGCTGCATATATTCTGGACTGCTATTCTAGAAACAGGCTCTAAATATCAATTCCCAGTTTAAATGATGCATCAGAGTTGTTGGTATTTTAAGAGGTCATAAATTTCTTAATGTATGCTCCGGCATTTCTAATTTTCAGCAGCCAGGTGTCCTTGTACTGCCTTTTATTTTCTTCTTTGCTCAATACCTGAGGCCCACTGAAGTCTGGAGCTCTCCAATAGAGATTTCCTGACTGAGGCTTCCTCTTGGGCCAGCAGAGACAGAGAGAAAGCTCATCAATATAACCTACATTTTAACTGTAATAATTATCTTTCTGAATGTAGTGAATTGGCCTTCTCAGTGTGTAACTCTGTGGCAGGAGAATAAAGTACAGAATTTAGAATCTAATCTTAGGTACCCTCAGGTGGATAATTAAAATTAGCTGAAACTAAAAATGTAGAGAGATTCTGTTTAGACATATCAAGACAGAAATGTAAAAAACACCACAACTACTAGACTTATAGATGCATAAACCTATGCAAAGTTGAAATGGCAACCTGAAAACAACTGTTGAGGAGTTCAGCTAGACAGCCACCTTTTTATTCTAATTTCTGTAAAAATTACTCAAGGCAGTACGTTCTTGCATATATATATGCATTGTTATATATACAATTAGTCTAATACTTTCCAATTTCTTTTTGTAATTACTTTTACTATGCCCAGTGCTCTGCTTTATCTGTCTTTGACATAAGTGATTCACTAGAAACTGAAGTAAGGATTTGCACCACAAAAAAAATCTGACTGTTCCTAGTTACCTTCACAGTTTAATCCAGTAGCATCCAGAGAAAATCCCCTTTGACATTCACAGGTAAAGCTTCCAGGAGTGTTTTGGCAAATTCCTTTTGATCCACACAGTGATGGATGAGAACCACATTCATTGTTATCTTCAAAACACAGAGGAGAGAGAAGAAGGTTGGTTTACCTTGTGGCATGATTTTAGAAATGTTCATATAGCATTTCTCAAGAGGATGAAATCCACAGAAGTGCAACGTTTTATTTTGTAGCTTTTAATTTTTAAATGCCAGATGGAGATTCATGCACAGCTATGAGTAATTAATAAATTGGAAGTGCAAGTTGTAGTTCAGTTTTGATAAGAGCGTGGAAGAGCTGGCAGGTAATTGATGATATTGGAAAAATGCTGCCCTTCTGTGTTAACTGAATTAAAACAGTTTCAGTTGGCAAGATTTATATATATGCTTAAGATCTGAAGACATCTGTATCTACTGAAACAGAAAATGCAGCCTGGTTTTGGTTAACTACATTTTAAATGAGATTTTAATAATTCACCCTTTTGTCTCCATGTGGTTATACTTAGAACATAATAACATGTATTAAATATGTACAACTCTTTACTAACCAAGAAAAAAAATAAATAGTGGACAGACTGGATAGACTGATTTTTTTCTTTAGCTATAATTGCTACTTTCCAAAATCAGTTTTCTGCCCTGTTGACACTATTGCTATGTATAAAGAGCACAAGAGATAACAGAGTTGAGAATGTTGTTCCTACTGAAAAACTAATGAAACAAATCGATGTTTTTCTTACCAATACAAGCTGTGTGATGTTGTGTAAAACCAGGTGGACACTTGCATGTGAAGCCTCCAAGGGTGTTGACACAGAGGAACTGACAATTGTGTTGTTTGGTTTGACATTCGTCAAGATCTGAAAGTAAGAGATGTTGTTGTCTTTAAAAAGTCAGTGAAGAAGAACATTCAATCTAACTTGATAAAAATACCACACTTCAAAACCGATTCCTTTTAAGTCAAGTTGTAACCAAATTAAAAGTTACTGTGTATACCCTTTTTTACCTTTACATGTCCTTCCATCTTCCTGAAGGACGTAGCCCCGGGGACATGAGCACTGGTAGCTCCCTTCTGAGTTCTTGCAGATAAAATTGCATGGTCTGGGAGACTGGGAGCACTCATCAAGATCTAACAAGAGGAAAATATTAAATTGTCTTTTGTCCTCATCTCTTTTACAGAAGGATGTCTGCTACACAGCACCACATTTTGGAGAAAAATGCTCATAGAAAAAAGCCCCCCGTTCACATTTGTTTAGGGTTCCTATTCCTTTCTCTATGAATGTGTTGCTGTGGAGTTTATATGGAGTTGTCACTACCGTGACAAATTGTCTGTCTTGAAGGAGTGATATGTTAGAGTGACAGTGGCACTGGTATTTTCATCTAAGCAACAAATATTTGGTTTTTGGCACACTATGGTATACTTGTATCTGTTGACCAACAAAACAGTGGGAAAAATGTAGACCATGAGGTAATGAGCTGGTTTGTCACTTAAAGTGGTTACACAGCTTCAACAAACTTCAGTGATCATTCTGCTGAAGGAATACTGACAGCAGAGCTTGTTTCTCAATTTCCCCAAATGAAATACAAAACCAGAAATGCATATTAGGAAAGGAAATAAAGGATATGACATAAAAGAGAGAAAGGGAAAAAAAATGGTTTGCTACAAGGGTTTACAGAGGTTGGTACATCACTGTGTAACAACTAAGAAAATAACTGATGATTAATTGACTGAATCTTACCACTACAAGATGTGCCAGTTATGTCAGTGGTGTAGCCAGCTTTGCAAAAGCACCGGAAGGAGCCCATGGTGTTAATGCACTGCCCATTCCTGCACAGGTTTGGCAGGACCTTACATTCATCAATATCTGTATAGAAAATATTTAATATGTCATGTCTCTGTTTTAAGTCTCTTCCATTTTTGCAGAGTTCCTTGTCATCATGCTTCCAACAGGAACTTTCCCCTTTCTCCCTCTTTAAAAACGGATCTGAATCCAAAGCCAAACATCCTTCAGATTTCATTACTGTTCTCTGCACCAACACCTTCCTGCTGTTTCAGTGGGTACTCAGATTCCAGTTTTGCTAACTCCAAATACATACCCCACAGAAGTGAATTTTCTTATGACCACTTCCGTCAAAAATTATCACCACCATTAAAAAAAAATACGTTAGCTTCTGCTTCCTGTGTGGAAATAGTACTTGCAAAGCATTGTGAGACCATTGTTAAATGAGATGGTTGTTGCCTTTGTCATGTGTCCAACTTTTCAGCAATACAAAAGTTTGGGATCATTTCTAGCTTTTAGTTACTGGTTGGTACTTCCAACCAGATCCCAATCCTGAAACGTCTGCACAGCTGTTCTGTTTGCAACTACTGTCAAACGTGTTTTTAATTTCTGGTCTCTCGGCATTATTTGAAAAATCAAACTCTGTTGTTTAACAGGAAATTCTCCCAGGGAACTTCAAAGAGAATTCTGCATTTTTTTAAGTATGTGAGCATATTCTTTCCCCCTTTTCTGCCTCTTTTCATCCCTGCAAATACCTCTTCCATCTGTGGTGTAGCCTGATCCATGTGGACAGAGTTTCTTGTACTGGGTGGTTCCGGGAAGGGGGCAGAGCCTGCACTGGTTCCCCCAGCCCCGGCCTCCGTCACAGCAGCACTCGGATCTGGTGACAAGGTTCTGGCTGCTCGAAGCCATCTGGCACATGGTCTGCAGAACTTCAGCAAAGCAAAACCCCCGGCGATTATCTGTAAGGAAGAAGGAGAGAGGTTGAAATGGAGAAGGAGATAAACATCTGCTCCATTCAGCATCTGGAGTATTACTCTGGCTCTCTGTCAATATATGCAAGCACCAGAAATTATTAGCTACCATGAAGTCCATCTTGAGTTAGCCTTTCAGAATTGTTGTGTGTTCTGGTAATAGGCTGCCATTCCAAAGGTATTCAAGACACCCCTAATGTTCAGTATCTGCATGAGCTGGGTAAGAGTTTTGCTTGCAGGAAAGTTTTGCCCCTGGCAGTAAAACAGGTTGTGGGCAAAACTGAGCTTCCACTTAAGCTGGCTATGCTGTGTTTGTGTTTGAATGATTTATTTGGAGTGGGGTTAGAAGTTTTTTTGTTTGTTTGTTTTACCGGCCAAAATAACATGTTTGATCATCTGTAATTATCCTGATGTGGTTTAAATAAAACTCCTTACAACTTAAAAGTATATATCCAACTCGGTACTTTTTCAGTGGTACTCCTAGATTTCAGTGGGGAAAAAAAAAAATTGTATGGCCTTATTGTTGGTATGCCCCTGTCTAATTCTATGTTAATTTTTAAACCTTTTGGTTAATGCCTTTTGGTTAATGAAAGGGATTCAAAGCTTTAGAGTCATGGGGCTCCTACAAGTATCCTTCAAAGAGGCAGCTGAGGAGAGAAGAAATCCCAGTTTCCAGTGCTCATAAAAACTCCAAATCTTGCAGAGATTGTCTTCTAAATAGGCTATGTGACCTGTCTTATTTCTTGATTAAAATAGAGACATTGTCAGTTACTGATCTGAGAATTCTTACATTTTTAAATGAAACATTTTCTTTTTTTTTTTTCTCTCAAAGCTAGTAGTGATCCCTCAGAATGTGTAAATGTATCAATTTTCAGCTGACCTCTTTTACAAATGAGCAGAAGAATCTGCACATTTCTTGCAAGAATTAGGCAAAAGGCAAACTTTGGCTTTAGGAAAGACTTAATTTGTCCACCTGGTAACTTAACTGTTTACATCAAATAAAGCTGTCCTCACTGAAAGTGTCAGTTCTGTGAAACAGAATATTTGCTGTAGTAATTTGCAAGACTCTGCAGATTTCTGTTCTCTCACACAGGGATATTGTGCAGATCTTTAGGGACACTGTGACCTGAAGAACACATAAATGTTTTGTCACCAGTCTGAGATGAGGAATGAATTTTAATGTGAATGGAATATAAAGGTTTGCATAATGTATTTAAAACAGTGTAATCTGTGATTTAATACTCGTGCTATAATTCTGAAGAAAATCTGTGTTTCTGCCAGACCCATTTTTCATTGTAATTTCTAACCCAGGAAACCCAAAAGGAAAAGCAGCAAAGAGCAAACCATCCCAAGGCAGAAAATAATAAGAAAATTACATATTAAATATAGGAAAGCAATAATGACTTCCAAACAGGGTATTTCCTTGGCATTAATGACTGGCTGGGGTTAACAGACTGCAGTATTCTCTTCCCATCTGGTTCTAATTCTTAGGAAATACTCTGGACTTCAATGTTACTGCTTAGCCATGAAGTCAGCACACTCCTGATGACAATTTACAGGGAGCTGGTTTTATAGTACTGACATAAGATGATATTTATGCTTTTTTCATGCAAGAATACTAATAAATACACCCTTTCATTACTGTTGTACACCTGAACATTGGTCAAGAAAAAGTAAATTTTTGCAATTCTGTTTGACTTCCAAAAAGGGAATGATGCATTTTATAGTGCAAATGACAAATATGAATGCATTGAAAAGAAAATACAGGTTGATGAACAAAAACCCTTCATCAGCATTTATCCGCCAGCCTGCCTCAAAAAAAAAAAACCCTTGCAATTTTCTGGTAAAATCATAGTATTTTATGTCTGAACTAATTCAGATGCCTAGTTGCAATACGATACCTAAGATCACATTCTGAATAAGCAATCACTCAGTTTTACTCTGCATCCATTTTTGATTTATCTCACAGTGATTAAATTCTCCTTCTTTAAAAATCCCTGTATTTTGTCTACATTTATGTCCTATGTAACTAAGATACTTCTATGTGATGTCCGACTGCTACAAGCTGTTCGTTCCTATTATTATTTAATAATATTTAATAATATTATTTAATACTGTATCACTATTTAATTAAGAAGTGCAATTATTTAATTTCTGTAGATACGAGAGCTGTTAGGTATTCAGAAGCCAAATTTTCTCTCTGCAGTTACACTCTGATGTGAGATGAAATATGTACAAAAGAGACATTTACCAAGACACTCAGTGCCTGATGAACTTGACAGGAATCCCTCGTTGCATTCACATCTGTAGCTCCCAATAACATTCACACAACGACCATTTTCACAGACACCTGGCTTGGAGCGGCACTCATTTTCATCTTCACAAAAATATATTATAAATATTAATAAAAATTGTGGTAAAAAGAGCAATAATCGTAAGAACAAAAATAAAATATAATAATAACAATAATAGTAACAACAACAACAAAAACAATTAATTGCAAGAAAATTTATTCGACTTTATAGAATACATTAAATATTCCCTGTAATATTTGAAAAATATTTGCAAGATGTGGAAAAATCAACTGATGAAGACTGGAAAGGACTTTCCTAGGAACTTTATCCTGTTTCATTCCTTGTATACTTCATCCCAAGATGAAAGCTTTAAGGCTTCACAACTTATAACGAGAAGCAGAAAATACTTCCAGTAGAGCAATTTCCATTCATAACATTTACCTGGCAAGTAATATTTAAATAAAATTGCAATACATGCATGATTTGGGTGAGAAATCTTCACTTTTTAATCATGAAGAGTCTCTGAATACATTTGATCTCTCCTGCAATAAGTCATATTTCAGTCCACATATTATTTTTTCCTGAAAGTTTACAGTCTTCATGTACTTTCATCCATAGATAATGGCACACATACTGTAAGCAATTACACAAAGTTTTTGAATGCTTAAAATAAACCTCAGAAAAAACCTCAGATGCTTTAAAGGCATAATTACATGTCAAAACAATGGACAAAATTCTTGTTATTACAGATTATTTTCCCTGAAAAAACATCATAAAGATGTCTAAAGGAGAGTAGTCATTCTCTTGCTGAAGGAACATTGCTATAACATACTTCCATTTAAAACATTCACTAAGATGGCTGTTT
>VZTH01008594.1:0-11076 GCA_013397815.1 Aleadryas rufinucha
CTGGAGGTGTCCAAGGAAGTGCTCCACTCTGGTTGACAAGGTGGGCATTGGTCACAGGCCTTTTCCAACCCCAGCCATTCTGTAGTTCTATGACTGCTCTCCCCAGGCCTTGCTAAGGAAGCACAGGTGGGAGGAAGGATTCTAAGCAGAAGGGCAAAAAACTCAACCTTTGTGCCACATTTTTGGAGGACACTGTGAGGTGAAGCTTGTCAAGGAAGTTGACACAGCATAGCTAGACAGGAGATTTTAAGATTTGGAAACCACATTTGACTTCCTGCTATAGGGGAGGTAATGGACCAAAAGATAGTGAATCTTTTTTTAATGATGACCTGTTGGCCTGCAAGCAATTACTGAAAGTATAGGTGACACAGCAACAGTGGAAGGAGGGCTGTAAACACTCTAGCAGGGCTGAAACTCAGGAAAAGTCCCAACAATCACCACCAGTTTAAAGTATCACCTTTTCTACTGCTGAAAGCTACTTTAGAGGCCAAAAGTGTGGAAGACAGAAGTTGCAAAATCATCAGGCCACTGATACACTCCATGTTACAGGAGGCAAGGCTTGGTGAGTCAGGGGCATTAGACATGGTCCTTTAATAAACTGGAATTAGGCTGGATTCAATCCAAGAGAAAAAAACATCCTCCCTATCTTACATTCTGCAAGGAATGGCCTCCCCAGCGGGAACATTCAAGAGGCTGGAAGCATCTCTGCCTGAATACCCACACCTGTGTCATGCTGGCCATGGAAGTTCCCTGGACAGAAAACCCAGCCAAGTGCTGTAGTTTCCCCATGGACACCATGTGCAGGTCTGAGGAAGAGTCAACTGATTCAGGGCACAATGGTTTATGTTACAATTACCCTGCTTACGCAAAGGAGACTTAACAAGAACCACTCGCTGCAACAGCCTGTGAGGTTATGAGAAAAACCCATGTCGCCATATGTGAATTCACTGTATGGCAAACTCACAGAAGGATTTCAAAGTGGAGCTGAGTAAATTCAAAGTAAGGAGTTCATTTATTCCAGGAACGAAAGAGCTCCTTCAGTTAATACCTTTAAATAACTGTTCTCCGACGTCATATTTTACTTCAATTGAAATCGCATTGGAAATAAACAGCCTTGAGAGAGGGAAAAAAACAAGCTCAGCTGAGAGATGCCAAGAATACACTTTAAAAACGGCAACAATCACTATCCTTTCCTACAGAAATCAAAGCCACAAGGCAGAGTTTACATGGCAGAGTCTCAAAATTGGTCAAAAAACCTCAGGCAGCTGACCAGTAATCTTCACTGCGTGGGTCAGGCTTACGTGGGAACCAGTTCACTTGTTTTCCAGCAAAAAGGCCAAGAAACAAAGAATAACGTGAAAAATCTGATGGAAGTTCTGTGAAAAAGAATTATTAGGATATAGACCTAAACCAATTAGAATGCACTACTCAAGTCCACCTATTCTTTGTGTCATTTCAAGATCATCTCTGCAGGTGATTTACTATGAGCACAGTGCAATTAGGAAAAGCAGATGGAAAAATGCCCAACATTTCTGTACATTGGGAATTTGGAACCTAGTTATTCCACAATTAAACTTTTCATCATATAATCCTGGAATGATGTGGGTTGGAAGGGACCTTAAAGACCATCCAGTGCCACCCCCTGCCATGGGCACCTTCCACTAGCCCAGGTTGCTCCAAGCCCCATCCAACCTGGCCTTGGACACTTCCACCCATTCCAGACAGCTATTTGTTTACAGGTATTTTCACTTTTGGAAGCCCAGCTTAAGGCTCACACTTGAATTTTGAGATACTGGGTGCCCCAAGTATCCAGAGACAGGCTCTCTGAAATGGAAAAACTCACTGCCAGTGGCAGCTTCCAAACTCTTGCCAGGAATGCAAACACTTATGCAAGAACTCCTAAAATTAAATGATAGACATCTCAACTGCAACACCTGACTGGGCAGAGCTTTATGTTGACTATTATCCTTCAAAGCTCATGTGAAGAGGGGAAAGGAAGGAAAAAACCTCCCCTGCATTTCTTTCTTACCTGGAGCGTTGGCAAAACTTTCCACTTGCTCTGCTGTACTGTGGTCAAGAGCTGCTGCCTGCCAAAAGCTCAGGATCCCCCTCCCAGAAGCGTCACTGGTACCGTGGAAAGAACTGTTGCTGCATGATTTAGAGCTCTAGAATCAGCCTCCAAAAACCCATTCCAAATCCATCCCTGTCCCTTGGGGACAGCACCGAGCTCAGCCAACTTCTAAGTATTTCTGGGCCAACGCCTTTTAAAGATTCTATTAAAATCATGAGGGCTCGGTTCTTACATATCTTTAACTTATCCACACCTTCATTCCCCTTCTTTTGCTTCCCTGCTGTAAAGTAAGAATGGTTTAAAAACAAAAACTCTAGGGAAAACATTAGAATAAGCTTTTATTTAAGTATTTATGGGTTTGTGGGGGAAGAAACCAACATGCAAAGGTGCCTGATGCACTCAGGCTTCAACTGGAGCTGCCAGTCCTTCTGCACTACAGTTGTGCAGTGGTTTCACACAAAATACCAACAAAACCAGCTAAAAATGGAAAGAGCTGGTAAAATTAACAGCTGGCTTCTGGTCAGGTAACACATGTAAAACAAATTTAGCTGAACATAAGGTCAGTATTTCCTTTCAACATCTGTTTCATTCTTTTTCAGTTCAATTGGTATCAGTTTTTGGGATTTCCTGGCATTTTGGCGCAGGCTGTAGCCCCAGGCAGCACACCCAGGCTGCTGGCACTGCCAGGCTGGAGGAAGGGCTGCACACACAAGGTGTGTTTTGTCATCTCCCACCCGTCATGTCTCCACAATGTGACTCAGCTTTCTGGTTTTGGGCTCCTCACCCCAAACATGAGCTCTGGTCACTGTCTGCAGCGAAGGGGACAATTGTGCAGCACTTCCTTTGGTCTCTATGGTCATAGCACTTAAAGCATGACAAAGTTGGAGTGACTCAAGGAAATCTGTCTGGGCTTTCTAGTAAAAGTAGTCATGAACAAACTTCTGACGCTGGCATTTTTCAGCCTCTTTAAATGCTGCAAGTAAAATTTATATGGAAATAATTTATGGCTATTGACAAGCTGGAATCTGAGTAAGTAACATAAATATATGTTTTACGCACAGACACAAACATAGACATGCCCAACGCATATATTATATTTTTGAGAGGAGAGATCAAGTACTTCCACAACAGTGGTCTTTGTCTTGTATCCAACCCTTGGCTGTGGAGCAAAGCCAGAGCTGGAGCAAACCCCATTTGGCTCCACACAGCCAAGCTTCTGGCCAAGCAGACCTTCAGCCCTGGATCTGAGCTGTTACACAGAATCCCAGAATGGGAATCCCAAATGAAATGGGCCTTAAAGACCATCTCATTCCACCCATAGGGATGTCACTCACTTGCTCCAAGCCCCATCCACACTGGTCTTGGACATTTCCAGGGATGGGGCAGCCACAACCTCTCAGGAGCAAGCAGCTCCTGTGATGCCTTTTCTTGGTNTGCCGGCTTGCATTTGAAGGCAGCCTCATATTGGCGAAGCATTTGCTCAGGGAGTTTGACTTTCTCCACAAGGCTTGCCCGGGCTCTGCTCCGCTCCCTCCTGTCCTGCTGGAGTGGGTGAGCAGTGGCACCTTCCTGCTCAGAGACCACCCTGGGAGCGGCACCTCACTGCCCCTTCCTGGGCTTCCTCTTTCTGTGCCGTGGCTCTCACAACTTCCCCAACCTCTCTGTTCCCTGGGCAGCCCTGCCCAGCTGACAAGGCCCTGCTCCTGCTCTTTTCCAAGGGCTTCAGTTTTCTGCCCCACCACCATTTCGGAGAGATTCAGAGTGCCAACAGCGAAAACGCCGAGCTGTGGCACGAGCTCCAGTGCCATCCCTGCTGATTTAGGAAAAAAGCTTTGAATCAGGTGCCACTTCATTTTTAGATAACTGTTATCCACACAGCCAAGCCCTGAGAGGATGAAGGGAAGGACCGAAGCCACTACAAATTGATGCCCAACATTCCCAGCTAAGGCTCTGGAGATGGATTAAAACTGAAAATAACATCTTTATACAATTCTTGGAAAGTTTTCTCTATCATAAGCAAAAACCAAATAATTTTCTCTTTACTGTAATATGATTCTTCCAGTACCAGGAGGTTAATTCCATCAGTGGTTACACAAAGCAGAAAAAACCCACAGAAGTAACAAAACCCATAAAAACACAGCAATTTAAACATGGCCTTCAGGAGTGTGACACAATAACTCTCAGTCACTAAGGAGCCACAAACAATGACTTCAAAAGTAAAAGGACAGCAATCAAAGGGAGGAAGAACCCCCAAATTTACATATCCCCTTGTTAAAAGAGCTTTGCAAAATCAGGGACACAAGGGGGACTTTCATGCTTCTCTCTGAGGCACAGAGGATTGGTTCAGGAAACTTAAATGAACTATGACTACTCTCTTACCAAACTACCTAAGCTTCCAATTTAACTATTTCTTAAGACATCGAGGGCTTACTGCCTCCCTTGCCAACTCAAACTCTCTCTCAGCATATTAAACACCCATGGATGTGTTGGCTCTGTGGTGAAAGGGAAATGACTGACACGTTACAGGGCAGAGATTACACAGCGCAAGTGTTCAAGCTCTTTTCAAGATGACTTTTTGTAAAGAAAATGTCAATTTGTCAACGCACTAAGTTGTGAGAACTACATCAGTTTAAATAAAACTGTTTGGAGGAGAGTTTAACCCCATTTATACTCAAAACAGCAGTTAAATGAAAACAGCCACTGAGTGGCCAGTAAAGGTCACTCTCATCTGGGGGAGAACAACCTTCCCCTGCCCACACCATTCCTTTCAGATGGTGATTTTGATTCAGATTTAACTTAATGCCTCGGAAGAAGCCATTCAATTTCACAGAATCATAGAAGGTTTGGATTTGAAGTCACCTTAGAGCCCATCCAGTGCCACCCCCTGCCATGGGCAGGGACACCTTCCACTAGCCCAGGGTGCTCCAAGCCCCGTCCAGCCTGGCCTTGGACACTTCCAGGGATCCAGGGGCAGCCACAGCTTCTCTGGGCACCCTGTGCCAGGGCCTCCCCACCCTCACAGGGAAGGATTTCTTCCTAATATGCAACCTAATTTTCTCTATATCAAAAACATCCTTATAAAAATTCAACCTGCGTTCTCCAGGCCACTGAGGAGTTGAAGAGCTCATTGAATAGCACACTGAGTTCATGAATTTGGGATTCTTGGAAAAAGGAATTTAAGTATAAAAAGCAAAATAACACTTGGAAGCATGTCTCAGCTGAATGAAATCACTCACCAAGAAAGCCTGTGTGGACATGTGCTATTCCAAGTGGAAAATGCCAGAGAAATGCAAGATGTTGGCAGGCTTTGCCATTAGCAAAGAGCTGGTTCTCATTACCATCAGCACAGGCTTCACAGCAGCTCCCTACGGGAATCCTACAGTGCCTGGGAAAAGCAGGAAGTCTGAGAGTATCATCACTGAAACAAACACAAACCCATAAAAATACAGTGTATTAGGGAAAGCCAGGGCTGCTTCCCAGCACCCTCCTCTTAGATGCTGTACAAGCTCCTGTTCCCATTTGTGTAAGGTTTTTCAACAGCACTGTCCTTAAGTCACAGCTGTAGGGCTTTGGTTACATGGGGAAGACTACTTTTTCTTCACAATACAACAGTCTCAAAACACCAGGTTTGTGAAAATTACAGAGTCCTGCCTTTATCAGGAGATAAAGGGGTGTTACACTCAGAGCTATGGTTAGAAACTCATTATCCATCCTCCATGGATTAAGGAGGAAAACGGTTCAAACAGAACAGCAGCATAAGAATAGTTGCTTCTGTATTTTATAGAAATTGTCTAGCACAAGAGATAGCCACTGTTGCAATGTTCACTTAAACACACACCCACATTTATGAAATTAAAGAATAGATGTGCCTCAGAAGTCTTTTAAAATTCTCCATTATAGGCCAGTTTCAAAAAACAGAACACAAGAGAATCAACCAGAAAGTTTCTAATTAGTTACATTCCACAGGTCTACAACCACCTCCTCCCCAAAACGTAGTTCTACGCTGCTTCTCCCAGGACTGTCAGATCAGGCAGCAGCTGCTGGCTTTGCACAGAGCTCGTTTTGCATCTGGGGTCAAAAGTCACAGGTTTTGGGATGGAGCATGCAAAGTGATCGAGCATGCCACAGCCAGAGCTGCTCCCTGTTCAGTGCAATCACCCACAGGTGCTGTTTGCTTTCCCATGAGATGGGACAGAATGAAACCTCTGCTTGGGGGCATTTATTTTTAGCGTCCATTTGACAGTGCAGTAAGTTAAATGCATGAGAAACACAGTTTTAGGAATTAAACCCTATTTACAATCTCTACCCTTGAGAAACAGACATGGTAATGGGGAGGGGGGGGAAAAAAGGCACCACCAAAGCAAAAGTAACCTCACACCAAACCTGTAAGGCCAAATCTTTCTATTTAATAGTCTGGCCAAGGCCATGGAGCAGATGGGATGAGACAGCCTGGACACGTGCATCTAATTCTTATTCCATCAGCTCCATCTATTCCCACATTCCACTTACCAGTCTTGTCCTTCATGCACGTTTATTAAAGTGCAATCCCTTGGGGGCTGGGACTGCCACTTACTGTAAGAAATACACACTTCTCTTACAATACATCTTATTGTAAGATCTCTGTGTGTGCACAAATACGGGCCTTTATAATGCCAGTAAATATAAAAGGATAATTTATTTTAGAAATGCACATTCCTAAATATCTTGGCAAAGGATATGAGCACCGATAATACCAGCAGGAAAAGAAATTAGAGTCTTACTGATTTATGCTGAAACCATTCTAAGGAAAATACCAGATGAATATCAAAGATGAGTCAGTGCAACAACTTTACTATCAGGTAACCACAAAAAAACACAGATGAGACTGATGCATCTCAAATAGTTCAGAACTTGTGTATGTGGAAGCTTTTGACCCCGTATTTTCTGTCTCCTTCCTAAATTTGCATATTTAGGGAAGCTGGAAAGATGGAAACACAAAGATTTGTGTTTGCAGGCTAAGCTGTACTTTGAAAAATACACTTTCAGCATCCTTAGCTGAAGTAATGTTGTTATCAGGAGAAAAAGCAGCTCTGTATCCTTCTCTCCAAGTTACCAGTGGTACCACTCATCTGGAAGGAGATTAACCATCACAATTAAATAGGGCTTGGACAGCAGCCCAGCTCAGAGACCACAGGCAGGATCCACTCCAGCTCCAACACCATCCCCAGGGACTCTGCCCCTCGCAGAGAGCAAAGGGCACTCCCAGAACATCATCCCTGGGCTCTGGGGGAATCTCTCTTTAGAATCACATGGATTTTATCATGGAAGCACCTGTTTTTCCTCCAGGGATCACTTAAAGAGTCTGGGAGACACTCCCACACTGACTCCTACTCTGGCTGTTTTCAGTCCAGATCCTAAAAACATCCTTCCCCTACACGCACTGAGAGTCTTGGAATTCCCAGCCAGCAGCAAAAGCATGAACTGAGATGGAAGTGTCATCCTCACAACCCACTCTCGGGGAAAGGAAAATGTTCTGGGAGAAAAGCTGCAGCGTCTGTGTCCCCTAGCACAGCTGCCAGCTGAGGCAGGGCCAGCACAGGCTGAGGAAGCACCACCGCTCACAGCCCACAATGAACAAAACTAATCAAATCTGTACATCTATCAATATATGGCTGATATTTTCCCCTCACCAACACTGTGGGCTTATTTTTTACAGGAACTGTGTCATGCTACATAACACCACAGAATCCCAGAAGGGACCTTAGAGCCCATCCAGTCCCACCCCTGCCATGGGTGGGCAACCTTCCACTATACCAAGTTGCTCCAAGCCCCAGCCAGCCTGGCCTTGGACACTTCCACAATGTGTTGAAGCTGGAGAACTAATTGATATTTCTAAAAAAAGTCCATGAATTCTCACTTGCAGTTATCATCACAATATTTTTCACCTTTAAAAACTAGAGTAAAGTTTAGATGTTCACTAGCTCCTTTTACTTTCCCCATAATCTGTTTAAAAAAATAAAAGAAAATAATATTAGAAGCTTTTTGATGTTTTGTTTGATCCTGCTTTGGGGACCACTTTCCCCTGTCCTAGAGCCCACCTCCCATCCCTGCCTCATGAGCTGAGTAACTCTGCTCCAGACATTGACACACAGGCTACTGGAAATTGGTACAGTCAGGAAATTTGGGTCATCTCTCTGAGGTAAACAGTAAATGAAAACCCTCAGGAAAGTCTGAATACCAAGGTGGTGAGGGGCTGCTTTTTTTCTTATTTTTAAAAAAGGAAGAATTCTTTTGAAAGTATTCTGTTACTACATCACGTTATTATAACCTAGGGCAGTGATGAGGTAATTTCCATTACCAAGGCAGGTTCTGGGATTTGTTTTTCAGACTACTGAGAAAGACACAGTTATATCACAGTGCCACAGCAAACACAGACAAGAGTTCATCACCTCGCAGCAAGATCCTGCTGCCCCTGCCCGTGAAATCAAAGAGAAATCCTTCCACAAATTATGTGGAGCTTCTGTTTAGAAACAGACAAATGAAATGAAACCAGACCAGTTGCAAAGTGTGTCTCCTGAGTGGCCCCCAGGCTTTAACTGGAAGCTGAATCCCTAGCTGAACCAGAGCTGTAGGGAGGGACCTGCTTTTATTGCTTAAATCATGTCCAGACTGTAAGGCACCAATATTTTTGACATGTACTTTTCCATCAATGTCAACTAAACAATTAGTTAAGAATTCAGTTTTGCTCCCTCAAGGCCACTCCCCTTCCTCAGATACTGCCCTGAAGGATAGGGAGACTCTGCTCCACAGCAGTGTCAAGTCAAAAGAAAATTGGAATTTAACCTCTCAACTCCACACATTCACCACAGGCCATACCACACTCCGAGCTTTTATCTCTTGAGCTAGAAATTTTCCATGGAAAACTAAGTATTTCCTCATATTTTGTAGTCAGTTTCCATACACTTGAACTTCTGGGTACAAGCGGGAGACACCTCCTTCTCTGGATGCTGCTCGCTTCTATCCCTGGTATTTTCCAGCCCAAGCCATTCAATTAACTTCATGTGATCTGAACTCACAGTTCCCAAGTCTCCTGTTCCACTGCCAACGCTGTCCTGTTCCTGCTTACGTGGAAGGCACCGAAGTTGCCACATCCCTGGATGTTGCACATCAATTCAAACCCTCCAGCAGAGCCATTCCCATTATTCCTGCAGCAGTGTGCACCTGGAAGGTCATTGCTGCACTGCACTGGGTTCAGCCCTTGGCGCTGTCAGGAAGAACTGAGGTTATCCAAAGTGTCCAGTGAAGTTTGCTCAATGGCTTTGCAGGAATACCTCTGAGGGAAATACTCAGTGCTCGCCCCATGCTCATTACTCTTCCCCTTTGTAGGATGAAAATTCACGAACTGAAGGGAAAAATTATGGCAAAACCTGAAATATTTCTCAGTCTAGCTGGCTTAGGCCAAGTGGCAAAAGGAACCTATTCAAAGTGCCATGAACATTATACTCATGATAACAATGTTCAATGGAACATATTCAAGTTAAGATGAAATCAAGTATGCAACCCTAGTGATGCAGCAGCATTGGATAACTTTTCTTCCCCCCCACCTCTATTTTTTTTTTGGCTTTTTTTCTAATTTTTTTAAGAAAAACAAATCATAACAGCACTTGGTGCCAAGAGTCAAACTGGTGTTTTTCCAGTGCAGAGTGACTGGCTGTGCAGGAGGAGATTCATTTATGTGATTCAAGCACAAATCAGTATTTGCATTTCTCTTTTGTTATGGATCTCTGCCACAGGGGAACAATAAAGTGCAGAAAGGTGGACAGGGCCAACGTGGAGATCTGGAGAGACAACAGTGCTAGAAGAACATTTATCTCTACACTGTATATTGAAAACATCTCACTAACAAAAAGGAAATAAAATAAGCACATCAGTTTTAGATTCATGCTTTCTGTCTGGAATCCTTAGCAGGCTGAACAACTCTTGGTAACCACAAAGCAGCTGATCCCATGCATCAATAGTTTCACGTGCATCTCACCCTACTGAGGTGCTGAACAGCATCTTCTGCCAGGAACATCCACTGCACTTAAGGTCCTACCCACACCACTGCTCCTCCTCCTCCCTTGGGGTTGGAGCAGTGACCGGGAGTCTGCATCCCATCATCCACATGGCAAGTCCCACACTCAGCAGTTCAGGCGGCCAGAGGGATCTTCCCCAAAGGGAAGGCACAAGGTGCCCGTGGACAAGCTCGGGGCAGCCCCAGCAGCTCCAGCTCACACCAGCTCCCCAGGGAAGGGGACAAACGCCAGTGCAAACCCCTGAGCTGCTGGGGGGAGCACGACCACCAGCACAGGAACTGGTCCCACCACTGAGGCAGCAGCTTCTGCGCTGGTGCAGCGGGACTGGCCAGAGGCCGGACAGGGCAAATTACCCTGCACCTGTAAGTGTGGGAGCCTGGTCCCAAAGAGGCACCGGGAACCCCACGGAAACCAGGGTGTTCCAGGCCAGGTTGGACGGGGCTCGGAGCCACCTGGGCCAGTGGAAGGTGTCCCTGCCCATGGCAGTGGGTGGGACTGGATGGGTTTTAAGGTCCCTTCCAACCCAACCCATTCCGTGATTCTGGTCCGTGATCACATCAATGTAAGCGAACAGAAACCTGCTAAAGGCTGTGACCAGGAACTCTTACAGGCATTTCTCTCACATCAGACCCAAGAGAAAAGCTGCTCTCGCAGGCATTTTGCGAAATGTTCCCTCTGCAGCCGTCCTGCCGCACTTCCCCACAGCTCCCACGGCCGATTGCTTCACCGCCGGTGCCAGCCGCGGGGAGAGGGGCCGGGCACGCACCCCCGCCCCGGCTGGGGATGCAGCTGCGGGACCTGTGCAGGGACCCCGCGGTCCCGCTCCCACCCCGCTCCCCCCGCGCTGCCTCCCCCGTACCTCTCGGAGCCCTCGCCGCGGAGCGAGCGGGGCGGGCGCGGCCGGGGGTGTCCGCGCAGGGACCGTTCCCCGCGGGGGCTCCGCCAGCCCCG
>VZTH01008594.1:11670-58397 GCA_013397815.1 Aleadryas rufinucha
GGGCGTGAGGGGGGACAGGGGGTTTGAGGTGGACAGGGAGTGTGAGAGGGGCAGTAGCTGTGAGGGGGAACAGGGGCTGTGAGGGGGAACAGCGGGTGTGAGGGGGAATAGCAGCTGTTTGAGGGGACAGGGGGTGTGAGGGAGACGGCGGCTGTGAGAGGGGACAGCGGCGGGGCTGCGGTGGCTCCGTCCCTCCGGGCGCTGCGGTGACCGGGCCGAGGGGGCGGAGGAGGCCCAGGCGCTGCCGGGGGGGGAGGGGCGGGCGGGCAGTGCTCGGCCGGAGCCGGAGCGAGCGACTGATGTGGCAGAAGACAGTAATCAAATAAATTGAATTTGCATTAAAATATCCCTTGCTTTAAAAAACCCTCGCGGTCGCGGCGGGTGTTCCTGTGGGAATATGCCTTCTGCAAGGTGTTTGATTCAGCAGGTGTGACCACAAAACACTTTCATTCTCTGCAAGTACCTCGCGAACATTTGCAGGGGAACGCTTTCACTTACAGACTCTTGGTTTTGAAAGGATGGGTGTTGAAACAGCGCTGACTGTGCCCTGTGAACCTCGGCCAGGTCCACCAAGGTGTTGCTTGAGCACGCAGTTCCCTTTGGTCCACGTTTACACTTCCATCTAAAAAGCGGAATTTTGAGTCACTATTAATTCTACCACTTTTGCCTTTTGTGATGATTAAAGACCATAAATTTCCCTTCCATTCATTCACATTTTTTTCTGTTTTCCTTTAATGGACTTAAAATTGAGGTGTTTTGAAATAACACTGAAATATATGTCTAAATTGTATTATTTGCTGCATCATTTCCTGCTCAAAGAGGGAATGGCTTTAAGCTGAAGGAGGGCAGGTTTAGCTTAAGAAGGAATTGTTCCCTGTGAGGGTGGAGAGACCCTGGCACAGGGTGCCCAGAGAAGCTGTGGCTGCCCCTGGATCCCTGGAAGTGTCCAGGGCCAGGCTGGACAGGGCTTGGAGCAACCTGGGCTAGTGGAAGGTGTCCCTGCCCATGGCAGGGAGTGGCACTGGATGGGCTTTAAGGGTCTCTTCCAACCCAAACTATTGCATGGTTCTATGATCCTTTGATTAACACTCAGAAAGGTATTTCCCACCTGGGCTTTTGGACTTCATAATGAGTCAGTGGGAGAATCATACAGGCTCAAACCTCAGTTGCTGCTTGCCCATAACCTGCACTCTCAACGTGACACCTCCCAAAGATGCCAGTTCTTCTCCAGACACACCAAAAGACGAGACTGAGTTTCACTTCAACATTGACGTCAAGCTCTTTCCAAAGACCCATTTTTACACTGGGGCTTTGCACAAACTCAGTGCCTAAATTGGAACTCACTAGTTTGAAAAATGTGGTCATAAAAAAGCAAAGATAAAGGGGGGAAGAAGAGGCTTAAATGACTCAACTGAGACCTCCTCAAAGTGCAGCAAACCAAAGGATACTGTTCCACAAGTGAGGGGCACGTAGGTGGCATTCACATTGTATTAACCAAGTCCCTCAGTGTCTGGCAAAGCAGTAGCCACAATTAGAGGACAGCAAGCCACTCCTTGGCACAAAGCAAGCCAGAAACCTCATTTCCTCCATCATCTTACTGGTCCCCTGCTGTGATGCACCGAGGGGCTGAGCCACTCTGGCCACTACTGATGACCCAGTGGTCTGTCTCATTTGTGAGGGAAAAAAAGCAGGGTAGTGCTGCCCTGTAAGGGCTGTCACAAAGAAGGGCGAGTTTATGTTTAGAAAGCCAGCCTAGGACTGCCAGCTCAGAAAGCGACTCTTTGATGTGGCAGCCTCCTCCTCCACATCCTCATTGTGCCCATTTGAGGGAACATTAACCAGAAAAACGCAGCGAACCCACAGTGGTGCCATTATTTGGGTGCTTTTATCTTCCACGTCACCCACTGTCTGAAGACCACCTCGTTTCTTGGTAGGAAAGGACTCTGAAATGTGTCAGAAGAGCTCAGTATTGGTCTGGAGACATGTAGAGATAACAAAAGCATGAATAAAATTATTCTCATTGAGTTAGGTACCCTTTCCCCTTTGACTGGGGATGGACCAGCAAGGCTGAGGGTCTGATGCCCTTGTCTGTGCTCTAAATCCCCCAAATGTACTTGTTTGAAGTGTCCAAGAGATGCCCTTCTAAGGACAAGAGGAGCAGAGTTCCCAGAGCTCAGAGGTGACCCTAAGTGCCCAGGGCAGGTGTGAGCCACATTCCTGGGGCTCACCCTTCTCCACCTTCTCCCTGGCACAGCCCTGCTCCAGCCACAAACTTGTGTGGAGCCACGTGCTGCTCACAGGCCTGATCAGCTTCCCCTGAACTCTGCCAAGCAGGGGGGATCTGCAAGCCCAGGTTTTATCTTTGACTCTCTTTCTCAGCATTTTAAATCTCTCCAAAGCACAATTCCCAGGGGATGGCTCTGGTTGTAATTTTTTGTGGTTTACAGATAGCAAATGCTGGAATAAACACACCCCCAGCAAACAGGGGAACTCCAGTATTTCCATTAGAACTCCCAGAGGTAGTTCTGATTATCAAAACTCCGATTTCTCCCTGGTCAAGGAAACAACTCAGACTCCTGATAAGGAGCTGAGTAACTAAAAGTCAAAAATTCCTCTTCCCTTCTTATTGACGCAAGGAGAAAGAAAAAGCTTTTTTCATACATTATGACTGTTCTTGTTATTTCATATAATTATTTTTGGTCTTAATCCTGTTTCTTCAGGAAAATTATGGGTAGGGTTTCATGATTTATTTTTTTTCCCCTGTGACAAAGGGAGCTTAGCAGCTGCTTTCCCCCATCCCTCATTCTTCCCCACGCACTGCAGGTCCTGTGTTGTGGGGTGCCCCACCAACGAACCTCGGAACGGGTTGAGAAACCTCTTTCCACTGTCTTTGATGCAGAGTTTGTTTTTTCTAATTTCAGGCTATTTCAGCCCACTAAGAGCTGCCTGCTGCCGTGTCCCTGACCCCACGTGCCGCGTGTGTGTCCGGAGCTGCCGGAGCCCCCAGACCCCGCGCTGCCTCCTCGCCTTCCCTCCCTTCCCGCGGCTGCTGCGCTGGGGAATCGAGCCCTGGGCTGCGGCGAGGCAATGACAGGGTGTGGGAAAGGGCCTTGAGAGGCACCGAGCACACAGAGCTCTCTTCTGAAGCAGAGCTGTGAGGGAAGCCATGCCAAATTACAGGGGGCCCCTTAGCGCGCCCTCGAGGGCACAGCTTCAGGCAAACCATGGGAAAGGGAGGGTGGGAGTATCAGGACAAACACGCAATTAAGTAAACAAAGAGGGGTGTTTTGTCAGCTGTTTCACACAAACCCACTATTTTCTTCCAGACACTTCACCATGTATCAGAGAAAAATCCCTCTTTGCTCAGGCTCACAAACACGAGGTGTTCCATGGAAGGCTGACATTTGCTCTTGTCAAGATAAAATATCTCTCCTCCTGTGGTGAAAATCATTATCTATAGCACCATGAGGTGAGGGGGGGACTGTAACTTGCTATTAAAACTTCTAGTGAAAAATAGCCATTGCATGTACTGACATGGTTTAGCTGGGGCCCTGCCTAAAGGCAGGATTTTCAGGCTGGTGCCTCCTATCATTGACATCTGGCAGAATAACTGCACTCCTTATTTCCACTTCACTCCTCTAAGACCATTTATCAGATGTACCAGGGCTGCAGAAAAATGGCATTTCCTCTAAGTCAGTTTGCCTCTGCCCTTAATTCCCCACTCCCACAAGGAAACATTTCCCCTATGACATAAAAAATAAGTAATAATTCTGGAGGACTTTCCACTGTGAATGAGAAAGCTTTGCACCAGAAGGGACTTCTGAAGGGAGTTCTCAATCAGGTGTTTGATTCCTTGATATTCCTTCTCTTCTTTCTCTCCCTGCTTCCACCTACATGGTGGTTTTCTGGGGCTGTGGACGAGTCACCCAGGGCACTCATGGAAACAAACATAAAGGGCTAAAATAACAGCAGGTTTCAGACACAATCCTGAAATATCCCCTGAGTGCTTGAAGTGCAGCACGTCGGGGGAAACCTTCATATTAAGGGAGAAGTCGGTCCCTGTAATTGCCTGTTATTGTATCTATGGTGTCTGGCCTCATAAAACAATAGGATCACAGGAGAACTGGCTGGAAGGCACCTTGGGAGGCTCCTATCCAACATCCAGCTCAAAGCAGAGGCAGCTCTGGGGTCAGACCAGGTTGCCCAGGGCTTGATATTCCCAGCTTTCCTTGAGAGGAAACTGAATTTTCATGTGACTTAGACTTGTGACTTTTCAACAAATTAGAATAATTTTATACTGAGACTGCTCCTCTTTATACTAGGACATTTTAAATGACATGAGTACAGGATCAAATATCTTATTAAATTATATCCGGGAGTACCACTTACATCATGGATATAAATAAAGTTGCCTCAGTCTAAACAAAAATCAGTCACTAAAAAAGACAATAGACAAAAAACCCCAAACATTCTAAGAACATGAATGGCATGGAGCTCATTATTCTGAAGATCTGTTGTCCTCTCTGTCATTTCCCACCTGCCTTCTTGCCCAGTACCTTGCTGACAACTGTGCCCAGCAGTGGGCATGATTTCCCCTTGAAAAAAATCATGTGGCTATCACATATTTGTAGATAGAATGCAATGTTCCCTGGGAAGAAGTGAGGACTCACAGGTCCAGAAGTCTCAGCTCTGTCCTATAACCGTTATTAGAGAAAAAGTCAGTGCAAACAAAAAGCTACAATAAATAGAATTCAGTTGGAACTTCAAACTAAATATCAGTAACTAATGAAGACCTTGTGATCAATACAGAAATCAAGAGAGATTAAGTCAACCCCACTCCTAAGAAGTGCAAAGAACTCCCCCAAGTACCACAAGGAAACTGAAAGGAACCCAGAGATTATATTGGAAATACACTTTTGAGGAGATATATTTCCATTAAATAGCTGAAGGTGTTGTTTGGGCAACCTTGTTTGCCCTTTTCAGAGTAATGGCGCCATCAACATTTACTTCACCCTGTGTTATTAACATCATGGGTCGCTGGGTTTATGGTTCATTCAGGCTCTTCAAAGACAAGACTTCACTTAAAGGGTAACTTGCACATTTCCTCTCCCAAATGAGGCCATTTCTTTCTAATGCCTTCCTTTTCTTTCCATGCAGCCATTACTCTTCGGCTTCTCTGCTGACTAAAATCAATCTGAGCTCTGCTGTGACCACAAGAGACTCGGTTCCACATCAGAAATTATAATGGAAACCCAGGAGCAGTGCAAAACTCCAGGTGTGACAGACCAGCGAGAAGCTCTGGAGAAATGCATTTGCTGAGTTTTGCATCTTCTGTTGACAAACTCTGCCTTCATCTCTTTGGGTCATTTTGTCCTCATTCTCCTGAATTCTCATTCTACTTTGTCTCGCATCCATGAACTAAATTAGACATGAAAACCCCACATCAAAGACTGATATGAGACACTACACCAGGCAGAGAGCTGGGTTTATTTTAAATATGTCCTAATATTCAGGAAAGTTCCTAGATATCATCAAAGTTTTTGACTATCAGGAAACCTTATTCCCTAATGCCTTAAATCTATTATATCGTTATGGCAAAGGCAAAGCACATAAAAACATTCCCTAACCACAAAGAAACACTCTGTAAAACAAGTTAAACTCAAACAGGACAATTTTTTAACCAGTAAGAGTTATGGACCCTCAGTCCTTTTCCATCACAGGAAACAAAGATCTTTTTGTGTGCTGAGGCTGAATTTGAATTTTCAAAATACTTCTAGAGCAGCAGAACCTCAATGTATTGATTCAGTCTGGTACTAAGCATTAAATAATCAAAAATAAGTCTTATATGGAACAATCTCCCAACCTGCTCTTTCAGGAAGAATTGAGTCCAAATTTGCAGAATACACAGAGAAGTGAGCAATTTTTAACATCTGCAGAATGAGGAAATTGTATTTTTTTCTGGCTGCGTTTTTGTTTGACGCTAAGGAAGTGATCAGCTGCAAGTTCAACGTGTTTGCCTTAATATACAAATAAAAACAAGGAAATCGGGAGCCAGCTGTTTCTCAGGGATTGTACAGACTTGCACATCTCTCCCTGAGAAATTATGAAATCTTTTCTTTATCTTATAAATGGTCAAAGGCACTCTGGAGTAAGAGCAAACCTAAAGATTTCTCACTGACAGCTGAATCTGTGAGTTGCTGTTCCTTATCAGATTGATCCTTGGCAGTCAATTCTATGCAGGGATGAATATTTCCATTATTTATTTCTGAAGTGCAGGATCCTTGTGATTAACGACATCTGCTCCCAGAAATAGCTGGAAAACATTAGGATGAAGCAAACATCACCCACACCACTCTGCCTGGCAGCAAGCCATCACTCTCCCCAGAATAACAAACTGACAGATCATTTTGCAAGTAGAAGTTAAGAAACAGAAGTAAACCCCGGAAATATCCAAAGCCACCATCACACAGAGATCATCTCAGAAGAGCTGATAAATACATGGTGCATGCAGAAGGATTGTTTTACAACTCTACAGACAAACCTGGGCATTCCAATACAGCAAGAAAAAAAGAGCATTTCATGTCTCAGGACCTGACTATCCCAATTAACCTTTTTGCACAATGCTGAGTTACAGAAATACTCTGGGTAATTTTCCTCTATCTTCCCTCGTTGTCTTAAACTTTGGGGTCTGCTGGCCACAGCCTGGCATCTCTGGTGCTGCTGCTCAAGGCTGTATGAGGCAAGAAAAGGCTTCCAGCCCTGTGATCTCTGTTCTGCAGCTCCATGCTCTACCCTGGCACAAAGAGGTCTGGGGAGGGGGGTGGGTCTAAGGCAGCTAAATTCCTAACAAATTAAAATCTCTGTGGCGAATGATTCCTAAACATGGGTTGTGCCTTGGGATTTTTACTCTTTACCTCTCACAGTAATGAACTGGACCCTCCCAGGATAAGGTAGTTTTTCATCACATAAGAAAATTGAGGAGATCCCTGTGATTCTGTGAATAAGGGGGCTTCTTCCCCACAAGCAGTTTCTCTTCTGGGAGGGCCTGTCTCCAGAACCCTACCTTTAAACTCCAGGTCTGTCTCACCCACTGCTTTGGGGGAGAACCAAAGATCAGAGTGCAGAGCACCAGAACAGGAGGGTCAGGTTGTGTATCAGGAAAGGTTCTCCCCCAGAGGGTGCTGGGCGCTGCCCAGGCTCCCCAGGGAATGGGCACGGCCCCGGGGCTGCCAGAGCTCCAGGAGCGTTTGGACACCGCTCCCAGGGATGCACAGGGTGGGATTGTTGGGGTGTCTGTGCAGGGCCAGGGCTTGGACTGGATGGTCCCTGTGGGCCCACTCAGGATATTCTCTGACCCAATGATGCATGCCTTATCTACTCACCCCTTACAAGTATCACTATCTACTGGAAAAGAATACACAGCAATTTGCCAAATAAAACAAACCTTATACAGGAATTAGTAGAGGATGTTATTATTTGATAGAGCATAATCCTTTTTATTAGTGACTAAATGGGTGCAACAGCTCAGCCCTCAATGATTATGCTTCTTTACATTCCTGAATATTCCCAAAATAAATTCTGCGAAGGGACATAACTCTCCATTTACCACGAGTCCAACAGGGCTTACTCCTGTGGAGGTGCCAAGTTAAACAGCTGAAGCAAAAATACCCACAGATTGAAGCATAAACTATATTTTTGTCAGTATGTGACACCAGAATGTTTCAGTATAACAAACCAGCCCTGCTAGTGGCAGAAGGACACAGTCCTGTGGCAGAAGGACACAGTCCTGTGGCACTTGCAGGAGCAGGCAAGTGAATGAAACACATGAGAAAAAGAACACACATAATGTTCATAATTTCATAAAGACCCTGGTGAAGAATCATCATGGTAACAAGGAACTCAAGTATGCAAATTGTTAGAAATAGTCAGGATGCAGAAAATAAGGAGAACAAAGCAGTTCTTGTGCTTGAGACGTTTGCAGAATTTCTCTTTTCTTTGTTCCACCTTTTGTTTGGGGGAATTCCGCCCAGCTGCCCCGGTGAAACATCACTGACTGCAGAGCAGAGCCCTCACCTACAGCTGCCCCCTCCACTCCTGGGCCTGCAGACCCCGACCCTTCTCCTTTAGCTCTGCTTGCCCGTTTTTCAAACCCAGAAGTAACATAAACCACCACCAGCATTCAGCAAGCATCATCAACACCCAGAGCTCAGCAAGCAGCCACAGCAAACCAGCCCTGGCAGCACGTTCAGCACACTTTACATCAGCATCCCCTCTCGTTTGATGCCAACACACAGAGCTTATTCCAGCACTGTGCTTATCAGAACAAACCCTCGTTTCCTTGCCGGCCACCTCTTCCCTTTCCATGTGGGAGGATGGCATCTCATTCGATGAATGTAAAAATATTCCCTGCTGACTCTTCCCTAATGAGACCTCTCCCTGTACACCCCCAAACAAAGCTTCCTGTGGAGACAAATTGTGCCAAAGCTCTATAAAACATTGCCATCAATCCTGCAGCCAGCTCTGGTTCTGAATACGACTTGGCACTACCTTTTTATTCTGTTGTGCACACATTTGCCAGGGGGATTGAACACCACATAAAAATGCATGGAGGCTTTATGGACTTCTGTTCCAGTCCAGGTTTAAATCAGCAGAACTATGAGGCGATGGAAGCTTCTCTAGGCAGGACATCACTTAAGCCCTGTTGAAGTCCCACTGACGTCAAAGAAATATAAACATGCGTAATTTTAATTGTGTGCTTAAAGGCTGGTCTGAAATGGGTCACAAATGGCCACCTTCTCTATTTGTTCTGAATCCTATGGGATCATTTCCATCAGGGGAATTAATTCTCATGTTCACACATTCATTTTTCCAAGACCAAATCCTTTCTGCATTCTCTGTGTGTAAACCATCCTAAGCCTAACCAGGAGAAAATCCTAAAGCCTGAGTACCTGACAATAAAAGCCTGCATTTCTTATAATAAACAGTTGAAAACAAACCATTACTGTGCTTAATGATTAATTTGCTACGTCTTTGGTTTTCAGCTTTGCCTAAGGCTGCAGGCTGCTCTTCCAGGCCATTACTTGCTACAAACATCCAATTTCCTACGTATTTCCTTAGGATTTATTATAACACTACTGAGGGGTAAAGGTCACCAAACAAGTCCTTCTGCCAGAAGCCTTTTCCCACCCATACTCCACCTTTCCAGTTTGGTTCTCAAGGCTTCTGATTTCTGTTGTCCCTTTAGTACTATCACCCATCAGTAAAGACTAGACATGGAATTTTATCATTTATGGAATATACAGAATCATGGAATGGTTTGGGTTGGGATTGAGCTTCAAGTTCATCCTGTTCCACCCCCTGCCACGGGCAGGGACACCTTCCACTAGCCCAGGGTGCTCCAAGCCCCATCCAACCTGGCCTTGGACACTGCCAGGGATCCAGGGGCAGCCACAGCTTCTCTGGGCACCCTGTGCCAGGGCCTCCCCACCCTCCCAGGGAAGGGTTTCTCCCCAGTATCTCATCTATCCCTGCCCTCTGGCAGTGGGAAGCCATTCCCTGTGTCTGTCCCTCCATCCCTTGTCCCAAGTCCCTCCCCAGCTCTCCTGGAGCCCCTTTGGGGGCTTCTCTTCTCCAGGTGAACACCCCCCAGCTCTCCCAGCCTGGGGGTTGTCAGGGACTGACTCTGAAGTTAGTTGGTGTCACTGTAGGCAATGGGCATTCCCTGCTCTGGCTACTCTGGATGGACACGTCCCCTCTGCTCCCAGGCCAGCCCTGAACTCAGGCTCCCATATCACAGCTCTCTGCTACCAACCACGTGAGAAAAGGCAATTAAAAATGTGTCCTGCCACCTAAAATCCCACTGTCATTGGGATGGAATGTGTGTTCCAGGCAGGGCTGGAGGGATTCTCAGGCGCTGAGATAAAGCCCTCAGAGCAGCTGTGCTTGGAGAGGCTCTGGCACACAGAACAGCCCCCAGGATGCTGTCCTCCAGTAGCCACTCCCAGCACAGCACTGGGGGGACTGGCCCAGCATGGCTGGGAGGAAGAGAGAACAGGACAGAGTTTTTTCCCTCCTCTCTCCTGCCTCTCACAAAGCAGTTTGTGCCTGCTTTGCTCCTTGCCACCAGGCCACCCCCTCCCCATTCCTCATGTGCTGCTCAGCACCCTCCAATGTTTCCATCGCTTCCCAGACAATGGGATGATTTGCAAGACATTATTTTCTAAGGATTCCCTCCCCTGTATCCAGATGAATATTTCCTCCATTACTTTGCCTGCTATTTTTAAAGACACCTGAAACTCTTCTTTCCCCGTCCAGTATGTCCATAGAAGGTGAACTGTCATGGAGCCAAGTCATGCTGTATATTTACCTACTTTATTACCCTCTCAGAACTCCAGCCTTCCAGGCACTTACCTGGTTTATTTCTGGGTCTGAACTTCTTCCAGCTCTTCTCTGCTCAGAAGGGAATGACAGGATCCAGGTGGAATTGCACTAAAAACCATTACATCCCACTCTGGTACAGGGTGGGACCAACCTCAAAATCATACTGGGTCAACTTCCTAATAACTGAGAAGTTACTTCTGTAAGGAAACCATAATTATTGAACATCTTTGATTTACTGATCAACCCATTAGCAGCCTGCTGGATATTTCAAGGAGTTTTGCACTTGAGATGGCAGAATTTAATTTTTCTCCCTTTTGACAATGCTTCACTCAAACTCTGTTTCATACTAAGCTGCCATCCCTTCAGCCAGTAGTTTTGTAAAACTCTGCCAGGAAGGGATGTTGCAATTTTTAAGGGGCATATTACTATTCCTGGGTATAAAGAGTTGGTTTTAGCCCAAGCTTGAACAAAACAACACCTGAAGTTTTGAAAATTTGATTCACTTTTGAAGTCTTAAAAGCACATCTTGGATCCAGGCCTCTTCTTTTTGAAATTGTTATTCTTCAGTGTAAAACATCCAGATGCTTTATTGTTTCAAAGAACTGAGCAGTAATTCTAACATTCTTGAAGGTCCCAGTGCTTGCAGTTCTAACTGAGCTCTGGTCATAAATCCAGGCTAATAGTGCTCAGAAAATCCCAAGTAGTCCAGCAGACACAGAGGGCCATTAGCAAGGAAAGATTAGGTAGAAAAAACTAATTGCTCCTTCCCTGATGGAAACTATTTCCAGTTTAAACTCAGCACAGTGGTAAAAGCTCCACAGGACTGAAAGGATCCCAAGGAGGGGATCCCTGCACTGAGGCTGACTCGGGAACTGTTTGTTCCAGCAAAGGACTCTGCTCCTCCTCCATGCCAGCTCTGACAGTGCCAGAACAATTCCCTGTTTTTACTGCAGTTATGCAAGCCTTGGATTGTGCCTGGCACACAAATAGTCTTCAACTCCCATCCCAAATTAGAGAAATACCTGTGCCTTTTCCCCATCCATAGCCTGAAGTGATTGGATGGGAATGCAGGAGCAAAGGGTGAGAAGGAAGACCAGAAATTCCATCTGCCATGGTTTAATTTTATCTTCTCTGCAACAGGCCCCTGGTGCAAAGGGGGTGCACAGAGCATGGTGAAATTCTGAACCCATCAGCACCACACAAAGCTTCTGAACTCATGTCATCCATTGGTGTTAGGGGCTTGAAATAATCTACATCTAAGTCAAGTTGACTGCAAGTTCCTACAGTGGTTAAGTAAGATTTTATCTACATTTTATCTAAAGCCAGACCTCTCCAAAAGCACATGCTATAGATTTCTTAGCCAGATTGGAATTAGGTCTGGAGCTTCAAATACACCAAATAAATTGCTCACAGTGGGCTCTCAGAAAACCCTGTAAATACAGGTTTATGTGGCTGGATGTGCCACATATGTAAAAATACCTCCACACACTCTGTATCTCTATAAATGTATCTGTCCAGATGGTATGAGCCACAAACAGGCACAAAAAATAAGGTAAACACAACCTGCATCACAGTGGATAATATCCATTACTGCCAACCAAGAAAGGCAAAAGATACCAAAGGAGAAATACTCACCAGCTGAGGTTTCCCCTGTACAACTGGACATGCTCAGGTTTAACAAATTCACAGAATCCCAGAAGGGTTTGGGTTGGAAGGAACCTCAAAGCCCATCCAGTGCCACCCCCTGCCATAGGCAGGGACACCTTCCACTAGCCCAGGTTGCTCCAAGCCCCATCCAACCTGGCCTTGGACACTTCCAGGGATCCAGGGGCAGCCATAGCTTCTCTGGGCACCCTGTGCCAGGGCCTCCCCACCATTAAGGTAAAAATTGCTGCCAAGAAAGTTGGAAGATTAGGAATGATGCTTTCCATCAGGGTGCTCATCACTCTCTGGTAGCCAGATGCTCTTCTGTACAGCAAAGATGTTCCTGCATCCTTGTTGATTCCAGATTTAATTTTGCCTTGCTAATGTTCACCAAAAGCTGCAATTCTTGAGTATTTTCACGGGACCTGTGCAGCTCTTCCCTCTGTGAAAAGACAACTTGACTGAGTTATCAGCTCTAATTCTCTTCTCTTCTCAGATGATTTATGGGCTGATTTATCTCGACAACTCACAGCTGTGATCCTGCTCAGCCAATCCTGTGTCTCTGCTTGCTGGAAGGACTGGGAAATTTGATCTTTTGGATAGTGACAGGCACAAACCTAAGACACAAATGCCACTGTGTGGTGGTTTCTGCTAAAAGAGGTACAAGACACAGCCAAAACATTTGCTGGGAGCGAGACATTAGGTGGATAGTTAGGGATCAATAAACGGGATCAGGATCCTAAAACTTCAGCTGGAAATAGGCTGGCTTTGAGAAAACTGAGGTCATACTCAGCCAACAACATGTCAAGCAGCTGAGAGCACATGGGCAAGAGTCATCCTGAAAGGAGGGGGTCGTGGATGCATGTCTGGAAAGCCAATAAACTGGGGCTGAGCATGGATGTACCTGAACAAACATGAGTACAGTATTTCCTCAGGTAAAAGACAACTTGCTTGCAAACCCCTCCTCACGTGCACAGAGTGACCTGGAAATGTCTCTTAATTGAAATGCATAAGGAGGGCAAATCCAATGAGCACAACTCACACCTGGTACCCAGAGCTTGCAGTCACAACCCCCAATCCATCTTGTTGGTGAGATTATTTGCACTTTGTGACACAGGCTCCCACTGCCCCTGCATCCCAGGTATGGTGATTTTGGTAAGAACTCCAAAGTGTGCCCCAGCCCAGGGGACAAGGCAGAGGTGACAAATCAGTCCTGTTCCTCTGCTCTTACACTTGGGGGTTTGGCACAGGAACCTGAACAGTTCTCACCAGGCTGCACATGAAGCTAACAGCAAAAGCCTAATTTTAGTCTCAGGCAAAAGACTAATTTTAATCTCAAAGTCACCCTTCCTCTTCCAGCTCTCAAAGAACTAGTTCATTTGTTTATTTCTCCAGGGATATCTTGGATAAAGCTTAAGGTGATAATGCAGTGTCTCGCATAAAAGGGTAAACATGGAAATTTGTGACAAACTAGAAACATGCAAAACAAATAATTACTCACTTCCTAATACTATGCTTTCTTTTAAATAAAACCCTATATTGCCCTCATGTTCTGTCAGAAGAAGGGAGAAACTTGGTCGCAAATACACAAGCTTTGAGACTGGGATTAGGTGAAGATTTGAGAACATTCACATGATCCATAATGCCATTAATAGCGAAGACAGCAATGGGTTTGCTCTTAAGAATACACATCTCCTTAAGCAATTTATCTCTGAGCCTAAGGGAGAACAAATATCTATGGTTGGTGTCTGGAAATACATAGATGGGCCCTCATGTTCTCTGAAAGAGGCAGGTCACGTGCTGGAACAGCAGCAGAAGCCTCCCAGGAAATCTGTAACACAATGCACACACCTGAATGATTTTTGTTCTGGGGCTTGTGTCAGCAGCTTAAACCCCCAACAACCTCCCATTCAACTCTCTCCAGGTTCAGCTATTCCTAAAGCTTTTCCAGTAGGGTCCCACTTGTATTCACTCCTATTTTTTCACCCTGACAGAGATGCGTGGCTCTTCAGAACTGAGTACGCCAGAGGCCACTTTTCCTCACCATAATTCTGTGCATTAAAAGATGGGCACAAGGTTGTGCCACTTGCAATGTAGATGTTCACCAGGCAGGATTCAATCAAAATCCTTCATAAGCCCAACCTTATTTTGGCTCCACCTTTCCCATATTTAAAGTTGTAAGGAGACAGCCCAAAAAGAGTCACTATTTCACCAAATGTGTGGATAAATTTTGTGTTCTCTTCCCAAAATGTTCATCTGTTTAATATTATTTATTTTTGGATTTTTTTCTTATTTACACTTTTCTATGTTTAAATAAACTTTATTATGCCTCACATATATTTATCTAGTAAAGTACATAAAACATAAATACTGGAAGCCTGGACAGGAGAATGCTGAGGCCAGAGCCAGGGAGAGGAGCCAGAACAGGGCACATAATGTACATCACTATCCATGGCTTGCACACTCTCACCAACATCAGGAAAAGGTTGTGGACTCCCCATCCCTGGAAGTGTCTAAGGCCAGGCTGAATGGGGTTTGGAGCAACCTGGGATGGTGGAAGGGGCAGGGGGTGGAACTGGATGGGCTTTAAGGTCCTTTTTAACCCAAACCATTCTGGGATTCTTGGATTCTAAGAATGGACTGAATCATATGTGTGTCCACACCCAGCTGAGAGCAACTTGCTGGGCATTTTCATTTGGTAAATATTTTGAAAACCAACATCTTTCCTTTCTGATAACGAAGTGGGAAGACAATGGGAGTGAGAACCTAAAGACTGATGATCATTTTGGTCTCGCTAAGTTTTCACCTTTATTCTCTGGTGAAACAAAAGAACAACATCAAGCCAAAAATGATCACCTAGCCATGCCCATTATTCCTTAAATCCAGTCTCTGAGCTGAACACATGATCCCAGCGACACAGGGATGTCCTGGTGTTCCAGAGCTTGCAGCTCCCCGTAATCCCCCATACACTTTTCAGGAGGTTTCAGGGGTTTCTGACAACCTCAGGGAGCTGAACAGGTCCTGTAACAGGAAGGCAAACAAGGCTCACACAGCTCCCAGCCCACATTACGTCATATGGACAAAAGGAGGAGGTGTGACCTCAAAGAACAACAGCAGTGGCTATCGCTCCTGCAAAATTTGTATGGATTATTTTAGGATGCACGTCAATTCAAATTGGTCATCTCATTTGCCTAGTGGCACTTTATTCAGTAACTAAACAATTTATTTCTGTTAGCATTGGTTACCTTCATGATAATTATTACCTTTCAGTTTTGAATAAAGTTTTTTTTCCCTTTTTTTCCCCCAGAGGTTTTTTATATGCATCTCCCCTTAGCCACAGTACCCAGCAGGTTTACTAACTCAAAACTGTGGGTGGGTGGGCATTGCAAGGAGCTGCCCAGTCCCCATCCCTGGAGGTGTTCAAGGAATGCCTGGATGTGGCACTGAGGGCTCTGGTCTGGCTGACAAGGGCTCGTTGGGCTCAGTGCTCTGGTCTAGCTCTGCTGATCGGTCACAGGTCGGACTGGATGATCCTGGAGGTCTTTTCCAACCCGAATAATTCTGTGATTCTAAAACCTCTCCAGGAAGCCACACTTCTAATCCACCCCAGTGCATGGGAAGGGCAGAGGGGTGAGTCCCTTTACCAGGCTGGACTAAAATAATTCCAGCTCTTGTCAAAACAAAGCACTTTGCATATATTCAGGAAAAAACATTGTATTTTATACAAAAATTATGCAAATGTGGAATACATTGTTAGCCACAAGCTTCAAATATGCTATTCCAGACCTGGAAATGGATATGGATATGCCAGGGATGAGTGTATTTAAAGACACGTTCTCTAGCAGTGCTCCTGTCCATGAATGCCTGACCCCAGGCACAACAGGGATTAGAGCTCAGGGACGAGCACTCCATCCCAAAATCAGGACTGATTCCACATACTGGTAATTTAAAAAGAAGGTTAAAAATGGCTACATCAAATATGAAATTCAAAGTGAGAGAAGAAGATTCACCTTAAGATAAGGACAGAGGAAAAGGTGGAAAAGCCAGTTTTTAATGCATGGGAGGTGAAGACTTTATTAATGTATTTTGGTTAAGCATCAGAGCAAAAAGGAACAGCTGAGAAAGAGTAAAATTAAAACCACCCTCCTAATTAAGTTGGAATCAGAACACCTGGGAAGGGGATGTTTTGAAATGTTCACCTGGATGAAATCCAAACAGCCTTAGGGTATGGAACGAAACACGTTACCTCAATCAACACAATTTTTGATGACTGCAAGCCTGAAATAGGTTAGGCTTTTTTTGCATAGGAAGTGGTTCCAAGTGAGTTAAGTAAGTTTTACCCAGCAGTGTATGAAACCATTGGGTCTGAGGAGTTCTGCAAGACAGGCTTGTCTCACTCCTGTCCACCAGGAACATTTTAACTGTCCAGATTCTGACGCTGTGCCTAAGTTTTTTATGTCACACTGATCTTGCACTGCCTTGTGGTGAGGAGGACTTCCAGGTAATTGGCAATCACTAAAATATTCCAGCCCAAGGATAAGTAGAGCATCCAAATCATTGCAATGGAAATCTCCATGGGGCTGCAGAGACTTGTTTTGGGTAGGTAACAAATCACCTGATATGAAAATATTGCATGCCCAGTGGATGCAGCACACAGAAAAGGATGTAACCTGGTTACCTGGTGATTCCTGCTGTGCTTTGCATTTGCTGGGGGCCTTTTCCCCGCTCAGCATTGCTCACAGTCCTGCCTTTACTCATTTACATTCATTAGTGCTACAGAGCAGGGAGCAAGAAGCCTTGGGCAAGGGGCCCAGCATTCCTACTGCTCAACTATAACACAAATGTTCTACAGGTAAACATTTCCCCTTTTTCCTACCCTCTGGAAAGTCTATAAACATTTAAAACCCCCAGGAGCTAAGTTGCAACACTTCAGAATTATTCTGTGTGGAACGATCCAGATTTGACGGACCTGGGCAGGAGCTCCAGCCTTTCACGTGAGTTCAGCCAGTGGAAGTTCACAAGGTGTCTCTGGCCACATCCACACTTCCATTCCCAGCCACCCCACACGGGCCTGACCCCGGATCATCCCAGTTCATGGAGTCCAGGAGAGAGGGTGGAGGAGTGTGTTTGTGGTGAGAGGAGCCACGGGGAGCTATTTGCATGGCAGCTCTGGCCCTTCCCACAGAAATGGAGTCGAGAGGAAACACAGGCGCTGCACAGAGTCAGGTGTTCTTTCCCCGGGAAGAGCTGCAGGCACAGGAACGCTCCCTGGAACAGCAGGGAATGGTGATTCCCACCAGCCCTGCCACCAGCTGCTGGCCTGGGCACCACCGAAGGCCTGTCCCAAGGCTGTGACTGCCTTTGTGACGGCTGGAACCAGTCACACGCAGGAACTGCGATGCCTCAAAGAAGCACCAGCCCAAAATTAGCTGCCCAGACAGAGGCAGCTGGTGACATAAACCCTGCTATTTCCAAACCTGGCCTCCAGCCCACTGGCCCCAGATCACTGGCAACTCTCTCCAAAACAATCCCCGGAAGAATGGCATCTGAAACGAAACCCCAAAATAACACACACCGCCAGAACGCTGCAAAGCCCTCATTTACTTAATGAACTCCCTCCAAGCAGCACGCACAGAGGCACCAGCACAGAGTTTCCACAGCCGCTGGAAACCACTGAACCAGACAAGCTGATTGTTTTCTGTTGGGCTTGTATGATTTATCTTCTCTACACCGGGGGTCAGGATGAGAAATAAATCCCAAAGTATAGTCAGGACCGCCTCTGGATAAACAGAAAAATAGTGGAAGGGAGTCACGTCGATATTAAACCAAATTTACAACTGCTCCACAAAGAAACACCATCAAAATTCATGATATAGGATGAGTTCTGTGGAGGACAATAATAAGAACCATAAATTCACACACTTTGCTGGTAAAAACAGTAATTCAGCTAGACATGAGTTAGTCCCTAACCTGGACACTTCAGTTCCCGGAGCAAACACTCTTGTGTGAGAACACATCCTCTTGGGAATCATGATTGGACTTGATGGTCTCCAAGGCCTTTTCCAGCCTTAAGGATCCTGTGATTCCCAGTTCTGCTCTTTGCAAAAGGCTGTTCCTGCAGGCACAAGGTGCACCTGGATGGCTTCAGGTTCCCCAGGACATCCAAATGGAAACGATAAGCGGATGGTGTTCCTTAAGGGGGATGACTGACACAGCTCCAGCACCAAAAAGAGGCATGGAATGTTTTTCCTGGCAGATATAAACTCTCTGGGCTGTGAGTCTGATCTCTTACAACCACTGCAGGGCCTGGAGCTCCTTAATTATTTTCTATTTCTGTAATTTTGATCATTATACCTTTTCCCTAAGTGCATACTCTAGGGAGAGGAGTCAAAGCCAGCAAGGCTTTATCCCCTGATGAGCATCTCCAGGGCACAGTTTCCCTCGGAGGCTGGATTTTAAGCCCAGTGAGCCAGCCAGGTTTTTATTCCATTGCATAACTGGCCATCTCAAGAAGCAGAAAAGCATTTGAACAATTTCCAGATGATTTGCCTTTGCTTAGAGTCATATGTCTTGGCAAGACACAATATGATGTGATGTCTCCTTCCCAATCATCTAATTTCACTTTGAAGAAAGCAGGAATTTCTCCAGTTTGTCTCTCCTGAGATGTACATTATCTTGATCTTGTTCTGACCTGAGTAGTTTAACTCACAGTATTTCTTCAAGTGTTTCCAATTCCCACTGATAACTACAAATAATTTGAGTTTCCAGAGGCCTGTTATGGAAAAGGATCATGGGGCACAGTTTTAATCTGGTCGCTGAGTCCTCTTTCCTCACCAGCTCATTCAATATCATTTCATCCCTTTTATTTCTTAATTTCTTCCTTTTTTTTTTTTTTTTTTTAAATGGCAAGGGTATGCTGGAAGTGTGGCAAAGTGACAAGCCACTGGAAAACAGCCCTGATTTAATTGTGGACGTGAAGATGAGTAGAAAGGAGCCTTGGGAGTTCGGGTATACTGCAGTGGGCAGAGCCTGCTCCAGGAGCCTCCCCACCCTGGTGCAAGCCACAGCCATAATTTGTGCAGGCACTGTCCATCCCAAGGGCTGCCACGAGAGCTGTGTCATGGAACATTCTTCTCTGGCTGACACCAGATGACTCCTCCAGCCTCCAGCTGGGAAGAGCTCGAGTCAGTTTTAAGGAACTCAGTATCAATATCTGAATCCCCCTCTAGGCCCATGGAAGAGCCCAGGGGTACCTTGGTGGCACCTTCCCCGTGGGCACCCAAGGAAGGGTCACAACAAGGAGCTGCAGAGTGGAGCTTCCCCCTTCTCAAGGCACTGGATGTCATTGCTCTGGGGAGACCTTGGAGCCCCCGAGGGCTCCAGGAGAGCTGGAGGGGCACCTGGGACAAGGGATGGAGGGACAGGACACAGGGAAGGGCTTCACACTGCCACAGGGCAGGGTTAGATGGGATACTGGGGAGAAATCCTTCCCTGTGAGGGGGGGGAGGCCCTGGCACAGGGTGCCCAGAGAAGCTGTGGCTGCCCCTGGATCCCTGGAAGTGTCCAAGACCAGGCTGGATGGGGCTTGGAGCAATCTGGGCTAGTGGAAGGTGTCCCTGCCCATGGCAGGGATGGGACTGGATGGATTTTAAGGTCCCTTCCAGCCCAAACCATTCCGGGATTCTGGGATTCCACGAAACCATGAATTCACAGAGAACCTTACAAAACCTTGCACAGCAGAGCTTACTGGGTGGAACAGCAGGTTTTGCACTGTTGTAAACTGATCTGGTAAATGCTCTTGTAGAAAAAAAATTCTTATTTGCAGAAGTAATGTTTCCTTTCTTTAAATTGAATAAAAAAGGGGTTAATGAATAAATTAACTAAGCTAATAAAGCTAGTAGCAGGGGAGGACACGAAGGTGTGTTTTATGTAAGAAAGCATTACACTGAAACAATTTTCCACTCAGCAAAACCTACTTCAGTTTCCCTTGTCCAGTTTAATGTCCATTCCTTTGCTGGAAGCAAAGGAAAATTCCAGATGATTGTATTTGCACAACAAAAGAGCGTGAGGCTGGATGACAGATTTCACTAAAAGTTAAGCAGGAAGTTGCTAAAAGAAAATTCCACCATCTGCATTGAGGAGCGGAGTATTTGGAAATCACTCTAAGGAGGCTTTTCTGTGCAGGTTTCCCACAGAAAAATAGCATTTTGATATACAGTGCTACTAAAAATGGCACAGCAGAAGCAATTACCTCAATGTGAGTTGCAGCCGGTGACCAAAAGCAGATAAAATGTCAGCTGACGTTTCTTTATGTAAAGCAGTTACAAAATCTCATGACGTATTTCAGAGCTCCCCGTGATCAAACGTCCACACCGGAACACATGGAGGCTGCATGAGGAAAAACAGGGGCTCTGCAAAAAACCCCGGGATCACCGGAGCAGGGAAGTTCACAGCTTAACTTTGGTAACAATTGCCAATAAAGAAAACATCCTCTTCTTCAGTCAAGAAACAACAAAAAATATTTTCCATTTTAATAGGTACAGCTTATATAGAAAGAAAAAAAAAAATCCCGTATATCAGTGTATCCAAACAAAGTCTCCAAAAAATTCTTTGAAATTTAAAAAAAAGTTTGAAAAATCCACAAATCTAATCCAGAGTGTCGCTGCCAAAATCTTATGTTTATCTAATAGCTCATGTTTATGGCCTTTCCCTTTAAATTCACCATAAAAACGAATTAAAAGTCCTGTGACCTAAAAAAAATGGGACAGATCGTAGCTAGGATGAAATTTTCAGTCAGCCTCTGCCTCAAACTACCATATAGGATAAAAATGTTGTGCTTCATCCTCCATTCATCTACACTCCTTGGAAAAAGCTCATCCTAGAGAGCTTCGAGCTGAGTTTAAGTCATTTTAGGTCTTGTTTGTCAGGAACTAGTCAAGCAGGACTGAAGTTGTGACTACCAAGAGTGCCAATGAGGAAAGGAATCATCTTGTCTAATCCACTTCATCTGAACAAACAGCACACAGTTCTGAAAGCCAATTCTTCAGGGGCTTCATTCATTCCCTTTCATTTAAAATCACGGGAATTCAGTGTCTGGGCACCTCCCAGGGAAAGAGCTCAGCCTTGCTCTGGATCAGGTGGAGATCCACATTGAAGCTGAGCAAAAACGAGCAATTTTTGTGTTCTTTTCCTCTCTTTTGGTAACAAACTGATGTGTATCACGTCCCAAGCAGTGTGCAGATGCCCTGTAGTCAAGATATAATACAGGTATCTGGCAAAGAATTTGCAAAGCAAACAGGCCTAGGAGGAACCTGGGCACCACACAGCACTGTACAGGTGTCTGGTTTCACATCTCATCTCTGCAGGTAAATCTCGTGTAAAGTCACTCTTCTCACCTGGTTCATTACAGCCTTTGACTCGTAACTGAATCTGTCAAGAATGCCAGGGGATTAAAACAAGAACTTGGAGACATTAATAAAAACAGAGGCTAGGAAAGGGTTTGTTGAGCGAGGTTTAATCTATGCAGATGTTAATGATAAAATACAATCTATCAAATTGGAAAGCATTCCTCAGAACTCTTACTGGCTTGCAAATAAAACACAAGCTGTGGATTTATGTCATTTCCCAGCAGCTGAAGTCCAATGGGAAGCCGCTTTAAAAAGGGAATAAAAAAGGGGTGTGCTGATTTGGGCACAGCCTGGTTTTTAGTAGCAGGGGAGGGCCACAGAGGTGGCTGATGTGAGAAGCTGCTGGAAGCTTCCACCATGTCCAGCAGAGCCAATCTCTGATGGCTCTGAAGATGGACATGCTGCTGGCCCAATTAGAAAGGTAATGCCTCTGAGATGACACATTTAAGAAGGCAATCAGAAGAGCACAGGGGCAGTTTTCCCAGGGATGGCGAGCCACTGCTGGGGCATCCCGGCGCAACGCACAGCGATGCACCGCTGCTGTTGCTGCCATCTCGGCACGGCCCCCGAGAGCCTTGTCTGCCTGGCCACCCCTAGCCAGCCGTGCCACGGGCAGAAGGGCAGGGGTGACAGCGACATCTTCTCCTTCCCAGCGCCCTGCATGAAGAGAGGAGTTAAACAGCACCAGCGCTGCAGTGGCAGCGGGGCCTCGTGGCCGGCAGCAGAAACACGGTGAGCGATTCCCCAGCGCAAAGCCCGGACGAAATCAAGCTCTCGGCGCTGCGAGATGCTGCAAGAATCTTTGAATCAGTGAAACTTGTTGGCAATGATACCTACAAGCAGCAATTGTTCTTCTAGTCAGAGAAAGAGGAGGAAGTGAGAACACGTAGAGAAAGGCAACGTGGCGGCACCAAGGTCAGTGGAAAGAAAGAGGGGCAGGAGGTGCTCCAAACGTAGGAGTCGAAATTCCTCTGCAAGCCGTGGTGAGGATGATGGTGAAACAAACTGTCCTCCTGTAATCCATGAAGTCCACGGGGGATGCAGAGATCCACTCCCAGGCTGTGGGAGAAGTGCTCACGCCGGAGCGGGTGGACGCCAGAGAAAGCTGTGATCCAGTGGGAGACCTGAACAGAGAGAGGGGCCCTGCTTCCAGAGACAGAGATAGAGAGCCCTCACTTCCACACTAGAGCAGCCTATCCTTAAAAGACTGCACCCTGTAGAAGAGCGACCCACGCCATGACAGTTTTGGGAAGACTGTTTGCCCGTGGGAGGGACTCACAGCATAACAAAGAAAAGACTCCTCTCCCTGAGAGGACAGAAGAAGATCTCGAGTGACGAACTGACCAAACCCCCGTGCCCTGTCTCCCTGCGCTGTCGGTGGAAAGGAGGGAGGGGCTGGGGGGAAAAAAGGTGTTTTAAAGGCTTATTTTACTTCTCATTATCCTCATCTGACTCTGTTATTAATAAATTTACTTTATACCTTTAAATTTGAGCTTGTTTTGCCCTTAGAGTGTTTTGTCCCAGTCCTTATCTGAGCTCATGAACCCTTCGTTTTTTTCCCCTTCTCTGTCCAACTACAGCAGAGGAGAGTGAGTGAATGGTTTTCGTGGGTGCCTGGCATTTTAACCAGTCAAACCATGACAAAGGGGACTCAAACTTGCTCAGGTCTTGCCTAAGTCAGATGTAGATTTTTGTGCCAGCCACCTATTTTTTTGTACCTTTTAAAAAATACAATCCCAAGAGTAAAAACAACCCCAACTGAAGCTGATTTGGATAACAAAGTATGCTCCATTTCCCTACACAATGACTGATGTCCACAGGTACCCCCGAGGTGAGTTCGCAGCTCACCCTCCCGCTCCTGGTCCCCCTGGAACAGGTGTGTGCCAGCAGCCCCAGCCTGTGCACAAACATTCCTTGCCAATCACTGTCCATGGGATTTCTCCTGAGGGCAAGGCAGTCCAGGTCCCAGCTCTCACACCCTCTATATTCATACGTATTTTTGCCTGGAACTGGTATGTGTTCTAACAATTCCAAAATTGCGGTAGCCTGGAAACCCCATAAACGAGGCACCTTTTTACTGCGATTTTCCTGGGGAAAACAAGCAAACCTCCCTTGTCTCCAAGCCAGGTAATGAGTACTTTTGTTTTCCAGCACAACCCAGGGTGCCAATGAAACTGGGACCCAAGTGACTGGAGTGCTCCGTGAGGACACAGCAGGAAGAGACAGACAAGTGCAGCCCAGTTGCCTGGCCAGGGTGAGCCGATGAAAGCACAGAGCAATTTCATCATCAAACCCGTCTGTTAACAGAGGTCTGATACTGCAAAAGGCACAAACAGGAGCTTAAAGACACTGACTTCCCCCAGAGGTCCTTCAGTTGTCAAGAACATTTTCAGAACATCCAGGATTGTTATCATATCCGTGTCCGATCAGCCTCGCAGCGTGCTTGCTTCGGGAGCAGTGTATCCAAACTGTGACAGCAGACTTCAGATTGAGCTCCTTCTGCCATAAGAGAGCAGGAAAAAGGCACAGAGCAAATGAATCTGGTTCACCTCCCAGGAAGCTACTGCGCTATAAAACGTGAGATTGTCGCAGTCGCAAAGGGAGGGAAGATATTTCAAACACATTAAAAAGGCTCAAGGATAAATTCAGCGCTAGTTCAGCTGAGTTCAGCCGAGCCATTGCAAAATGGAGCCGCTCCAGTGCTGAGGGAAGTTTTCCCTGCTGCCACTCCATCTCCCCTTCTTTTGGTGGTGTTATTGAAGCATGTCAATCCTTACGGGTCACCGCATCCTCTGTCCTGAACCCTTGCCTTGGAAAGGTCTGAATTTATGCAGTTAAACCTAAAATAGAAACAGGAACAGCTTCAGGGAATTGCCTCCTCCAGAAATGCCAGCGAATGCAAAAAGGCTGAGACTGACGAAGGTTCTTTTTTCCAAAAGCTGCTTACCTGGACCAAAGGGTACTTCAAGTAACAGAAAGAGAAATAACACTAATTCTTTGAAAAAATGGTTTATGTGCGATAAACCAAAAGGGCACTTAGTTGATGGATACAATCTCCACCTGGTGGTGAATCCTGCCACAACAAACTTCCATTTCTGAGAAAAATTCCCTTTCCAACATATAACCAGTTCTTTACCCGAGACAATCCCAAAGCAACAAGTGGGGGAGGGCAACCTGCAGAGAAGCAGCACTATTGTATCTGCCTGATTTTTCATTATTTTGGAAAGCTGAAGAATCCCTTCAATTCTGCTGCAGCTGACAGGCACAAGAAGTGACCCTCCCCAGCCAAAAACAGACTTGAGAGAGCTCACATCACACTGTGTGCAGCATTGGGTGGGAGGTGGAGGGGCACTGACTGCTTTTCCAGCTGCAGAAGTACTGCTTCCCAAGGGGAAACATCCTCTCCAAAGGCTGGAGTTCTGCCCTGTTTCTTGGTTTACATATTGGTTAATTATAATAATTGAAAACTTTAAGCATCATCAGTTATCTCCAGGGTCCTCTAAATCATAGCACAGTTACCTTTGTACTATCATTTTAGGGGCAATTGTCTGGCTGCACATAATTAATTCAGTTGTCCCCTTAATGTTGCTGGTTCTACATTCTAGAAACATTTTTCCTACGCACTTTATTAAAACACAACATCTCATTTGCCTGCTGTTTGCAGTGAAGTCTTATCATGTGACAGCATCCACAAAAGCTTTGTGAGATGGAATAAAATCAGTGCGAGACGGACATATAAAATGTATGAAAATGTGTGTAGACCCTTGATCCATGGTGTTGTGTGTACTGTAGCCTGATCCACTGGAAAACCAGCGTTCCATAATTAATTGATTTGGCTTATGCAGGAACAAAATATCACCTTTTTTACACTTGATAAGACTGAGCAGGATGTGGCTGTGGCCACAGCCTCCAGTGGTCCCTGGTTCAGCTGGGAACAGGCTGCTGACAGCCATGCTCTGATTTAGTGTATGACCCAGCCCGTGGTTTCTGCATGCAAATGTACAACTAAGTATCATCTGCCTTCTCTTGATTATGCAGCCTTTCGTGTACCAGTCCTAAAACATCCAGGAAGACCCACTACAGATGTACACAAATTACTCACTGACCACAATACACTTTGGGACCAAAAATAAGATTATGTTTAAATCGGCCCGAATCCACTTTCTGTCAAGTCACTGATTTGCAATTCAAACACCACCAGCCTCACAAGCTATCTCTGTTGAAGCAGCAATGGTTTTTTGGTGTTTAATGCTGACCTCGAGGGCGAAAGTGCAGCTCCCCACTGCGCGATTGCACAACCGCATGACATCCTCCTGCTTTCATCGTCGCTCCTCACGCAAGAGGGACTAAAAATAGTAGCTAAGCGCCCTGATTAATAAAAAATAATCTATGACCAAAAGATAAAGTATTCTCAAAGAAATTAAGGAAAATTTGTTTACAGTGCAACTATACGGTGGGGAAGGGGGGGCAGGGTGGTGGCGGTGGTGGATTTTAAAGGAAAAGCACTGGGGAAAAGCCACTGTTTGTTCCAAAAATGCCTAATAACAGGCTCTGGTCTTGTCAGACACACTACATTCCCTAAAACTAAACTAAACCTAAATTCCCTCCAGCATTCCTTCCTTCCTTCCCGCTGCGTGCGGCGCTTTGCGGCGCGAGTGCTCTGCGGAGCAGATCTGTGTGTGATCACAGCCCTCCGACCTCCTGCTTCATTAATTCTATCAATAATGAATGGTCGATGAGCGGAGCCCCGCGTGGCGTGGCGCGGTGGCAGCCCCGTGCCAGCCCCGTGCCGTGCCGTGCCAGCCCCGTGCCGTGCCGTGCCGTGCCGTGCCCTCAGCCGCGGACAGCGGCCGCCCCTCACACCTGCGCCCAGCGGGGCCGGGCCGAGCGGGGCCGGGGCGGGCCGAGAAATTCCCGGTTCGTGCTTCCGGCCGGTGACTCAGCCGGGCTCGCTCGGCAGTCCCATAAATAGGGGAAGTGCAACAGGGGCCGGCACTCCGAGCTGCCGAGCCAGCCCCGCCAGCCCAGCCCCGCCATGCCGCTGCTGCCCCTGGCCCTGCTGGCCGCGCTCCTGGCCGCCGGCCGCGCCGGTGAGTCCGCCCCGCGCTCCGGATTAACGCGCGCTTTGTCTGCTCGCTTTTCGTGCTCCTCGCTCTCTTGCCATTTCTCTGGTGTGTGTGGGGGCCAGGCCCCCGCTGGCCCGTGAGGGAAGATCTCTTCTGAGGGGGGTTATTGCTGGCAGCGGACAAGAGGCGAATTCCTGCGCTTTTTGAAGCTGCTCCCTGGTAGCCCAGAGGCTACCGTGGATGGATGGTCGCTGTGATGCCTTCCTGATCAGCATTAAACTCCAGGGCGTTCTCGTTCGTTGTACAAAGTCCTGGGAAGGTGGGAGTGCATTGCAGAGGTGCTAACCCGAGCTCTGGTTCCCCCGCAGCCAACCCCTGCTGCTCGAACCCCTGCCAGAACAGAGGCGTCTGCATGACCGCGGGGCCCGATCGCTACGAGTGCGACTGCACCAGGACAGGCTACTACGGGCAGAACTGCACCACTCGTGAGTATCCCGCACCCCCTCTCCGTGGGAATGAAACGCATAATCCAATTCCAGCATTGCAGGTTATCCTCCACAAGCTAATTAATAATAACCTTTCCGTTGTCACTCGCAGCGGAATTCTTCACGTGGCTGAGGGTAGCGCTGAAACCATCACCAAACACTGTCCACTACATCCTCACCCACTTCCAAGGAGCCTGGAATATCATCAACAACATTCCCTTCTTACGGGACGCTATTATGAGATATGTACTGACGTGTAAGTGTGAATTGTCTCTTCCAGTCTTCTTAAAACTTACTCCAGAATATTGCACTGAATTGATCTGTGTATAAATCAAGCAGCCTAAATTGTACTAAGGTTAAAACGTCAAAATTCAAGACTTCTGCATGATGCAGACTTGTATGAAACATGCTGAAGTGCAGCTTGATTCTGTTTTCTGCAAGAGTCCAGGATTTTGCTGGCATGAACTTAGCACCCAATTGCCCATGTTAATAGTGAGATCCAGCTGATAGACCAGGATCCAGTCCTGTTATTCAGTAACTGTAATCGTATTTAACATCACTAACTGATATGTGTGGAATTTACAACTGCTGCCAAAGATATGGAAAAGATCTGGCTTTGTGATTTACTTTTTGATACTAAAATCAGTACAGTTAAAAATAACCAAATATTTGTTTGTCTTTCAGCAAGATCACACTTGATTGACAGCCCACCAACTTACAATAGTGACTACAGTTACAAAAGCTGGGAAGCTTATTCCAATCTTTCCTACTACACGAGAAGCCTTCCACCAGTAGGACTTGACTGCCCAACACCAATGGGTGTTAAAGGTGAGGAATAAACCAGACGTAATGATTGCTTGGTCTCTTCTAAGAAGAAAAAATGATTAGAAGTTCCTATGGGACCTGCTTGTTTGTAGCCTTTTTTCAGTGTAGTTGACTTTAAGAATAACTACGTTTTGAATATATTGTGTAAAGATCTAAAAGATAATTATTCTGGTCCTTGCCATTGAGTTACATGCTAAAAGCAGGGAATTTAGAAATTTCTAACAAAATCAAGAAAGCAAGCATAGAAAAGTAGGTAATTCCCTTTATTTGTATGCTGCTGTCATTCAATATTCCACTGAAAGTCTGAAGCCCTTTTGTTAGGAATAAACTTCAGTATTGCATAAAGGGTTGTCTTGAGTATCTCACTGTCTGTTTCTCCCACAGGTAAGAAAGAGCTCCCGGACTCGAAGCTGATCGTGGAGAAGTTCTTGCTGAGGAGAAAGTTTATTCCTGACCCGCAAGGCACAAACGTGATGTTCACGTTCTTTGCCCAGCACTTCACCCACCAGTTCTTCAAGACAGACCAGAAGAGGGGCCCTGCCTTCACCAGAGCGCTTGGCCACGGGGTACGGTCACTTCTGGGGACATGGCTCGTGCTCTTGGGGAGCTGCTGAGCAGCTGGAATGGCCAGAATGGCATCCTGCAGCTTGCCAGGGGACACAAACACCTGTGCACACACTGTGCCACAATCCCAGGGGATTACCCCTTCTGCAACTGCTCCTCAGGCCAAATTCCAGTGCTTGGCAGTGTCTCTTCCCGGGTCAGAACCGCGTGCTCTCCACAAGTGGTTCTGTTTAAAATACCAGTCCAGTGATCTCCTATTATTCCCAAAAATCTGCTTTCACCTAAAGCATGTTAGATGTAGTGAGTATCCAAAACTTCTCTGGACTCTGTCGGTTTCAAAGAGCTGTATCCAGCACTAAAGTATTGCTTGTGTACTGCTAATAGCCTTAGTTTAAAAAGAACTCCAAAAGCAGGCTTGGATTTAGGATCTTTACCTACAAGATAGGCAGCCTTTGGACAAAGTTCTTTGCTGTAAGTGCCACTTGTATGTCCAAACCAGAGTTACAAAATGTGTGGGTATATATAGAAAGCTGTCTGCATAATAGAAAGTTGCTGACACTTTAAACAGAGTCCTTTTAAATTGCCAATGTAACAACCTCCTCTTATGCAGAGATGGCTCCAGTTGCCAGGAAATAATTTGGCTTCATCTTAAATATTGGTGCATGATACTTAAAAGGTAGCAGTAATATAATTAAACGGTAAACATCTAGGGGGTGAACTCCTATTGGTATCCAGAGAAGTGGGACCTATCCTAAAATAGCAGAAAATGCAGGTTGGCTTCATGTCCCAAATGCTTTTATTTTATAGGTTGACTTGAACCACATTTATGGAGAGACTCTGGAGAGGCAACTTAAACTGAGGCTTCGAAAGGACGGAAAGCTAAAATACCAGGTATGTCTTAGCTCAGAATTCCTACCTTCTTACTGGATGGCACAGATTTCCTAAATTAGTGCTGTGTGAACGGTGTAGGTGATCTGAAGTGTGAGTCAGAGCTGAGAGAGTCGACAGAGCTTCACCAGAGTATGGTAACTCACAGCTCCTGGTGTTTCCCCCGCGCACAGATGATCGATGGAGAAATGTACCCGCCGACGGTGAGGGACACGCAGGCAGAGATGCTGTACCCGCCCCACGTGCCCGAGCACCTGCAGTTCTCCGTGGGCCAGGAGGTGTTCGGGCTGGTGCCGGGGCTCATGATGTACGCCACGATCTGGCTGCGCGAGCACAACCGCGTCTGCGACGTGCTCAAGCGCCAGCACCCCGACTGGGACGACGAGCAGCTCTTCCAGACCACCCGGCTCATTCTGATAGGTGAGAGCCGCTGCTGCTGTGTGCAGCTCCAGCTCCAGCCTGCACAGCTGGAGTGAGGGGAAAGCTGTCCTGTAAATTGGGCTGTCAGCAGCTTCTTCGTGGCCTGTCGCTGGGGGGGGTGTTGAGGTGCAGCTTCCCCCCGGCTCTGCTAAAAGATGGAACTGGAGAAAACTCAGGGACACTCAATTCCCTTATCTGAGGGAAGCAGAACTGAAAGCAGTGAAAAGGCAGGAAGCTCAGGTTCCTTTCTCAGAGAAAGCCTGTGAGGCTGGATGACCTCAGGCTCCCTGATCTGGGGTTTTGGGGTTTTTTTTCCCCCTAGGGTTGGGTCAGTTCAGGTATGCTTTAAAAGAAAGGCTGTGATTAAGTCTAAAGTTCAGGAGGTTACGTAAAATGTAACTCTGCATAGTTCTCCTGTCTAATTGTATGCTCAGTGGTATTTCATCTTATGTAAATGGTGATGTGCTCTAAGCTGGAAAAAACCTTGCCCCAACTAAAACCATAAACCAAGACAAATGTATTAGGTAGTTCAGAAGCTGAGATTTGCTTTCAGACATCAACTTTCTTTGTTATCCTCTCCCTCTCTCCTAGAGATACTGTGTGGCTGAACACAGTGTAAATACTGGTGTGTGCTGTTCTGTGGAGGGTGCAAGGAATTGTGTCTTGGGAGGGTGGGAGGGGGAAAACAGGCTGTAGAAAACACCTCACTACCCACAGCCCAGAAATCTTGGGATCTGAAGTACTGTTGCACTCCTTAGTTATTTAAAATGAATTGCTTTCTAGGAGAGATTACAGGAAAGTGTTTGCTGTCTTGATCACTGAAGTATATTTTAGAACAGTTCAGAAATGGTGTTTTCCCTGCCACTGAGGAGAAGCAGTGCCAACATTCTCTCCTGTTCCTTTGTCCAACAGGAGAGACAATCAAGATTGTTATAGAGGACTATGTGCAGCACCTGAGTGGGTACCACTTCAAGCTGAAGTTTGACCCAGAGCTGCTGTTCAACCAGAGGTTCCAGTACCAGAACCGCATCGCAGCCGAGTTCAACACCCTGTACCACTGGCACCCGCTGCTGCCCGACACCTTCCACATCCACGACCAGGAGTACACCTTCCAGCAGTTCCTCTACAACAACTCCATCATGCTGGAGCACGGCCTCTCCCATATGGTCAAATCTTTCTCCAAGCAAAGTGCTGGCAGGGTAGGTCTTTCCTCAAGTTGATGGTGAACCGACCGAGGCATGATCTGTGGGTGGGATAAGGGAATGGGATAAAGCTGTTAAAAACTAATCACTGGAAAGGCACAACTTCCTTGTGACTCATATCAGGAGATCTTAACAGCTTTTCCTCTTTCGTGAACAGGTTGCTGGTGGGAAGAACGTTCCTGCTGCAGTACAGAAAGTGGCAAAGGCCTCCATTGACCAAAGCAGGCAGATGAGGTACCAGTCCCTGAACGAGTACAGGAAACGCTTCATGTTGAAACCGTTCCGATCCTTCGAAGAGCTCACAGGTAACAGTCCTCATCCTTCCCAGCAAATGAGAGTCATTGCCTTAAAATGCTCACAGAGTCCTGCAGTGCCATTACTGGGCTTCAGCAGGACACTCTTGCACAGAAAATGGGATTTTTCCACTTACGGTTTCTACTCGTTGCAGGAGAAAAAGAGATGGCAGCGGAGCTGGAGGAGCTGTACGGGGACATCGATGCCATGGAGCTGTACCCAGGCCTGCTGGTGGAGAAGCCCCGGCCCGGGGCCATCTTTGGCGAGACCATGGTGGAGATCGGGGCGCCGTTCTCCCTGAAGGGGCTGATGGGCAACGCCATCTGCTCCCCCGAGTACTGGAAGCCCAGCACCTTCGGGGGCAAGGTGGGCTTCGACATCGTCAACACGGCCTCCCTGCAGAAGCTCATCTGCAACAACGTGAAGGGCTGTCCCTTCACTGCCTTCCACATCCTGCCTCCCGAGCCCACCGAGGCCACGATTAACGTTAGTACCTCAAAAACTGCCATGGAAGATATCAACCCCACGCTCCTGCTGAAAGAGCGCTCTGCCGAGCTGTAGAAACCCATCTATCTATCTATTCTATTTATTTATTTAACTGTGTTATTTATTCTATTTATGGCTTAGTATTTAAAAAACCAACTTGAGCATCTTCATTGTGGGGGTTGCCTTAAATTCCTTACTGAGGTAAGGCTTCCATTTACAAAAGGGATTTTCTGTGTTTGAGCTTGACAGTGGTGAATCCCTTGTTTAAAATCTTCTGTAACAGAACGATGTATTCCAAAGTGGATAAAGGTTCCAACTTCTTTTTACTATTGTTTTAATACTTGATGAAGGGGAGTGGTGGTGATTCTGTCTGGCAGTGTTCACAGGTCACATAACACTACAAAAGCAACTTTTTTTTCTCAGCAACTTGAAAGCAGCTATTGACCAAAAAGTGCAAGAAAAAAATCTGACTTAATGAAAACTGCCAGAAGAGATTATGGATTTCATATGAGCACTCAAAAAGTAACAAAAAAAAAAAATACTTGAGACTCACTTCTTTATATAAGGTCAGAAAATGCATAGCATTTGTTGTTGATACTACCTCTCCCTCATTGCAGATAGGGCACTTTGTATCATAACTTAATGTCTGTTATTTACAAATCTACTTCTGGATTTAGATGAAAGTAAATTTTTTTTACAACTTTTTAAAAAAAATGTTTTTAATGTTTTAAATATTTAAAGAAAATAGTACTTTTCCTGGATTCTACTTCTTTTTGAAGGAAGTGTGACAGATGTATTAGTTGTTTAAGGGGGTGAGAATGAGATACTGAGCAGTAGCTGACTCTCAGGCTGCAATACAAGGCTGCTTGCATTTGGATAGGGATGTTTTTATTGTGTAACTTTGGGGAGGTCTTAAACTTAGCCCAAGGCACTGGGATTCTTTTCATAGCTGTAGTTCTCTGGTCTACTTGATAATGTAATTTTAATGTCTGTCACTCCAAGGACAGGAGGACAGTATAGCTGGAGTTAGGGTGTGGCTGTGGCTTTGTGCTCCCAAAACCAGCAGGGGGTTACAGGGGGGCTGTAAACTGAGCAGCTCTGTAAATACACTGAGAACTGATCACAGAGGAGATTCAAGCAGCACTTCCAGACACAGAAGGTAGCTCTGCCTGTGTGCACAAGCTGTACATACAATTTGTACTTCTATTTATTGGGGGGGGAGGGGGGAGGAGGGAGGGAGGGATAATGTTTTATTTATAATTTATAAACAGAGGCATTTTAAGTAAGTGGCTTAAGCTTCTTGAAAACTGGCCAGCACAAAATCTCCTAGACATATTTGTCCTGATCCAGCACTAAAATATCTAGTCTCATCTGGGCACATAGGTTACACAGGATCTTGTACCAGCACTTCAGACTTTGCATGTAAGGGTATCTTTTTTTAATTTCTAGAGAGGAAATGTAGAAGATGATCTTCCCATAAAAACAGCTGGGGAACTATAGGGAAAAAAGAAAATGTCACTTCAGACTGGAATAGAGCAGCAACCTGGTATTCTGTGCCCCTGCCCAAAATTCCTTGACTACTTGTGGAAAAGGACTTGAGTTTTCTATTTCATCTGAGCTCTCAAGCACTTGTAGAGGCTTTTGCATTGTACCAGCTCTGGCAGTAGTGTAGTTTGTCTGTGGCTTGTGTTTCCATGGATCTGTGTAGAGCCAGCCATGCCTCGTGCTGGGTAGGTCTGTAACTGTGGCCATGAGCAGCAGAACCAAGCTCTCCTGCAGCCATCGATACCAGTGACTGGTCTGGGGTGGTCCTTGGTATGGATGCTGTGGGAGCAAGAAGGGCTTTTGTTTTCCTTTTTCTGTTTGAAGCACGAAGAAGGGAAAACCTTCTCTCCCCTTGTACCCAAAGGTGGTCAGTACTGTATGTGCTAACGAGTGACCACTGCTCGGACACTTGTTCCTCATGCAATTGTCCATCTGATCCAGCTCTGGGCACCCTTCAGAGCACCCTTCTGCCATTAACCCAGGAACAGGGTTTGGCTGAGAGGCAAAGGGAGGCAAGTCTGGACAGATCGAGTTATTTTGGGGTAGGTACAGAGGAATTCCTCAGACCATCTCTCTTGAGTTAAGTTACAGGCTGCTTCAGCAAGGATTCCTGTGCACTCTGCGTTTTGTACTACACAGCCACTAAATGTGGATGTTTGAGATTATTTATTTAAAATTCTGTGAATTGTTTTTCACTTTATTTTTGTAGGACAACAATGTTGTTAAAATGCAATTGTTTATATAAATAAATTGAAAACATTACCTTTATGGGCTCCTTTGTTTGTGTTTTCCTTCAGCAGTATTTAGGATGGATCAGTTCTTTAACTGATTACATGGAGAATTACAGGGCATTACCAGCGGCACTAAATTCTCTGGTGTGTCAAACCCAAGATGCCTGTAGCTTAAATTGCTCAAATGGAGTAATTTTTGTCCCTTTGGTCTCAAGTGAAAAGGGATTTCACTGTTCCATCCCTGGAGGAGCCAGCTCCTCTTATCTACAGCAGAGATGCCAGCGCTGCCCTGGCAGCTTCAAAGGGAAAGTACAATATTGGAGTTGCACAACACCACCTTGGTGTAACAGACTTCCCTTCCTCACTTCCCTTTTCCCAGGCTAGAACAGTCCAGAGCTGTTTCCTTTCATGCTTGGCATTCTCCAGAAGGGGAAACTGCTTTGGGATGCAAGTGGCCACTGGACCACAGCAGGGCTGTACTTCCTAAAAGCTGGAGCAGGAGTTTGGACAATGTGTCCCTCTCTTGCAGTGAGCACCTTCGAGGCCACCCAGCCTCTTCCCTACATTTTCACCTCTGATGAGAAACAAGGGGGGGCTGGGAAGGAGACATCCCAGGGGATCACTGTACTGCCTGTCACTCACCACCTGCACCAGCCTCTGACCAAGTGCCACCTCAGTCCCCCACGCTCATCCCACTGCTGACTGTCCCCAGTACTTCCCCATCCCAATACTGGTGCCCTGTCCTCTCACAGCCTCTGCCTAGAGATCAACCCCAGAGCCACAGTCCTTCACTCAGAGTCACCTTCCTTCCAGCCACCCAACCTCCTCTTTGGTCCAAGCTCATCCCAGTGTCCCAAAGGTCAATATTCCCAACAACTCTCCAGCCCTGAGAGTGTGACAGTTCTGCCTCTGCTTTGGAGCTCATTTCCTTCTCCACAGGTGTGCAGTTCCTTTGCATTCCTTCTGTACCCAGGCACCTAAACACCTCCAGCAATTCTCCTCAACACTCAGTCCTCATCACTTCAGTGATCATCTTCAGCCACAAAAATGCAAAGTCCTGAGGACCCTTGCAAAAGCACCACTTCGGTGCCTCTCCTGGCCACACTTCAGGCTGTGGGTGAATGGGGGCAGGTGCAGACCACGTGTGGGGCTTTTTCCTATGACACCCAGCCAGCTCATTGTCCCCACAAGTGAATTGCCACATCCCTGTTTTGGGGGGAAGCTGAGCTAGGGAGGAGTGAAGACAAGGCCGGTGGTTTCAGTGGGAGAGGAAAGGCAGCAATCAGGCAGCTGCAGGGTCATCCATGGAGGTGTTTTGGGTGACTGCTGCCCTAATTAGGGAAGGGCCAGCCCAGATGGATTTGAGCAGGATGGCTGAGATGGCTTGATAGAGGAGGAGCTCCTCCTTCCCTCTGAGCAGGGGCATGTCCCGATGACACAAAAGGCAAGAATGTTCCCCAGAGGAAACTTGCCCTGCCGAATTCTTGCTCCCCAGCCTGGGTTGAGGGAACTGTTTCACCCAAGGCAGTGTGATAAAGGAGGGGGACTCAGCAGGAAGTCCATCCAGGCTCACAGGAGCTCTGTGCTTTGGGAGCAGGTCACCTCCCATCCCTGCCAAGGGCTTTCCCCAGCGTCACTCGCTCTCTGCCCACTGCGTAGGAATTCCTTACGCGCGCTGAGTCGGAGCCCTGCAGGCACCTGACCACGTTGGGTTCTGCGCCTGAGCTGAGCTGAGCTGACCTTTACACTGAGCTCCCAAGGCAGCTGCTTTTCCAGATTCCAGGAGACCTTCCTGTAACAAGTGGCTGCCAGGCAATACTCCTTTGGTTTTCAGCATCAATCCAGAAAAGTCAACAGGTGGCTTGGCTGGAGAGAGGGAATGAAGTAGGTGAACAGCTCTGGAAAGCTTATTGCAAATCTGTGCTGTTTCCTTCGGAAGACCAGGATGGAAAACACCTAAATGTTGTAGGAATGTATGTATAGGACAGAAAAGAGCAGGCTGTAGCTCTGTGCTCTAAATATCGAAAAGGAGGTGAACTGAGACATCCTACCCTCTTTGCTAAAAGTCATGAAAAGAGCCACACAAGGCAGAAATGCAGCGATATCCCACAGGAATATCATAGGGAAAAAACTCTCCTTGGGAAGTGCTCCTCTTCCTTTAATCTGGGATTTCAGTTTGCAAATAAAGTACTGAGGAGCAACAGGATTGGATTCAATTTGTAATTCTTTCCTCTGATCCTCTTGGTTTTTCCTATTAGCGTAAAGTCTGTGACTTCTGTGCTTACTTATAGAGTAAGTCCAGATATTTTCATTAATAGAAAGACACTGATCACAACCAAAATCAAACCCAACCACATTTTCCATGCTGCAATTTTTTTGTCTNATCTTAAATTACTTAACACTCACCAGAAGGGCACTGGCAAAACACAAAGTGTCACACCACCAGGAGCATCCTGCTTGCAAGTGCCTCAGATCTTTACTCAATAGGACCACAGAATCAATAAGGTTGGAAAANCAACAGGATTGGATTCAATTTGTAATTCTTTCCTCTGATCCTCTTGGTTTTTCCTATTAGCGTAAAGTCTGTGACTTCTGTGCTTACTTATAGAGTAAGTCCAGATATTTTCATTAATAGAAAGACACTGATCACAACCAAAATCAAACCCAACCACATTTTCCATGCTGCAATTTTTTTGTCTGAAAATCCTGAGTCCGTACTGAAAATCTCAGCGTTCGCTTCCAGCCAAAGCTCGAGAAAGCAGAGCCAGAGGTGGCCTGGGCACGTTGGGAGCTGAGCACCTTTGAGAGAGGGAACCTGTTAAAGCTGGTGAGATGTCACCAGTTTGCCATTGGGAGAGGGCAGGGTACAAAGCACTCCGAATTTGACTCATGCTGGTTACTTTTCATCCTGCAGGTATTCCCCGTCAGAGAGAAAGCAAGGCAGGGAATCCCTAAACCTGGGGAAAGAAGGCAAATAATGTTCAAAGCATCTGCTTTCAAACCAACCCACTGCACACCCACTGAGGATCTATGGATCAATGCCCCATCCCTGGAAGTGTCCAAGGCCAGGCTGGACAGGGCTTGGAGCAAGCTGGACACCTGGAAGTGACAGGGGTGTAGAGATGATCTTTAAGGTCCCTTCCAACCCCAACCAGTCTGGGCTTCTATGATTCTGCTTAGCCCATAGCAGGGTTGAAAATACTTTGCATCTTCTAACCAACTGCAACCCTAATATATATATATATATATATATGTATTTTTTTTTATTTTTTTAAATCTTAAATTACTTAACACTCACCAGAAGGGCACTGGCAAAACACAAAGTGTCACACCACCAGGAGCATCCTGCTTGCAAGTGCCTCAGATCTTTACTTAATAGGACCACAGAATCAATAAGGTTGGAAAAGACCCCCAAGATCAAAGTAGCAGCTCGTTCTTCTGTCTCAGGACAAACCCCAGAATCCTTCCAAGGCCCTGTGGGAGCTGCATTCCTGCTCTGTATTTTATTTTCTTGCAGTAACCAGGTGTAGCCCAGGCTCAGTCTGTGGTGGATGTAGGTGTGTGCGAGCATCCCTGCCCAAACCTGCCCTGCTGACAGGGAACTTTAACACCCATTCATTTGCCCCAAAAGTGCCGCATTTGCGGTCGACTTTCCTCTGGGAGCACCTGAAACCTTTGAAACACACACACCCCAAAACTGCTAAAAGAGTGAAGGCAATGCCCAGGACACTGAGCAGCTGTGGGGGTGGGAAGGCCTGTTCCCCAAACGGTCTCATCTTCCTTTCCCCTTTAGAAGATGTACCCAAAGAAATTATTCCATAGGAATTCATCAAGGCACACAGGTTTCAGCTAGCAGGGATTTCCCTGAATTTATGCTGGCAGGTCCTCAGAGGTGGGAAGTGAAACCAAGACCACGAGAAGCACCATGACTTTGGGGTAAAAACCCAGCAGAAGGACCTTTAAATACGATTTTAAGCACTGAAACTCTCCAGTGAGCCATGACAGAGCAACAAAACACGGCTGTTCTCCAGCAGCTCCAAAACCCTGCCCTGAGAACTGACACAGCTCAGTGTCCTCGCAGTTGTGGCTTTCCAGCCTGTTGCCTAGACAAGATTAATTAATCCTGCCTAACAAATAATGGCAGAGTTTCCAAGTAACAGTGGTAGGTGCTCATTAAAGCAAATCCTGGCTGAGCTGGCGCGGAGGTGAAATAGCAGCTCTTACACAAGGCGGGGATGTTCCATGTGGTGATGCCATCACAGCCACAGCTATTACGTCCAGAGAGGCAGGGAAGGAGAGACCATTCCAACTAAATCAGGGCTGGGATTTTTATAGCATGGAGAATTTCAGTGAAAGCAGGAAAAAACCCCAAACATTTCAAAATTAGAAATGGACTGAATTTTCTGAGTGTCCAATGAATTGGTGGAGTTTCAGGCAAACTCAGGATGTGTTTCTGGCAGTGGGACAGTGAACCATCTTTTCACTGCTTGCTAGGTCAAGTGTTTCAATGTTTGTCATCATAACTGACCCAGGCTGGATGGGGAAAAAAAGATTTCCCAACCTGACCATGAAGAAGATCTTTTTAAAGATCAAGAGAAGGATTTAGCATCATTCCAAAAGGAAGATGGCATTATTGTATAGTAAGAAACTTTGGAGGTTCTACATAGTCTTCACTCAGTATCAGCAATGGTTTTCATTCACTTTTAAACTGAATCTCCAGCTCAGTAGGTGGACGTGGATAAAACACCGAACTGAAGTTTCCATGTGTTTTTTCCCCAGTCTGAAGAAAGAAAAAGGATGCTTATCTCGTTTTGAGGAAAATTGGAGGGGCATATGAACACCCTCCATGGAGTTAATGTCTCCCATGACCACAGAACAAATATCAGAATGCTCAAGGAGAGATGACACTTTGAAAAGTGACTCTGCTTCAGCAGAGCCCAAGAGTTTGGTTCCTGCAGCTCCTGGGCACTCCTGAAAGCATCTCTGGAGATTTTCTGTCTGACAGGGAAGTGTTCTGGATCACTTAGGAAGGAGGTGCCAAATGTGTAAGGCTTTTCAGTTAAAATATCCCTTTAAATAGAAGAAAAATTAGGGCAGGGGATGGTTCACAGCGAACCAAGATCAATAGCAATTCACAGCCAAGTTTTTAACAGCAGCAGTAGCAAAAATAATATAATTTCTCATGTGAATAGAGAATAGAAATCCCCAGGGTTTCTGATTTTTTAGGAAGTTGATTTCCTCTTTGAAGTCACTTCCTCGTTCACCCTTTGTTGCAAATATTTCTCGTAACTCCCTTTAAACCTTCTTTGCAAATGAGTGAACATTTACCACCATTTTCCTTAGTGTTTGTTTATTCAGCAGCCAGCTCTCCAGTGCCTTCAGCTGGCCCCGTTCTAGGCGGCATTGGTGAAGTTGCACATGATTTGCATGACACTGGGCTGCTGTAGACATCATTTGCACTTCCCACCCTCCTTCAGCGAATGCAACGGCAAGAGAGGTGCAAAGCCCTGGAATTTCCTGTGGAATTTGTTAGGGACTGGAAATGTGCAGGTGTGATTCGACACAAACCAGCACCTTGGGATGCTCGGTGCTCTGAACCAATCTGAGAAACTCTTCTGCAGCTGTGCATCAGATTTAGAACTGACTTCTGAAAAACTCAAGAGCTTGTCTGCATCTCCTGGCAGTGCGAAAATGGACAGGGAAGCTCCCTAGAAAAGGTTCCCATGAGATTACGGTCACTTCTGATTTCAGCCAGAGACTACAAGACCAAACTCCAAAACAGAATTTTCAATGATTTTTAAAATTTTTTGTCCTCTTCACTTAGAGACCAGGAACCAGAAGACAGACTGAGGAATAATTTCATAATAGCTTTTCCAAGAAAAGAATACATTGAGAGAAGGATGTGCTGCTCCCCATCACATTAAATCTGTTTGCTCATTCTCAGTAACTACAAAATTTACTGGGGGAACTGGAAGTCAAGTAAATCATCTTGAGTGACTAATAAAATTTTTATTTATTTGCCTCTAGCTTCATTTTCATGAGGAGATCCTTCCTTTAAAAAAGGAGCTACATTACTCATGAATCAGCACCTGAATGGGTAGGCAGCATGGGAGGTTACGAATAAGGTTCTTTATTATTAAAGGGCCATAAATGCACAAACTTTGACAGAGCAGTCCATCATTGCCTGACTTGCACAAAGCCAGCCCCACCCTCCAGTTCACAGCCACACTCGATTCTCCTCAAATCAGGTTCTTCTTACTCCACTGGTGATATTTAATCAAAAATAATTTAATGACTGCACACTTTGAGTCCCCTAACAAGCCCCCTCCTCATTTCCCCTCCCTGCTTCTCATAACCCTGACAGGGCACAGACTCCAAGATGACAAGAAGTAAAATGCATTTACTTGTAAAACAAGTTCATATGAGTCAATTTTTCTGCAAATTTTGCTTTTTAATTTTATCGAGCCGGTTTTCACCAATCTAAAATCCATCTAAAAGCTTGAAAATGTCAAAATTTGGACTTGGAGCTCACTTTTCCTTTTTTTTTTCCAAACAACATTTTTCCAGTTCTATCCTCAGACCTATTTTTTAAGGAGGAATATGGTGACCATTTCCAGGGGGAAGGGAGAGCTGCTTTGTGTTTATTACTTTTTTTGTTAGAGCTGGAACGTGTCTCCAAATCCAATATGAGAAGTTGTAATAAACATCTTCCAAGTTTTGATCGTCATAATTTAAAAAACTCCTCTGCAGACTATGATAAAGTCTCTTTTAGGCTTCTTGTTTAGTATTTAAACAAGAATATATGTTTAGTACTTAAGCAAACATAAATTATAATAAAAAGAACATATTTGATTTAGAGTAGAATATAACATAGAGATGTTGCCATGAATAAAAGTAAAGTTTGAAGGACATACAGACCTACTGAAATGAAGAACTGCATGTCAGGCAATAAACAGCTTCAGCCCTACTTCACAGTGATATCAGGAGTCAGAACAGGTGCAATGAAACCAATTTTAAAACAAATAAATATATAAATGATAACAGGGGAACACAATAGGAAAAACCCATGGGAGGGTAGTGCTGAGGTTCCCCTGGCTGAGTGCAGCACTGAGAAAAGCAATGTGGGGTTTAAGTCGCAAATCCATTTTTTCTTTTTTGTAAAAAAAAAAGATGTTTACTATCTCCTTACAATGTCCCTGCACAGATAGCCAAATTCTTAACCTTCCCACCCCTAAACACAAAGTCATAGGATCATGGAATGGTTTGGATCTGCTCGTCCCACCCCGCTGCGCTGTTTGCAGACACAAGGATGGAGTTGCTCTGTTCGGACGTCGTGGGCCACAGCCAGCACTGAGGACTCAAGCTGGGCCCTGGACTTTTCCTTTGGACTCAAGCTGGGCCCTGGACTTTCCCTGATCTCCAACAAAAGCATCTTTAAGAGGAAGTTTGTTTTGCTCCACAACATTACGCACCTCGAGTGGACTCAGGATGAGTAAGGAGCGGACGTGTGGAGCCGCATTCACCCAGAGCTGGAATCCCCTTCTCCCCCTGCCCCGCCAGAGCAAACAGGAGTTCATTTCCATCTCCTTTGTGTGCTGGGAAGCAAGGAAACCTCTCAGCTGGAGCCCATGGAAATTTTCAGACAAATCTGTCTTTTGTTGAAATGTAATACTTTGGAGACAAGCCAAGTTCAACTAAAGTGTCCTTGCGAAGTGTTTCTCAGGTCTAGCAAGGAATGTGTTGGTCAAAGCACAGCTGAGGCCTTCCCCCTCCCTTCCATCTGCTAGAGAGAGCAGAGGTTTAACCTCTCTTGGAGGCTCTTGGGCCAGTGCCTGAAATCAGCTTTTGTGATGCCTCAATCATCCAGGTAAGTGCACTAACTCCCAATAAAATCGCTGTTGCAGGGTCACTCTTTCCCCATCAATTCCTTCCTTTAATTTAAAAACCCCCACAACTTTAAGTTTCCATTTTACTTCTGCCATAAAATGAGAAAATTTTTGTAGGATGACAGATCTTCTCCTGCCTACCACTAGTCCTGGAACAGAGTTCTTTGGCCCAGTTGGCAGAGAGAGCATCACCTGGATAGTGTATTCCCAGGACCACAACGCTCTAATTGGAAACAAAAGGCCAAAATATGATTGCACCACTTGGATCATATTTCTTCAATTATCATAGAAAAAAAAAGATGTTTAACATGGTATGTATAAGTTGTTTGGGGTTTGAAAGCCTAAGGAAAATTAAGATACTTAATGCTACCCTCAAACGCACTGGGACGAGGAGAAAGGTTTTAAAATTCCCCCTGTATGCAAAGTGGAGCCATTGTCAAGCACAAAAAGTCATGCTAGAGCACAGCACAAGTGCCTCTGGGAAGCAACCCAAATTTATTTAAATTGGGTAGGGAAAACCCTACCTATTTGTTTGTTCTGACTGTGATGTCAGCCTGGGAAGGCGTGTGAAGATACGGACACCAACCCCTTCATACCTCCGAGCCCTACGTGGCGTATCTGACGCGCTCCAGGAGGGCAGGACGTGAGGGGTGCGGGCTCTGCTGTGGCACCACGGCTCCCTCCTCCCCTCCTTCCCTCCTTCCCAGAGCCTGGTGCAGAACAGAGCCCTGGAACGCTGGGGGGATGCAGCCACCGAGCAGAGCCCAGTCACAGAGTGGTCCCCACACAGGGAACGGGGCAGTCGGTGGTCTGACAGAAAAGGGAGACTCAGGCTTCCTGAGGGGACAGAAAAGATCTCAGAGTCATGAGACACTTGGGAATATTAACAAAACCCAGCCCTCTGTGTGATGCCATGGTCCTTGGGGCTCCCACCACGGGGCTCTGGGTGCTGGGAACAGCACAGTGGGAGGGTCACCCCAGCACATCCCCAGTGTCAGGAAACCACTGGCACCTTCTGTGCACCTCGCAAAGGACACCCCTACAGGACACCAAGTTGAGCACATCACCCAGGGGTTCATGGGCACCAGAGAAGAGGGGGAGAAGCACAGATAAGAGCCCTGCTGCTGCCTATACTCAGCAGGGCTGACCTGGGTGTCCTGGCAGCAAGACTGCTGTGGAGCTTTAAATTGAGAGCCTGCACAAGGGAGGCACCTCCTGGATGAGGGCAGAAGAGCTCCCTGCTCCCTCCTGCCATTCCCAGTGTTTCCTCACTCCCTTCTCCTCTAGCAGAACTCTCTCCAGGCACAAGGATCTGGAGAAGTTTCCTAGAAAGGCTGTGCAGAGCAGACACACATTTTAATTGCCAGCATTCACTGCTTGGCTCAGTGCCTTTGGAAGAGCTCCATGAGCTCACTTGGTTGAGCTCAAGACCCATCACCACAATGTGGGGATGAACCCTGGAAAAGCATCCTCTAGGGTGGGGAAGGACATCCTTCTAGAAGAAGGATATGGGAAAGGACATTGCATTGAGAGCTTGTCCATCAGGATCTGCCAATGGATACATTTTGGTAGACATTGCTACATGGAAAAGCAGTTTGGAGTCCTTAAGGCAGGTGTTAACCTTGTCTATGTGCAGTTGGGCAGACCTTGCAAGGACCTGGACTAACGTCTTTACTTTGTTAAACTTGGTTTTGTTCATTAAACTCGCTCATGCACAGACTTCTTCAAAATTTAAATACCCATAGCCCTGTGCCTTGCTGTGTGCTAATGGGTAGCTCCTGGGAGTTAACACCAGCCTGAAGTGGGAACTGCTCCACAACTGCAGGAGGAACATCTCAGCAGCCTTTCCTTAATGGTGTCAAACATCAGCCCTTTGTCATCAGTCCTCCCACCTCTTCCATGCACGCAGTGCTCCATTAATTGTCACTATTTATATTCTCCTGGTGCCCAGAGGCCTCCATGGGCAGCAGCTCTTGTGGTCCAGAAACAAAAAGTAGCAACACAGACCTTCATGTGAAGGGCTTCCTTTACAGAAAGACACAACTCAGCAGAGAAACAAACCACCCAAAGTGTGGTGGCTTTCCTTGTGTGGGGAAAAAAAATATCCCAAGGAGACAGAGTCAAAGATGGAGCAAAGGAGGAAGAGGAGCAGGAGTGATGAAGAGAAAGCACAGGAAGAAGACAAAAAGGGAAGGAGGGCAATGGAGGAAGGGGAAGGCTCTGGGAAGGGTAAACAGCAGAGGCATATGGAAGTGGGCAGTCACCGAGCAGGAACAGTCAGCAGTGGACATCGCACGGCGTCCACACTCTCAGCTGGGCAAGGTCATCAGGGACGGGGGCAGGAAGGGCTGACAGATGTGACATGGCATTGAACTGTCCCCAAGGAGCTCCAGCTGCCCCCACGGAGCTCCAGCTGCCTCCAAGGACAGCCCCCTCGGGCCGGCTCGCCCGGCACATCTGCAAGGCCACCATGGGGCTTCCTGCCCTCCCTTCACCGCCTCTGCTTTCCAGCTCTTCCCTGCTCTTTATTTTCTTTTCCTTTCCCTTTTACAGAAGAGCCCTTGGTTCTGATGGCCCTCCCAAAGAGATTTGTCTGTCAGGGCCAGCACGGCTCCTTTTGACAAATCCCAGGAATTTTTTCCCCCTGAGGAAGGAGGCAAACCCACGGCCCACCTCCTGTCTGATCCTTCTCTGTCTGCTTTGCGAATACAACTGAGCTGTGACTCAGAAGACAAAAAAAGAGCCTTTTCTCCCCAGTGTAGTCAGTGGACAGAGCTGTGCACCTACAGAGGATGATTCAGATCAACTTGGACGTGTAAAACCTTTCGATTTTTGGAAAATCTTCCAAAATTGTCTGAAATCGTAAAGCTCCCTATGGCTGCCTAAATCATCTGTGACTTACACTAAAGCAGAGGAGGGAGAAATATGGACTGAGGTGCTTGGTAGTGGCAGAATACGATGAAAATTTCATGGTTCCTCCTCACATTACATCGAATTACATCAAAGCTGGATCTAAAAGCCTTTTGGATCCCTTCCAATTCAGGATATTCTGCAATGCTATGATTCTACATAATGTGGAATGGTAACTTTCCTGGCTTTTAGAGGGATTTGAATGTATGGAATAACCAAAAAAAGATAAAAATTATGAAGGCAGAAACTGTTTATGTCCTCTCATGCTGTCACTTATGCAGGAAGAAAGTACCCAGAGCGAAACATTTTATGGGGAGAATAAAGAAGAAAAGCATAATCACCTCACTGCAAGCCAGAAGTACTGAGAGAATCCCAACAAAGTGAAATCGCTCCAGTTTGGAGCCAAAACACTGTGAGATGGGGGTTAGGAAGACCTTGTGAAGGGCTTAGAGAGCCAGGAGTTGTATCACAGTGCTTGGAAAGCTTCTCGCAGCCCCATCCCTCTTTGTCCAGCTCCAGAGGAGTGGCGTAACACCACTCTTGTTCCAGCACTTTGGAACACCACCAACGATTTCTTTTGCTGTTTTGTTGTTTTGCTTTTTTTTTAATTCCTGGACTCTGACATCACCTGGCACTGGTTGGTGAAGAAAGTGTGAGTTCCTGGGAAAGGCGGGGATGCAGACAGATGGGTTTCCCATGTGCTGCTCTGCTCGGTGCGACACGGCGCTAGCGCAGCACACCCAGACCCGGCTCGGACTCCAGGCAAGGCTTTTTCCTTCCATCCGAGAAAAAGAAAGCCTTTAGTGACCCCAGCTAATCGTAGCTGCCTGGCAAAATGTGGTTTATCTGCTGTGCTTTTACCACCCCACCTGAAGTACTCTAAATGAGGAGTGCAGTAACACTTTATATATCGTATAGAGCATGGACATGTTATAAACTCTGTTTAAATCCAAACAAAGGACTTCTAACAATGCCACCTGGAAGGTTTCTGAGAGCAGTGGGTTACGTGTATAATGTATTCACACATGTAAATGTCATCCACTGCTCCTGACCTGTTCTGATTCAATGGATTGCGTACATCAAAAGCCTGAATTAAGAGCAGCTTCACCTTCACAACTGATTTCTCTGCCTGCTGTGAATCATCAGCCCCAAATCTTTCTTTGACCAGAAGCAGACAGCAGGGCTGTCCAGCAGACAGCTTAGGTGTGCGTAAGCAAGTTCAGCACAATGAGGCAATTCTGGATCCAAGGCCTGAAACCCGTTCAAGTATTCCTGCTCCCACTCCTGATGGGAAAACCCTATTTCACTGGTATTAGTGCTCATCCCACAGGCTGAAATGAAATAATCCATAACTGCTTCTCCATGAGCTTAAATCCTTAAAGGAAATACCAAGAACTGGCTAATTTTTGAAACTGATGATAGAGGGGAAAAATTCCTTTCAGGATCATCAGGAGAAGCCATTAGAGACCTGAGGTAATTTACTCCCAGGCACCAGGACATGCGTGCAGTTCTCCAGGTTTCTTGTCTTCATGAGCACTGTCTACGTGAAGAAATGCTCTCAGGACAGCACAATACTGCAGGGCAAAGTTTTGGCAACAGAATTCATTTTCCTAATCAGTTTTGCCTTGCATGCCTGGCAGAAATATGACAAAAACTCAGGTTGTCACCTGAAGAGACCCAATCTCGACGCTGGCAGCTGGCCAACTTGCAGATGTGGACAGAAGATCTGTGTGGAAGACACGTGCCATGGACAAAGTCATGCCAGCACCTGAGACACTTGGATATATTAATTACATTAGATTAGATTAGATTAGCTCAGTTGGTCAGAGCATGGTGCTGATAAGACCAAGGTTTTGGGGTAGATCTGTGTAGAGCCATTCACTGAAGGGTTGGACTTGATGATCCTTGTGGGTCGCTTCCAACTCAGAATATTTATGATAATAAAGTTAGTGGGAAATGTGCCATTCTGTGATTACATTATATTATATGTTATA
>VZTH01008594.1:58502-70803 GCA_013397815.1 Aleadryas rufinucha
ATATTATATATTATATATCTTATCTCTTATATCTTATATCTTATATCTTATATAATATATTATATATTGTTTGGAAAAGAGCTGGTGGGAGAAACTGGCTTCTAGGAAAATCCAGTCTGGAAGGGACCTCAGGAAGACCCTGGTCCAACCTGCAGCTCAAAGCAGGTCACCTCTAGGGTCAGCCCAGAGCTTCACCCATGACGTAGATATGAGCAGGTGGCATTTGGAAGGTGACTGGCACTGGAGTAGTCATTGCTTCTCCTGACCCAGCTTGAGGCCTATTCAGCTCACCTGATGCAATTCTGAAACAAAAGGATGACGTTTTCCACACAACCTGTAAAGCTGCACGACATTTTGGTGTAATGGCAAAGCCCAGAGTATAAATAGATGTACTCATTAGTTGGGTGAATGGAAGAAGGGCCATTCATTGATTAGTAAAAATAAATAAATGCAAGTCAGTATGGTCACCCTTAGGCTGTGGGCCTGGGCTGAGGGCACAAGCAAAATCCTGCAAATAAGAATTGCTACCATAAGTAGAGGACCAACAAATGTAAGTGTCTGCAGCCTCAGGTACTCTGCTCTCCTAAAAGCTTTTTCCAAGGCAGGGACGTGAGCGCTGACGCTGTCACCACACCGGTGCCATGCAGGGCTTCCCTTCTGCAAGGACACTTGTCTGCTTCTGTCCAAACAGCCCCTCCCTGGGTGAGAACAGCCCCAAGACCACATTCCAGTGAAATTCCATTTATGCCACCAAGTTATTACAGAAGCCGCATTAGCTCACACAAAACTTTCACAAATCCATATTTTTAAGGGTTTAACATGTTCACAGAAGTATTGTTCATGGTGGCAGGCTATAAAACTGTGCAATAACCTGCCAAGGGAAATTTCAGAAAATTTCTCATCTGAGTCATCTCCATCAAGGGCATGAAATAGAGAAAACCTTTGAAACAAATTACCGGTTTCTCAGTTGGAAAAGTGACCAACACCCCACCACACACACACACACCAGTGAAGTAAGATCTTTCACATCACTGGCTTTTGTTTCTCTGTTGTTGTCCACACTACTGACTCACTCCTGTGGCACGGCCAAGAGAAAAACCTGCCACACATGCCACATCAGCGACAGCTCTTCCAATTTGCAGGGAATTCCAACATTTTCAGCTTGGGTTTGTTGCAATTCAAAGAAAAATAGGCTTTCAAGAGTTCCCGTAGAGTAGAAATTCTCTAAAAAGAGACTTCATAAATGCCAGCATCAGGAACAATGAGAAATAAGAGTGGCTGGGATGGATTTCAGCAGCTGTTGATGGATTTCGTCATCTTCTTGCTTTGGTCATGCAGCAGTGATGCAGCTCTACACTGTCTCATAACAAGACTTGTCACAAAAAAATGACTTAATTTAAATTCCTATTCGCACTCATGTTCACTCAGAAATCACAGAGTCCCAGACTGGTTTGAGCTGGAATGACCTTAAAGCTCTTCTAGTTCCACCCTCTGCCATGGGCAGGGACACCAGGTTGCTCCAAGCCCTGTCCAGCCCGGCCTTGAAGACTTCCAGGGATGGGGCAGCCACAGCTTCTCAATTAATTAACTAATTCAGTTCTCTGTATCTGAGGAGCTAATAAATACGTGCCTAGAAGTATATGAAAACATATGAATCATCTGTCCAAGTGCCACATACTCAAAAACTGTCAGAACTAGAACCAAATATTTATAGGAAGTGCCTCCCACTAGGGAGGGAAGGTAACAGAGCACAGAAAATCCTTTAATGCTTTAATCTGTGTGGTGGTCAAGCACCTCCTTCTTGGCCAGGCTTTGTTTCCATGCAATGGAAATCAAACTGTTGGGCACCAAGCAGCAGCACAGGCCTGTTTACTTTGAAAAGGAACTCTGCAAAGCCATGGACCAATATCTTGTGCTCTCCTCAGGTTTCGGTGTTTACTGGGTGGCTCACACATGAGGTATGTAAACACGGATTAATCCATTAGACAAGAATGTATACAAATAAATGACTCTATTTCACTATTTCCCCTTAGACCTGGCATGTAAATGTCACCACGGCCACAGCAAAAATGTCCAGGGATCTGCCCAGGCCTGCAGAATATCAACAGCATCACGTAATCAGATCAGAGTCAAACTCTGCCTTCTAGAATAAACACTTCTAAAAACTTTTTTCATTTATAAGCAAAGTTTCTTAGGCTTCTTCACTTCTATAAACAGTCATGGCAGCTCTAAATACTCTCACCTGGCAACTCCTGATTCAGTAGCACCACTTACAAGAGAACACTCATCCAAATACCATCTGGATTATTTGAAAGGGTTAATAGCCAGGTGAGAAGCTGAAGACACGGTGCTCCCCCAGTCCAATGAGAAAGCAGAGATTCAAGTGTCACAATGTGCCTTTAGGTCTAAACAGAGATGGAAATCTCTGCCTTGAGATGTTTTCTCTGTTCACAACTGAAAGCAAGTTCTCACAAAAGCAGGAAGTCTGGTCTGGGGATGTGGAAGTCCATGGCAGCCTGGTCTACGCTGAGCTCCAGACTGAGGAGGGAGCACACAGAGCTGGGAGCAGGGACAGTCTGCAAAGGAAGGGACTGGGACACATGGCCCAGGCATGCAGGGGCACCGTCAGGAAGGCCACAGCTGAAGGGACTGGGTCAAGGGCAGCAAGAAGAGTTTCTAAACCTACATGGGCAGTAAAGCTGGACAGGGAAAACATGTCTGAGTGGGGCAGAGGATTTAGTGACTGTTGATGCAGGTGGGAATGAGGGACTCTGTCTACTTCGCCTCACTGTTCACCAGGAACATCTCCAGGCTCCAGAGCTTAGAGATGGGGCTTAAGGAGGAAAGGATACACCAGTGCTAGAAGGGAATTGAGTCAGGGTCTCTCAAGAAACCTTCTCCCATAAAATCCATGGGACCTGATGGGTGGCATCCACTGGTGCCCAGAGTGCTGGCTAGTGTCCTTGCAAGACCTGTCCATCATCTTTGAAAGGTCATGGAGATCAGGGCAGGACCTAGGGGATGGACAAGGCAAATGTCACTCCTGGGGTCTATTCTCTGTAAAAAGACAGAGGAGGGTGGGGAAAGTAAATTGTATCATGGAGTCTCAGAATGGTTTGGGTTGGAAGGGACCTTAAAGCCCACCCAGTGCCACCCCCTGCCATGGGCAGGGACACCTTCCACTAGCCCAGGAGGCTCCAAGCCCCGTCCAACCTGGCCTTGGACACTTCCAGGGATCCAGGGGCAGCCACAGCTTCTCTGGGCACCCTGTGCCAGGGCCTCCCCACCCCCACAGGGAACAATTCCTTCCATGTATTGAACCTAAATTTCCCCTCAGTCAGTTTGAACACATTCAGAGGATTCAAACAGACCTGAAACTTCTCTCACTCTTTCACAATTTTCTTAAGCAATGACAGCACTAAAAAAGTTGCAATCAGAAGAATGAATTTTACTTCAATTTCGTTGCCTTCAGCCATTGCGTGTTATGTCGCAATTCATTTCACTCTGTAATGCTTCCTGTTATAGTAGCTGGTGTAAATCACCCCCATTTTGTTTATAATGTCCATAAAAACAGTCTTCATACATAGTAATTCCACAACCAGCATTGAAAACAGGTGGATTTCATTTAATCCCTTGACCAGTCACTGACGACAATTAAACTGGCCATAAAAAAAGTAAATAAAATACTTTGGCCATCCATGGTTTAAGGAATCTGTTTTCTTTTACATCCTGCCTGGGGCAAGGGGAAAAATATTTAATTCAAGTGATTTTCCTTTAAGGCTTTAGTGAGGACAATAGGAATTATGCAATGCAGCCTCTGAGTGTGCAGTCTCCTTAAAACAAACTCTGCAGAGTCTTGAAAAGAAATGCAGGGGGGAAGAAAAGAGTGTTGTCTCAAGAAGGAAAAGTTCCTATAGTTCCTATTGCCCGGCACAGAGAGGGAAGCCACGTCCACAGAGCAGATCCTGGCACGTTTCATCCATGCCCATCACCATCCGTGCACTCAGCAGGGCCTGGCTGGAATTATCTTGGGGGGTGTTTCTTGCTATTCAAGCACAGAACATTTTAGCGCAGTTTTAGTTTTGTTGGAATCTACTCACTCTACCAAAGAGGAGAGCAGAGCAACAACAGTGGATTTGAGGCCCAGAGCTCAGATGGGTTTGAGGCCCAGAGCTCAGATGGGTTTGAGGCTCCCCAGGCTGAGCAGGATTATCAGCTCAGGGATTAGGATTGGGCGTTACAGCGGCCATTTGGATACGAGGGCTCCCCACTCATTCCAGGTGGGAGGCAGGTACAATGCGCTCCCAGGGCTGGCTCCATCCATGGAGGCTCTCGTGCCAGCCCTGAGCAACCTGGTCTGAGCCAGAGCTGACCTGCTTTGAGTGGGGGTTGGTCAGGGACTTCCTGAGGTCACCTCCAGGCCGAGCGGTCCTGTGGCCCCACGGCACAGACAGGGTGCCCTGTGCTTCCATCACTCAGCACTCACAGTGTGTCACCAATCTTTGGCACAGCTGACTTCCTGCACTTGTGCAAAGCCATTTCCCTGCAGGGTACATGGTCCAGGAGCAGGATCCTCGGGCTGACCACGCCAGCAGCTTCCTCACGCTTACACAACTGGTGACTTATGAGGAGTTACGCACCGTCCATCCTTTCAGCTTCCATGAATGAAACACCGGTTTTCATGGATTTACAGCCCTTTCTCATGACCAAAAGTCGTCATGAGTTGGATGTGTTGACCTATGCTGCAATTCCCAGCGCTGGTCACGCAGTTATTAGTGGTCTGTTAATCGTGCATCCATTTTCTGTGCAATTGAAGGGAAAAATAGCTGTATAAAGGTCAGCTCTGACCCAAACAGTGACCCACATTTCCACTGCTATAACTAGTTTTGTACATGAACATGATCTGGGAAACCCTTAAAGCCCCTTAAAGGCCATGGAGAAAAAGAAATGCTGAAATTGTAATCCAAAAAATTCCTCCAGTCTCCAGGAGCAGAGGAGCAGCCCCATGTTGATCATTTCCAAAGCCCTTGGCAGGGACAACACCTGGTTTCACCATGTCCTGTAATAACTTCCAGGGTGCTCTGCTCCTTTAGCCCTCATGATTTGCTGATAGACATTGGCTTTGCAATAGCCAAATCCATGGAGAGAAAAGCAAATATTTCAGTTCAATGCTTGAGGAATCCAGATTTTCTGCACGCCATGCCAAGCTCTGGCACCTGTATGTAGATCCCTGACAGCAGCACGAGAGGGAAGGAATTGCAGTCACTGGATTCCTGCAGCAACGTCCGTGTGGAAAGTTCATGTGATCCACCTCAGCAGCCAACAGCAGAGGCATTTTTGACCAACAGAAGCAAAAGCCTGGAGAAATCTGTCCCAGAGAGTGACATTTATGGGTGTCTGAGACATCAGGTTGGCTTCAGCAGGTGTTGGAAAAGTGTTTGCTCTCGCTGAGCTCCATCACCCACTGCAGACACATTTTGTGAGGGGCTGCCCACACTACACTCACAAGTATCATAGAGACCTAGAAACTCTTGCATCCCTTTTCTTTGCTAGGAAAAGCTCCCTTGACTGAAGTCATAGGCTCGGAACAGACAGACCAGAAGAACTTGATGAAACTTGATTTCAGCCCCACCGCAGCTCACGAGCCCTCATATCAAGCCCACATGGGGTTGTTATCAAGCTCAAGTTACTCAAGAGAACAAGCTGTTCACTGAACTGGTTGGCATTACACCCCTCGCTCTGCCTTTCATTTCAGATCCTTTCTATAAAGTGCTGGAAGTGTTTCTTTGTGGATGAACTCGTTGTTCTGAACCCAGCGATTGCACTTATTTGGCTTTTCTGAGTCTTTGATAAGATACATGGAAGGGTTTCATAAAGCCCAGATCTCTCCCTCCATGTGATTCAGTAAGGTCAGTGGATAAGGTTGTTCCTAGAGGCATTAAAGGCTCTCCTTCCCTAATATCTGCATTTCAATCAAGTTATTCATACCATCAAGGCTTGAACTTGCACAGCAAGTTCTACACACCAGTAAAAGTGCAATAAACCATTTTCTCTGGCTCTGTTCTTAACCAGAGCAGACAGTGCAGGGAAATGCAAGTGATTTGGACCTTTTGAGCAGTTTTTGTACCTGTTTGTTTGCTGGCGCTTGACAAATAAATTAATGTCTGACCAAGTGTCACTTCCATTTTTCTAATGCTTTATATAAAGAATCAGAATAGGCTGGTTTTATTATGAAAATCTTTCCTGTTTCTTAATGCAAGGTAGGACCAGTTTTTAAATATCCTCCACTGTGAATGTGGGTACAAAGGAGCCAACCAGCCCTCTGTAAGGAAATCACTGGGTGACCAACAAGGTTTAAATTCCCCCAGCCCTTCCACTGTGTTAAATACCATGGCTTGCCATTGCACAGAGTTGACATATTCTCTTCATCCAGCAGGTTATGGGAAGCAACAGCAAAGCCCTGGCCATTTCCAGGGTCTGGGATCGTGGGACAGGCAAGGGAAGGCTTCCCAAAATCACCCAGCTGATGCAGATTTTAGTAGGATTTTCAAAGAAGAGCGGGAGCTCCGTTCATCATTCCTGCTCTCCTCAAATGGGAGTTAAAGGTAGTATTTTTATTATTTCGGGGAAATATAAACAGTTCCTGAACAGACTGGCTGCGTGCGAGCAGTGACTAGGAAAAAGGGGAACCCCTGGATTTCCTGGAGAGGGTTTTTTCAGCCAGCCAAGGGGCTGATGCAAGATGCCTGAACCTTGCACGCACTGCCAGTGCACGGTCACTGCTATGCCAAGCACTGCTCTGTGCCTACGCACTCACAGGGGCACTTCCTGGGCTGTCTGGATGTTTCCCATCCTTCCTGACTCTGAGAGGAAACAGCTGTTTTCATTCACCCTTTAACCTGCTCTGTGGGGAGAGGGGTCAGGAGCGTGGGGGCTGTCAGGCTTTGCTGGGCAGGGAGCACCATGGTGGAACGGCACTGGCACCAACACCAACCAGCCTGGAGAGAGGAGACAGGGCTGGGCTCACCAGGGGCTGCAGCTCCTCCTGAGGGACAGCTCTGATCTCTGCTCCCTGTGACAGGGACAGGACCCAGGGAATGGCTGGAGCTGGGCCAGGGCAGGCTCAGGCTGGAGATCAGGGAAAGGTTCTTCCCCCAGAGGGTGCTGGGCACTGCCCAGGCTCCCCAGGGAATGGGCACGGCCCCGAGGCTGCCAGAGCTCCAGGAGCGTTTGGACACCGCTCCCAGGGATGCACAGGGTGGGATTGTTGGGGTGTCTGTGCAGGGCCAGGGCTTGGATCCATGATCCTGGTAGGTCTCTTCCCACTCAGGATATTCTGTGATTCCGTGACTCTGTGAATCAGACTTACATATGGTCCATGCCACAGCATCCTTGTCTAACAAACAGAGAGGCCTCCAGGAGTGCATCCTGGATGGATCCTGGTGGGAAAAGCCACAGACTACCATGGGGCGTTGGGAGACCCATCCAGAGAGGCTGTTTTTGGCACAAACCCTCACATCAACCTCCTACAGGACCCTTAAAGTGGAAATTATCACATATTTCCTGGAAAAGTAACACCAAGACATGTTACAAAGGTTATTTGGTCGGTGAGACTACCCAGAAGGAGCTCCTTTACCTTGTTTTTGAGAGATCACCAAGGTGAAGCATGTCCCAAGGAGAAGCCTGCTGGACACCTCTGGTGCAGCTGAGCTTGTCACCCAGGCAGTCACCCTATGGCCCAGCTGGCCACAGCAGGAGCTGCTGTGCTGAGATCCCGGATGCAGCCTGGAAATTTTCCATGCTTCGGAGAATCGTCCCCCGAAGGGCGATGCAGCTGAAGTGGTGCTTCTTGTGCATCAATCAACACGAAGCCTTTGGCACTGGCTCAGTGGAAATTACCAAGAGGAGATGTGCTGATCCCCTTCCTCTCCCACTGGGAACGGGAATCTCCAAACTGCTCATCTCCTTGTAGGGGCAGCACAGGGGCAGCCCTGGCTGGGAACGTGGAGTTTCAGCCTTTTCTCCCTAATTTGCAAACACTTTTCACAGGAGAAGGATTCTTGTCCATGACTGTCACCACAAAACCTCACGTACGATTTTGATGTCACACTCCTCGAGTTTAACCCCAAACTCCTGGAAGTTTGCTGTAAATACAGTGGTGGGGACATGGATCCACCTTGGCTGACGTGTTGCCAAGGAGAAGGGGAAAACCACCGTCTGCAAGTGGAGGATAATTGTTGGGAACTGCCACAGTTCATGCAAACATTTTCCAATAAGAAGAAGGTCCCTTTATAAAAAAGGCCTTAAAAAAGCTTCCCTGAGGCTGAACTCTGAAGCAGAAGTTATGCTGAAAAAGAAGTTGGGCTGCTGCCTTCCTGGCAAAATTCAGACTAAAATCTAGATGGAGAATTTTTCAAAATTAAGATATGATCCCAGAGCTGGAGCCCCTCTGCTCTGGAGCCAGGCTGGGAGAACTGGGGGGGTTCACCTGGAGAGGAGAAGGCTCCAGGGAGACCTTAGTGACAGGACACAGGGAATGGCTTCCCACTGCCACAGGGCAGGGTTAGATGAGATACTGGGAAGGAATTGTTCCCTGTGAGGGTGGGGAGCCCCTGGCACAGGGTGCCCAGAGAAGCTGTGGCTGCCCCTGCATCCCTGCAAGTGTCCAAGGCCAGGTTGGACATTGGGGCTTGGAGCCACCTGGGCTAGTGGAAGGTGTCCCTGCCTATGGCAGGGGTGGCACTGGGTGAGTTTTTAGATCCCTTCCAACCCAAACCATTCTGGTATTCCATGACAGTGTGGAATTGACTCAGTGTGGGGTTTTACAGTAGAGGTTACAGGCTGCAATCCCTGACACATAGGATTTTAACCTCCAATCTGAGCATGGAGCACACCCAAATACACACATCAATGAGTGACAACTCACTGAACACATTAATGAAGAGTTTGGCTCAAAAATGTACAGCCAAATATGGATTTCAACCATCAACAGCTCCCCGTTTCTGACACTACAGTGGCTGGGGAAGGGAGTTATGAAACTAATGAACAATCTTTGGGTTCCCTCTTCAGTTTGAAACAGTTTGAATTAGGGAGCTTGAAGGCAAAATTAGAGAATGTGAACCAACCAAAGCAAAAGAGCATTTGCATATTTATGAAGGAAAGAAGTTTGTATTTCCAGCTGTGGAATGGGACCATTGCACTGCCTGTCCCCCAAGACAAGTGCAGCACAAGTTTTCACACCTCCTGGACCAGACATTCACCTTCCTTCCAGGATTGGAAGCAGGGGAGGAAGAAATTCACCTTTTTGTGACTTTTACTGTCCAAACCCACCAGCAATCTGGGTTGTCTGCTTTTATCACTGTACATCTGAAACAGCCTCAGCTCCTCAAGCAGCTGCTCTCACAGGTCAGACCTATTTCTACTCATTTTTACCCTCTTAGAGAAGAGAAAAAAACTTCCTTTTGTTGGTGCTTCTACAACCAGCAGCTACCAATGAATTTATCCTTCATTGCAATTATTTGTAGAGCTAAGATTTTTATGTACATAAGCCTAGTTGACTATTTGTAATTATTAAAAAAGAATCTTTTCATTTCAGCCCTTCATTGTAAAGCTCAAACGTAAAAACATGGAGGCATGTATGGAAAAGCTGTATGGAAAAACCCCAATATTTACAGTAAAATTATTTACAGACCCAAACTGCTCTGAGTGGAATTCATGGTCAATAATTTCTCTCCATGAGACTGAGCAGCTGAAGTCCTCAACTCCCTTTCACAGTGTTGGTTTGGGGGTAGAATGATCAGGTGTAGGGACCACACTCACCCTTGAGATTTACTCTGCAACTCCCGTCCTCCATCTGCAGATACCAACATCTGCCATTGTACTGGAAGAGATACCATAAATATCAGGAGAATGACCCAATTTCCCAGTGGCCAGAGCAGCAGAACCCTGCAGACCTGTCCAATTATGTGATTTGATTCACATACTCCATGAGCTGAGGAAAAAGCTCCAGTGCTTCTGAGACATCCATCCAGCACCCAGCTGTTAATCCAGACGGGATTGTCCGGCTGTCCCAACGGCACCTCCTCAGCCCTGCGCTGTTCAACCTGTCNTGAAACAGCCTCAGCTCCTCAAGCAGCTGCTCTCACAGGTCAGACCTATTTCTACTCATTTTTACCCTCTTAGAGAAGAGAAAAAAACTTCCTTTTGTTGGTGCTTCTACAACCAGCAGCTACCAATGAATTTATCCTTCATTGCAATTATTTGTAGAGCTAAGATTTTTATGTACATAAGTCCAGTTGACTACTTGTAATTATTTAAAAAGAATCTTTTCATTTCAGCCCTTCATTGTAAAGCTCAAACGTAAAAACATGGAGGCATGTATGGAAAAGCTGTATGGAAAAACCCCAATATTTACAGTAAAATTATTTACAGACCCAAACTGCTCTGAGTGGAATTCATGGTCAATAATTTCTCTCAATGAGACTGAGCAGCTGAAGTCCTCAACTCCCTTTCACAGTGTTGGTTTGGGGGTAGAATGATCAGGTGTAGGGACCACACTCACCCTTGAGATTCACCCTGCAACTCCCGTCCTCCATCTGCAGATACCAACATCTGCCATTGTACTGGAAGAGATACCATAAATATCAGGAGAATGACCCAATTTCCCAGTGGCCAGAGCAGCAGAACCCTGCAGACCTGTCCAATTATGTGATTTGATTCACATACTCCATGAGCTGAGGAAAAAGCTCCAGTGCTTCTGAGACATCCATCCAGCACCCAGCTGTTAATCCAGACGGGATTGTCCGGCTGTCCCAACGGCACCTCCTCAGCCCTGCGCTGTTCAACCTGTCCTGGATTTAAACAGTGACTCAAAACGTAGCCAGTGGCTTCTGGGATGCTGAAAATGCAAAAAGGGAAAGGTCGAATGATCCCACCCCGAGTGCTCTTTCCTGGCTCAGCCTGGAAAAGCCCCAAATCCACTCCGCAAGGTCGTTTGGGTGGGGAAAGCACGGAAAAGGCTCGTGGCACATGAAGCACCTGTCACACCTACATGGGTACTGGCTGGTCACTCACCTTCATTGTCCAAATCCATACAGAGCTCCCTGCACCAAAATTCCAGGGGCTCCCTGATCCCTGGCCTTGGAAAGCCACAGATGGGAACAAGACCACGCAATTATTTTGAGGCAGCACCACGAGCTCTCTTGTGGCAGCTGTACACCCTGACTGGCCCAGTCCTGGCTCTCCTCCAAGAACTGGGCACTCTGACTTGTCCAGGTCGTGCCCTCTTCTGAGAACTAGGCGCCCCAACCTGTCCAGTTCTGGCTCTCCTCTGGGAACTGGACACCCAGCTGGTCAGACTGGAAGCAGGATGGTTCCCAGCCTCCCCGTCATCGCCAAGACAGCTTTCCCAAAGCCTGCTCTGCTCACTGGGATTCCCAGTGGCTCCCTTTCCCAAGAGCAGGTAACCAGGCAGGTTTATACCAAACCCTGGCTTCTTTAGCCATGAGTCCCTCAGAAATGGCATATTTTCCCGAATTCTTTCGGGTGTGAGGAGCTCAACATCATGTCTCCCTTCTCCATTATGGATTTCTTTGGTTGAGATGCATCCTGGATGCCTGCCTTCTTTCTTCAGCTGAGGCCTTCAACATTTTTCTAGCTTTTCTTCCAAAATCTGAAAGTGAACACGCCACTTCTGAAGATCCAGATAGAAGGGTTTGTTTCCACAAGTGCCTTGTGCTGAATGAAAACCAAAATCAGAGAGGAGGGAGCTGCATGCCCTGCAACAGGAAATCTGTGTGGAACAGCTCTGCAGAATCCAAAAAGCAGCTGGGAACAGCCCAGCTTGTATTTCTGATGGTTAAGAAAGAAGAGAAACCAGAGAATTCAAAGAATCCAAAGAGGATTCTTTTCAAATCCTCTCACAAGATACAAACTTTTTAAAACATAACCCAGAACTCTGACACTAAAGAAAACATTCAAAAGCCCCAGGAAATCTAAAGAAAGCCCCAAGGAAACAAACAAAAGATGAACTTTTTTCTTAATGAAACAATTGATTAGCAACTTGTGTGTAACATTCCTGCTGTATCTGACTATGCCTATAACCTCCTTTATTTACCTGTCACCTTTCCTTCTGTAACTCAGGGCAGGGTTGAGATTCTCACCTGTATTTATTTAACAAGCTGGATGGATGCAAACCTGACCAAGAATTGATGTAACCCAGGTCAAAAAATATTTGTACTAATAGATGATTTTACATTTTACACCCACAAAGCATAACTTCAACCCAGTACAGCTAAACCAT
>VZTH01008594.1:70816-139308 GCA_013397815.1 Aleadryas rufinucha
AACCTGTCCAGTTCTGGCTCTCCTCTGGGAACTGGACACCCAGCTGGTCAGACTGGAAGCAGGATGGTTCCCAGCCTCCCCGTCATCGCCAAGACAGCTTTCCCAAAGCCTGCTCTGCTCACTGGGATTCCCAGTGGCTCCCTTTCCCAAGAGCAGGTAACCAGGCAGGTTTATACCAAACCCTGGCTTCTTTAGCCATGAGTCCCTCAGAAATGGCATATTTTCCCGAATTCTTTCGGGTGTGAGGAGCTCAACATCATGTCTCCCTTCTCCATTATGGATTTCTTTGGTTGAGATGCATCCTGGATGCCTGCCTTCTTTCTTCAGCTGAGGCCTTCAACATTTTTCTAGCTTTTCTTCCAAAATCTGAAAGTGAACACGCCACTTCTGAAGATCCAGATAGAAGGGTTTGTTTCCACAAGTGCCTTGTGCTGAATGAAAACCAAAATCAGAGAGGAGGGAGCTGCATGCCCTGCAACAGGAAATCTGTGTGGAACAGCTCTGCAGAATCCAAAAAGCAGCTGGGAACAGCCCAGCTTGTATTTCTGATGGGTAAGAAAGAAGAGAAACCAGAGAATTCAAAGAATCCAAAGAGGATTCTTTTCAAATCCTCTCACAAGATACAAACTTTTTAAAACATAACCCAGAACTCTGACACTAAAGAAAACATTCAAAAGCCCCAGGAAATCTAAAGAAAGCCCCAAGGAAACAAACAAAAGATTAACTTTTTCTTAATGAAACAATTGATTAGCAACTTGTGTGTAACATTCCTGCTGTATCTGACTATGCCTATAACCTCCTTTATTTACCTGTCACCTTTCCTTCTGTAACTCAGGGCAGGGTTGAGATTCTCACCTGTATTTATTTAACAAGCTGGATGGATGCAAACCTGACCAAGAATTGATGTAACCCAAGTCAAAAAATATTTGTACTAATAGATGATTTTACATTTTACACCCACAAAGCATAACTTCAACCCAGTACAGCTAAATCATGCCAAAAGCCAACATCAAACCCCAATTTTGCAGCCTTGTCAATGCTGTATCTGTACTTTCCTCTTCTGGGATTTTAGAGAGCTCTGGAAACAAGTAATTATAAAATTATGTACAAATTATTCAAGGTGTCTCATTCAACTTCAAAGTGATAATGAAAACACAGCAGGGAGAAGAATTACAGGTCAACTCCTTCTAGAAATTTTCCATTGCATGTAACAGTTTTAGGGTTGTTTTGTTGCAAAAGTTTGGGGTTTTTCTTAATGAAACCACCCAGTTCTCCCATAGTGCTGCCATGTTCTGTTTCCTGAGAGTGATTTTGCCAATTAAACCAAGGGGTAAAATGATATGGGATAGAGGAGCAAGACAGATGCTGAAACAAGCATAAGAAACATGTGACATTTCCAATTATTTCATATAATTGGAAGAGGATTTTTTTTAAAAATCCCCAATTTCTCTTTAAATATTTCCAGCTAGTCTAATAATAACTTCAGACAAGTAAATCAACTTCCTCTGCTAGAAAAATCTGAGGTCAAGCTACCATTTGCCATTTTATATTTCCCTGACAACCCTATCCTTGACACAGAAGAGTTCAGAGGAAAGAGACACAGAAGTTCATGAAATATGCAGCACCCAGAAGGAGGAAACTATTTTTCAATGATCATCAAATTAAGTACCTTAATAACATACACAGAAGAGGAAATTTGGGAGCTGAAATTGCACTTCAGTGTTTCAAACTGTTACACTTCAAGTTTCTGTTTCACTTGGGGGATTCTATCCCCCCAGCTGAAGGTAGAAGTTATGGAGTCTGCTTTATTTGTGGCTTTGGGTTAATTTTAAAGCGAGTACTTAAATATAATTACAGACCAAAACAAGCTGGTGCAAGAGGAGCTGATCTGGGTAGATCCAGAAATAGATTTTAATTTTATTTTCTGCAGCTACCAGGACAGAGGAATCCAACTCACTCAACCTGACTTTAAAAAGCACACAAAGGAAAAGAAAAAAAAGCAAAAAGCTTCAAACTGTTGAAGCTGCCTCAATGTGATCTAGAGCAGGGCTATAGAAACAAACTCTTTTCCTTGAGCAGGTGCAGAAGTTTGGGGGTCTAAGAACACAGGAGAACCTGTCCAAACCCTATAAAAAATACAATCACTACAGAAACCCAGGCTGAACCAACCTCACAAAGTTCAGATTTACTGATTTGATGGTAATTCAATGGCTTGGCTTCCCAGCTACCAGGGGAACACGTGGTTTGCAGAGTCACACGAGACAGTCCCTGCATCCCTGTCAGGCTGCAAAAGGACCTTCCCTCACTCCCACAGCCCCACCAAAAGTACCTGAAACTTTGTATTTTTCCCCATAAAAACTCATCCCGTTTTTATTCCCAGCCTGTGGTTGCAGACTCCACCTACAGCACACATCTGGGGAGCTGCCAGAGGTGTGATCCACGTGCTGGGAATGCAGAGCCATAGGATGGGACCGAGCTGGTGGCACGAGCTGCAGCTGGGGCTTCCCTACAGCGCTGCACAGGAGCATCGTCCCAGAGTGGTGGAGGGACACTCTCCACTGGCCACAGCTGGCATGATGAGGGGTCACAGCAGCAGGAAATCATTAATTAGCTATTAATTCATTATTAATAATTAATAACGGATTTCTGTGTCTGCACTAGAAAGCATTAAACACAAAGTGCCTTGGGCTAGCTGTGTGCCTCGAGCAGTGTTTCCTGCTGAGAAAGTTAATTAAAAAGCAGCTTAAATGGTAGGGAGCAGAGAGAGCCCATTGAAACCACCACAGAGTCACCCTGAGCCCACAGAAGAGGAAAGGCTCAAGAGTCAGATGTTGAGCCTGGCTCTGGAGTTGCAGCCCACATGTGAAATGAGAAAAGTCTGTGTCCCTGTTTCCCAGATGCATGGGCAGTGCATTCCCAGCATCTCCCTGGATATTCAACATGTACTGTTCCTACTGTCCTTTCTCCTTTCTTCCTCCAGCTTCAAACAGAACCATCCCAAGCCAGCTGCTTCCCTGCATGGCCCCTGGCCAGAGGGGCAGAAAGCTAAGGTTTCCCACCAGTCTGGAATTAGAAGCACTGAGCTCCTCGCCTGGAGGAGCCCCACAGACAGGGAGAAGGATTTCTGCAGGGAGAAAGAGGAGAAGTTCAAGCCCTGGTCAAAACAGATGTTTTTGTTCCAGTGAGCCAAGTTTAGTTATTCTGAGCTGCTTTAAATCAACAAAAGTGCAGCTCTGTAACCACTGCCTGAGAGAGGCTTTGCAGAGACCTCAGATCAACTCCCTGGCAGCAGAAGTGGCACCTGGAGATAGCAAACACGTGGAAGAAACGCACTCAGCAAACACTGTGAGTGTGAGTCAGCTCCCCAAACCCTATCAGTGCCAAAGTTCACCAGTTTGGTCAGCCAGGCTCCATCCCTGGGCTGTAGATAAGGGTTGGATGTGCTCCCAGGTGAGTCACCCCACACACTGACAGATGTTCATGATGTGGGGTACCAGCCCCGTTTAGACAAGACTTTCTTTCAGATGGCTAAATTTAGACTAAATTCATTCTCTCCAACTGTGATCTCACCCCAAACCTGTGAAGTCTTGCCCCTCTTAAGGCTGCAGGAGACGTGCTGATGTGCAGATATTGGCATTCCAGCATCACTGAATAACCTGTTCAAAATCCAGGGTTAATTCCATTCGTGCCAAGTGCTGGTTACCAGTGGTGGATTAATCATCCTCAAGATTTCTGAGTCAAATGCCAAATTCCCCTTTTCTCCACCAACATGCACAATCTGTGGTTGATTTCCAGCAATATTGACCATCTTATTGACTCCAAATTAAGATTTCTAGGAAGCATAAAATTTACTCAGTTCTACAATTATCACATGTGTTAAAATCACCAAAATATATGAGCTGGGCCACCCAGGACCCACCATCGCCTTCCTCAGATCACAAATCTGCTGGAGGAGCAGCTCCTTTTCAAGACCAAGGCTGGTTGAACAATTTCCTCTAAATTTCTGGTCCAGTCAACAGTGATAAGGGTTCAGCATTCTCCTTGTTATCTCAGTAATCAAAATATCCTATTTTGAATCCAACTGGAAGTGGTTCACTTCAGTGAACTGCTCTAAAGCCCAGCACAGGGAGCCTCATGGCTCTGAGGCCACACAACTGAACACTCTCTTCGAAATGAAAAAGAAGAGGAGCACCTTGGGGTGGGAGGAAGTTTTATTATTTCCTAGCCTGTGTTTGATGGAAAATAATGTATTTTCCAAAGCACTCGTGGTTTGCACAGCGAAGAGAATGGCTGAATTTTAACCTAATGTCATGGACTCTTGGATGTGCAAGTGGATGAGGAGCTCCAGCTCAGCCAGGCACTCCTCCTGCAGCCCCTTCTTGAGGGGATGTGAGGGATCACTTCACTTCATTATAAAACCGAGTTTCTTCAGTGCAGTGGATTTACCAGAGCACCGAGAAGACATCAGAGCTCATTGTTTGTTTTTGCCACTGCCTGCTTTAGAGGAGGCCTCCCAGGAGATGAAAGCAAGTCTCCAGTGAGAAGAAGCGACAGAGTTCTTTCTTTCAGTTCCTTTGGGCCCCACTGCCAAGTTTCATGACTGTGGTAGGAAATGCTGCTGAGCAGAGCAGGGGCTGTTGAGCAGAGGCTCCTGCACGCTGACCTAAAAGCAGGGTGGTTTTCCCCTGTTAAAGGCTGGTTCCCGGCAGTGAGGGGGATGAATTGCAGTGCCACACGCAGAAAACCAGGATTAAAGCTCTTCTTGCATGGCTCACACCTAACCCTTCCCTCCAGAGCTACCCAGCAGGATCTTTGGATGTGAGGACACCTGTGTCACCGGGAAGCACCAGCTGAGAGCTGAGTCCAGGCCACAACGCCACGAGAGGCAGAGCCGTGTGCGGGATCCGGGATGGATCGCGCTGGGCATCGCAGAGAGAGCGCCGGCAGCTCCCAGCCCTCCCTGGGTGTGGCTGGGGCAAACACACAGCTCCACACGGAGATCAGACCCATTGCAGTGGGTTTGGTCTGTATTTAGCACCTCAGCCCCCAAAGGGCTGCTGACTCAGGCGCTCAGCCCGCGCCAGCCCGAATCTGCCCCGTGGCCAAGGCTGAGATTTCACATCTGGGCACATATGAGGCTCTGCCTGGTAACTGGGAAATTGTGTCAGTGAACAGACAGCAAAGTCATGTTCTAATTTTTCTCTGAATAATTAACTAAATGGGTTAATTGTATAAAATGAATTGCTAGTGCTTGAATCATTACAATCCATGTTGGGATCATCAGTTCAGCTAAGAGCTGTATTGTATTTCACAGCCTTTCACTGCTTCCCTCTCCAGGGGAAGAAAGGAAAATTAAGTATGATACAAATAGCCAAAAAAGAGAAATTATCCACAGCCAGAAAAGAGAAATTATCCACAGCCAGGAAAACTCAATTCTAGCACTGTTTCGGAGCGAAGTCAGCTGAGGAAACTCAGCTTGTCTTGGGTCAGCTGTGACAATAAGAATAAGCAGTCACAGGAAAGTGCTGCGCTTCCAAACTTTGGGGTTAGTCTGACTTTCCCAGCTCTGTTCATTGCTCAAATTACAGCCCTGCTGAAAGCAAAGCACACTTGTGTCAATGCTTCCATCTGTACCTCTTCAGAGTAATTTATTTCCCTCTCCCTTTCCCTTTATTTTTCCACAGACTCAAGCTCCAAGAGACACACTTTTGTTTCTGGCTTTCCCTCACTCCCTTTCCTTTTTAGTTTTTTCCTGCTTAAAAGAATGCATGCAGACTTAAAAATGGGTTTTCTAGGATGAGTTTTAGAGAGCTCACCCTGTCTGCTGAGGGCTGGATGCTGCCAGCTTTAGAGGAAGTTTCTCCTACTCATTCTGCCCGCAGATGCTCACATGTGGCTCGATGACCGAAGCACCCTCAGCCAGAGGAATCCAGGGGAGAACCCCTATTTTATCACCTCCCTCGTCAACACAACCGACCCAACGCATCATGGGTGAGCTGTAGGGTGGAACTGGCCAGCCCCAGCTGCTTCCTCCATCAGCCCAGAGCTGCTGCAGTCACAGGGTTCCTGCGCAGGCAGCAGCGCACGTACGACGTTCCTGCTCTGCCTTCCCCACACCACTCCTGCTCTGCCTTCCCCAAACCATCCCTGCTCTGCCTTCCCCAAACCACTCCTGCTCTGCCTTCCCCACACCACTCCTGCTCTGCCTTCCCCAAACCACCCCTGCTCTGCCTTCCCCACGCCATTCCTGCTCTGCCTTCCCCACACCATTCCTGCTCTACCTTCCCCAAACCACCCCATGCCCCCTCCCTGGGTGTGGAGCCTCCCAGGCTGCCCCTACAAGCAATGAGTTAAGGCAGCCCCAAGTTCCCCCTGCAGCACACGTTGCTGTGCACTAAGGGCTGGGTTTTCCAGAGTGCTCTCCCCATCACAAGGATCAATTAAATGTACCCTCCTCCCCAAATTCCTGTGCCATGCAGGGTTTGCTGGGGTCTCTGAGCAGCTTGTGGTTTTATTAATAAAAATGTACAGCCAGGTGACCATACTGAGGAAAGGTGAGGAAAAAGGGGCAAAGGGATGACAACTTTCTCTTAGGTACATTTCCCCTTAAGAGAACAGTTTTCTGCTAAGCTGAGGGTGCTCAGATCTAGAAAGCTGACGTGAGCATCCAGGTATCTGCTAATTCCCTCAGTGCAGATGGGACCCCCAGGCTGGGGGCTCTGAAGTTCGCTGCCTCTTCTGTTGGCACAAACATCCCTAGGGCTTGCCTAGGGCGAGGGAATCACAGAAGCATAAAATCATTAAGGTTGGAAAAGCCCTCCAGGGTCACTGAGTCCAAATTTTGCCTGATCCCCAGCTTGTCACCAGCCCAGAGCACTGAGTGCCATGTCCAGGCCTTCCTTCAACACCTCCAGGGATGGGGACTCCAACACATCCCTGGGCAGACCCTTCCAAGGCCTGACCACCCTTTCCATGAAAAATTTCCTCCTGATGTCCAACCTGACCCTCCCCTGGTGCAGTTTGAGGCCTTTTTGTCTCATTCTGTCCCTGTTCCCTGGGAGCAGAGCCTGACCCCCATTTGGGTGCACCCTCCTGTCAGGGAGTTGTGGAGAGTGAGTTCTCCATGAGCTCCGTACCCCTGAATTCCCACTATTTGGTTCAAGTGTCTAAAAAACTCATTATACACTTTAAAATTTAAAAAAAATTGCATTTAGAAGCCGGGGGGGTAATCCTATTGCAGCCATAATCATAGGGAAATGTCTTACCATAGGGCCTGTGGTTGCTAATAAAAGGGTTTCTGATGAGGGGCAAGAATAGATGAAACAAAATACCCAAAAGGGGTGGAATCTGCCAAATTTTTATGCATGGAGGAGAGCAAGGAGCTAGCAAGAGCTGCCTTGGTTGGAAGTGAGGAAAAGACGCCCAAGGAAAGGGAATGGTTCTCACTCCCTCAGTGACGCTCAGCTCCAAGGAGTCTCGACGTGCTCCCTCCCGCGGCCCCAAGCCATGATCAATTTGACCCAAATAATTTGACAGATGCTGGTCCAACCTATTCTTAAAAACCTCAGAGATACCACACCCTCACACCCATGCTTTGCTTCCATCAGAGACAGGCCCTGGAGTTTCCTATTGGAAATTAAACCCACAGTTTCTCACTCTGTTGCCTGTGGCCAGGAAGGAACAGCTCATTCCCTTAATCCCTCCCAGAGACCTTTCCCAACTAGAGGACGTGCTTCTTTCCTGCAGGATCCAGAAGCCTGTCCCCCATAAAACACAACTTCAAACTAAGGCTACAGAGCAAAGTCCAGAAAATGTAGCATAGAGAAGCAGGACTATAGTTACAGGACTCAGGATCTTCCATATCCATTGAAAACATTCTTGGTTCAAAAAACTCTAAAAGCTGTGTATGAACTAATCTGTTTTTCCATTTTTCTTTGGTGATCAAAGTTCTCCAGACGTTGCTCATTCTTGCCAACTTCCTCTCCACTTTAGCTGAGCCAGAGCTCGTTAGGATCCCTCAGCCACCACATCCTGAACACCCCAAACACAAAGGGCCTTCTCCACCAGCCACCCCCAGCCCAGCACCAGGAGTCTGCCCAGGAGCCGCTTTGGGAGCACTGTGGGAAATCAGCCAGCAGTGCCAGGGAAGGGGTTAGACAGTGCCACAACTGGGCTTCATAACCCTTCTTTCTCTCCAACCATTTCCCAGAAACCCATGAATTTTTGGGTCTCAATCAACCCTGGGACCAAACTCAAACTGGGCCTGGAGCTCCATGGCTGAGCCTAAATGGCAGCCTGGGGCCATGGGCAGGGGTGAGGAAGCCCCAGCTGAGGCCACCCCACATTCCCTGTGAACACGTTTATTAGCTCTTAAATTCACCTTTCACAGGTATTTCCATCTGTCTCAGTATCTGGGGTTTATTAACTTAAATACCCATCTGCATTATTTATCACAGCACCCTATAAAATCTTTATTTTCCTGAAAGTATTGGCTGCGCCCACAAACACACTTTTAATTTTATTTGGTCTGTCTATTAAAATTCATCAATGTTGATATGCCTAAATCGTAAAATAGCAAAGAACTGCACTTCAGCTGAGACAAAATTTCCCAGAGACAAAATGTTTCCATTTAAGATATGTTTGTTTAAAAAAAGAGCACCAGGAACAGCAAAGTTAATAATATGCTTTGCTGCAGGATTATTTACTGTGCCTTAGTCTCATGGGCAGTTTTACCAGATGACTTGTCTTCAAAGCCTGAACTCACCCTGTGCTTCTAATGGGCTCATAAAAGTTCAAGGCAGCAGGTTCATATTCCATAAAAATCAAACTGCCTTTGAAGCACTGCAGGAGCGTGTCTGCTTCCTTATCCCTCACCTGCTCACGTCCCAGGCTGGCAGCTGCCCTCCTGAGCATCCTGCTGGAACAGGTACTCCAAAAACTCCTCTTGATAAATGGGATAAATGGAGGGCTGCAGCTCTGGCAGGAACCTCGATAATTCCCACGTGTGCAGTGGCTTTCCCTGGAGGAAACATCCCAAGCCGTGATCAGGGTCACTCTCCTGGACTACGGAGGCACAAAGTGACATCCATGGAAACATCAAGGCTGGTGGGACCTCCTGAATGAGAAGGAGGCCTTGGTGGGCCCCAGTGGGATGTTTCTGCACACCCCACAGCTGGGTCAGGCTGCTGAGAGCCTTTCCAGGGAAGCTTGGACACCTCCACATGAGGAGAGCGCGTGGTCACCAGTGCTAAACTTCTTTCCCTATGAATTCCCATTCCCCCATTACATTGGGTGCCCGCTGCCTTTTCCTGAGGGCAGCAAGGAGCTTGTCCAAACACCCTCTTTGCCATGGCCCTCTGCACCCCTGAGACTCCTCCTGCTCCCGGATGGATGAGGCTCCAGCCACAGCAAAGGTCCAGGAGCAAAGTGACCAGGACAAGAGGAATGTGCTGAGCTGCACTGGAACAGACACTGGCAGCTCTTACCATGCCCAGACAAAGGATGAATATTTTCCCAATTTTTCCTCTGTGTGTCATGTTTCTCCTCTGGTCAGCCAGGGCATTTTCCTGCTCTTCTGCAGCATCAGAATATTCTGTGATCTGATCTGATCCATGGAGTTGGTGTCTCCGGGCACATGCCTGACTCTGGCCATGTCACTTCTCCTGCCTTCACACCTTTTTTTTTTGCCTTTCTTGGACCCTTCTGGTCTTCACCCAGGAAACCTCTCTGAAGCATCCAGAAGCTTGCTAAGAGTTGCAGGTCCAAAGGTGTGGCCTCGCCATGAGGCACAACCACAAAAGGAAGGCTCCACAGGTCTGCCTCCCATCTGAATTGAGATTTTAGCTTGTACAGCTGACAACAAGTTTTTAGTGTTTCTTATTTTCTGCATCCTGCAAAGAGAACGGGACTGGGCAGACTGAATTTGCAGTAAAGGAGAGTCCAATGCCTGTGCAGTATTTGCCCAACAGTGTTTGGCCTTGAATCCACCAAACAACTACGTTTGTCTTCTTAATGATCCATTTCAAGCAAAAAAAAAAAAGAAGAAAATACATCAGCAGGAAAATAAATTCAACTTTGAACAAAAAACCCAACAAATAAATAGTCTTTCACTTATTCTTTCACTATTTCAGTGGCTATTTAAAAAAAATCAAATGCAAAAACCACTTTGAAGTTTAAGTTTTGTTGAGCTTCATGAAAAAGCTGAGGGAACAACTCCATCCTTAAACCTGCAAGGCAGCGCTGGGCAGAACACTCATCTTTAAATATTTACAGTCTTACTTAGCTAAACACTTGAATTACTTTAAAAAATGAATTCAAATTGTGCTTCATAAGGAGAATCAGGCAGGTCAACCTGGAATATCAAATGATTCTTTAGCAATTTAGTAAATATTTTAATTTTCTTTACTTCAGTGTTAGATTCAGCTATATTCAAGACAAGCATTTTGGAGCACTGATGACCCCCGAAATCATGGAAATAAACAGAATGCTGGAAAATTCAGCTAGCTGGTTGTGTGGGGGCCAAGAAAAAAACTGGCCTAACAAAAAAGTCTTTGTAAGACAGCATGATCCAGCATTTGGACTAGGTAGGCTTCAGAAAGGAAAGGGAAAACCTGACCTCCAATTAAATCACCGTGTTAATTAGCCAATGTCAGTCATAAATCTAAACCAGCACTGTGTGCTAAGGGCAGGCAAACGAGAGCAAGCTCAGGGACCATGGATTGCCCCCAGAGAAACAGCTGCTGGATGAGAAAGCTGGAGCACAGGGATTTTGTCTCTGGAAAGAATGCGGGGTTTGGATGCTCTCCATGGACATTCCTGTGTGTGTCCATGCTCCTATGTGTGTGTCCATGTCCCTGTGTGTCCATGTCCCTGTGTGTCCATGTTCCTGCGTGTGTCCATGCTCCTGTGTGTGCCCATGTGCCTGTGTGTGTCCATGTGCCTGTGTGTGTCCATGTCCCTGCGTGTGTCCATGTCCCTGTGTGTGTCCATGTCCCTGTGTCCATGTCCCTGCGTGTGTCCATGTGCCTGTGTGTCCATGTCCCTGTGTGTCCATGTCCCTGCGTGTGTCCATGTCCCTGTGTCCATGTCCCTGTGTGTGTCCATGCCCCTGTGTGTGTCCATGTCCCTGTGTGTGTCCACGTTCCTGCGTGTGTCCATGTGCCTGTCCAGCTCCGTGGGCTGGGGAGCAGCGCCCAAAAGGGCAGCACTCCCACAACACTGTCATGTCCCTGCTGAGATGCTCCATTGACTTATTGGGAGGTCAGTCTGCCTTTTCACTGGGAGCAGGGATAGGAATCTTTGTCTCTTCTATGTGCCAAGGGAAGTAAATACACCTTCCAGTTGCTGGCAATTGCATATTGTTGAAAAACAGAGGTTTTTTTCTATTCCTACATGAACTTTCCACATGCTCCAGCCTGGAGGATCCCTCAGGAGCCACGCTGGCTCCTCCCTGCCCATGCACACATTTCCTCTTGGAGGAAAACTTCCCCATCCTCTCCTGGCTGCTCCCAGAGAAGGATGGTGCACATTCCTTGGGACCAGGGCTGGATCTTATCTGCAGAGACACTTTCCTCCCCTCCCAGGTGCAACCATAGTGTTCTTCAACGTTTGAAGCACTTTCTGAGGATGTTTTTGAGGACACATTTACAAGAGCTGAGCATCACTGAAAAAATTTTGCCCCAGTTTCTGCTCTCTAGAAGTTGAGTGCTGCCGCTTGGCTCACGAGGACATGGACAAAGACTCAGGCAAAAGACAAAGAAACACGAAGCTCTGCAGCCTGCTTGAGATGAGCACAGAGATTGTGTGGAAAAGGTGAATTTCCTGAGAAATGGAAAAGTCTTAATGCCTAAGTTCTGAGAAGGGTTTCTCAGAGAGATTTCCAGAGCAGCTCGGCTTTCTGGAGAAGCCAGGGGCAGTTCCAGGGTACAGGACAAGATTTGTGCTACAGAACCTCCCCAAGCCCTGAAAACCCAGGATTGCTTTCCCAGCCTTACAACTGCTCTGCAAACCCCCAAAATCATTTCCTCTTCATTCCTCAACCCCCAAGTTGTAGCATGGAATGACACCAGACTCACAGGGATCTACACAACAGTTCTGTTCCAGGGACACCACGCAAAGCTAGGTGGAGGGATGCATGGATGGATGGATGGATGGATGGATGGATGGATGGATGGATGGAGATTAGATGGATGGAGATGGATGGATGGGTGGGTGGATGGAGATGAATGGATGGAGATGGATGGATGGGTGGATGGATGGATAGAGATGGATGGATGGAGATGGATAGATGGATGGATGGATGGATGGATGGATGGATGGATGGATGGGAATAGCTCTTGCATTTTCTCTGGACCATGACAATGTTACACCACTTAGGAGATCTTAGGAGGGGATATAAAACTCAAAAAATCTGTTTGCCACACAAAATTCCTTTGGAGTTGTGTCCTATTGTAAAAATACCATGGTTAAATAAAGGTTAAACAAGAGGAGCTCAACATACCTTCCCCAGACAGAGCTGTTTCAGAAGAGCTTAATTCAGGGTTTTTTTCCCTCAAAATCCTCCATCTGAAGCACAGCTGATCTCCACAGGTTTATTCTGCTTTGTCAGCCCCTTCTCCCAGAGGGAACAGCACAGGATATTGCTCTGATTAAACCCATTCCACTTGGAATGAGACTCCGGAGGTTATAGCTGAAGGGATAACTTTCAACTGTACTTTCAGCCTTCTGGCTGAAAGTTATTCCACAGATTTATTTAACTTAAGTCTGTTCCAGAGATTTATTTAATGAAAGTCTGGTTTCAACCAGAGCTCTACCTGAGTTTTTCCGTGTTCCCCATTGGCACCTCCATTGTGATGTTGCCCAGTCTCTCCATCTCTTGCACCAGTCATGTTGATCAGAGGAACACACATTATATAAAAGGGGCTTTTAATTAGCAGAATTAAAATTCTGGAAGTCAGATTGCAGAGTTACTCTTCATCCTGTTAGAATTATGGCACCTCTCATCCCATGCTGGCTCTCCTCTGCTGGGATAACTGGATAACCACTCATCTCTTCCAGAGGACACACAATGTTTTGCTGTCTCTAATTCAGAATAACAAAGGGACCCAATAAATACAGGCATTATGTGGTTTGACGTGCTCTGTGTTTCAATATCTTATTATTTTTACCTCAGTGATGCATCCTGAGCAGTGTGAGATGGGCCAGACCAGCCAAAGAGACAAAGAAAAGCTCTTCAGGCAGCAAAGAGGCTCCAGTCTGTGCAATCAGCTGCCTTCCTTTGCAAAACCTACCTCAGTGCAAAAGAGGACTGTTAAAATACATGGTCATAATAATGAGTAAAATAAAGTTTAATTGCTGTTTATTTTAGAAAATAAAACATGTGACCGCGGAGAATGAATAAATTGAAGTTGACCTTCTCAGTCTTACATAGGAGTTACCTAAAACCTCTTCTTCCTTTGCAAAGATTCTCCCCAGAGAAAAATGGCATAAAAATTGCAATTTCATTAAAAAAAAAACCAACAACAACAACAACAAAAAAAAGCAATGTAAAAAATTAATTGAGGCAGCTTTGCAGAGAAGTGTGAGGCCACTCACACTTGTAACCGAGTTTCTTACATTTACTTTCTGTTCCATGTGGCTCCCTGGTTTTGTTACACCTCCTGGACCAGACAGGGCAGGGGGATACAGCCCTTTGGATGAGAAGCACAAGGACAATGCCAGACTCTGGAGGATACAAATAGATGTCTGAGCTGGGTTTTGGTGTTTCTGAAGCTCATCTGAAATAGCAGGAGGGGGAAAAGGCGTCTGTCACTGCATTTTGGTCATAAATGGCTCTTTTCTGGAAAGGGATGGCAGAGGAGTGGAACAGGTTTGTGGAAACCAGCACAGTATCGGTTTCTTCACTTTCTTCCACATATCAAAGATGTTTTTAGCATTGCCCTGGTTTGGTCCATTTCTACTGCTTCTCTGAGCCTACACAGTTCTTCCTGGTCACCCTGAACCAACCAGGAAATCCTGTTCAGAAATACCCATCCCCTGCCCGGGCTCAGCCTTTCCCACGTTCAGGTGGACAAACATCATCCCACCCAGGTGCTCCAGCAACAACAGGCCTGGGAAAATGCAAATAAGGCCATCAGGAAAGATATTTTGATTTCAGATCATGTTCTGGGTACAGTTTGCCATTTAATCTATCCCATTTCTTCCTCTTCTGATGCCATGAAGATTGTTTTTGCCNTATGTGCAGAAATTTGGGAATGACGAATGTGCAATCATTTGTATGGCAGATAGGAATCACATGTAGAGGAGATGCTTCTAGCAGTGAAGATGAAACAGAGGCAGAAGAGTAAAAGAAGGTATCCATAAGGAAAAAAAGAAACATCTTAGAGGTTATTTTCAGGGTTGAGATACTTTAATGCCAGCCCAAGTGGGCACAGGGTGTGGGCAATTCAGCATGAGAAATAAAGACTCCTGTGACTGCTGTGCCCTGCTGACAGCAGTGGTACCCCCCTGTGCCCAGCACACCATCAGCCCCCAGGAAGGCACTTTCCCTGGGATCCCTGTGGCCACACCTCCCTTTGGGAAGGTGGGAATGGGCAGGACAGACGGACGTGCCGTGGTGCCCCTGGGCTGGGTGCCCGTGGGTTTCTCCGTGTGGGGCAGTGGCTGCTCCCTCAAACCACGGGCTGGACTCTGAGGGGACAGTGGGGAAAACGTTCTGTCATCTGCAGCTCTGCCCCGGGCAGGAATAGCCCACATTACAGAATACCAAGTGGGTAAGGAAAAACCACATTTTCTCATTCTTAGCAGGCAAACTGCATTTTCCAAACAGCCCATTGCCCCTGGCACTCGAGGCTCAGACTGAATAATTCCTGGGATGGTTTACCTCATCCCACCCGGATGGTTTTGACCTCAGGTTGCCTGCAGGACACAGAAGGACCAAGGCAAGCAGACAAACCAGCAGCTGCCATGCATTCCCCAGTCTAGAGACCCGGAAAGGCTGGCAATGGGATGGGAAGTTTTCTACTTTATTTTTTGTTAACTTCTCTGTAGGGCCATTCACACTGTGCCAAGTAGCACAAACTGACCAGAGGAGACAGAAACTTCAAGCCAGTTTCCTAGAAATCAGGTGGATCTTTTTTTATAGTGGATACAGAAGAGAAGTCATGTAGACAACTTCTGAGGGAAAAAAATGCCACAAACTGCACCAGCCCCATAAGGCTTTGGAGAGAGACTGGAAGGGTGTGTTTTTCCACAGGCTCTACCCAATTCTGGCTGTGATGTTCCACCTGGCCCCTCTTCTTCCTTCTTGTCCACACTTCAGAAACCATCATCTCCACCTCATCTTCTGCCTTTCTCTCACTGGGGACACCCCAGCTGTCCAACAGTCTCACACCTTCCCCCAGCACAGCCTGAACACACATCCATGAAACTAAGAAAACCAGCCCTGGAACAGACCAGGAAGCTTCAAAAATCCTTGTTTCCAGATGATTCTAGAATCTGTAGCAAAAGAGGGGGCTTGCTGCTATGGTGACCTAATTCTGCATTTGCTCCTCCTGTGCCTACGGAACAGATTTCCAGGACCAGCTCCTGGTAGATGCTGGAAGTCCACCTGGGCAGGAAATGTGGATGAAAGAGGATCCAAGTGTCTCACAGGCCTGTGCAGAAGGTAACTGCCTCAGACTGTGGCTGACTCCTCCCTGCAGCACTGTTCATGTTCCCAAATAAACAGGAAAGCACACACAATTACTTTCTACTTGGAGCTTTCTCTTCTTCCCCTCCTTGCTCAAAAGCATCTCTGCAGAATCTGGGATTCATTTCCTTGGAAGGCAGGGAGCCTTTCTCTTAGAGCCTCCCAACATTCTGACTGTCAAACACGAGAATGCCATTCATGAATCACCCTGGATGAGGCAAAACAATCTCTGGCGTAAATTAAGAAAGTCCAGAGCAAGAGCTAGCACGAGTAGAGAGTAAACTTCCTCACTGTGTTTGGCTCAGCTTGCCAAACTCCAGAATGAAAACCTTCGAAAAAGTGGCAGAATGATCCTATTTCCTGTTGATTTACTCTCTCCAGCCACAGAAGGGATGATGGTGACACAGACCACTCTGGCTTGCAAAGCAGCTCTAAGGAATGGCCATGGGTGGATCACATCACCAGCAGAGGCACTTCACACACGCACTCAGTCATATCCAGCCATGGCTACACTGGTTTATTGCACCACCATTTCACTCCCTTGTCTTCTCTCCTCACAAGGTATTGAATATCTGCTCTTCTTTTTAATCCCAGGCAGGGTGCATTGCTTGCACACCTCTCAGCAAGCCCTGCAGCAGATGCCGTCTCCAGGGCAGCATCGCTGCAGGGAGTGTGTGTGAGCAGGGAAAGTCTCTTTCCAAAGCTCACTGAGTGCCAGGGCAGAGCCAGCACCCCCACACTAGAGTGCCAAAACCAGACCAGGAGCACAGGGTGAGGGGTTTTCCTCTTTGTGAGGAGCAGGGCTGGGGAGAGCCTGTCCTGCTCCCCAGGTGCTGCCTGTGCAGTGCCTGGGAGCCTCTCCCTGCCTCTGCTGAGTTCCCAGCAGCACGTTCAGCCTCTAATTTGGGAAAGGAAAAACCCAGCCTGGCCCAGCACCACCCTGGAAATGCAGCCCACCCATCTGCTGTGCCAAAGCTGGTGTTTACAGCTTCCCTCCGAGCAGGCCAGCGGGTTCTCCCCAGCGCTCACAGCGGGGGATGTGCATCCACAGGGATGCCGGGGCACTCACCGAGCTCTGCGCACAGGAACCGCGTCTCTGCGCCTCACAAACCTTCCCTAAAGCTCTGCATTCCCTCCTTCTCCCGTCAGGCAGCCGCAGGAGAAGTCATGCAGATCCCCTGGGATGTGCTCTACAACCCAGCCACCCTACTGAACCCCTCAGAGCACAGCCAAATGAAGCCCTGGTGGTGGAGTGACCGGAAAAAGCTACACGAGGAGGGAATTTTCGAGCACCACTTAAACAGTAAAACACCTTCCCTTGGTATTTCAGTACCTGCACAGCCACAGCTGGAAACACAAGGATTGCAGGCTGCAGATGGCCTCACCAACCAGCTGGAAAAAAAAAAGTTCAGTATTAAAAACTAAAAAATTTAAAAATTAATAAAAATTAATTTTAAGGGGTAAAAATGGCACCAGTACTTTGCTAGAACAGTTCAGAGTTTCAGTTTGGAAAATGCAATTTGCCATTTGGAAATACTTCTCCTTAAGGTTTTAATCACTGTGCAAAATATTCTTCATTATTATCTTCACTTTTCTCCTGCAGCAAGTTCAGGCAGAGCTGGGACATGGAGTTCCCCTCCAGCCAGACAGCCCAGAAAGGGCTTCCCCCTTCAAATCTTTGGTCCAAGCAAAGTGCATGGAAGTGAAGTTCTACCTCAGGCCATTTTTTATTGTCCATACACTGAATGAGAACTGGCCTTGGACTAGAAATCAGGAATGGGGATAAGACCCCACCTCACTTCCTGCCACATCTGAGCTTTGTTGGGATCATGATGGAGCTCAGCCTCACCTTCCTGAGCTCTTATGGGGACAGGAATAACAAGGTCTGTCTGTGCTGAAGTTTTCCAGGTGTTCCCCAACTGCTGCAGAGCTTTTCCCTCCCTGTCCCCACGCTGTGACCAGCCCTACAAAGGTCATTTCCCATTTCAACTTGCTCAGAGTCCCTTTTCACTGAGTGTTGGGGGGCTTTTTTCAGTCCCTGGCATCAATCAGATCCTCTAACTTTGACAGAGGAGGCTCACAGAGGAGAAGGGCTCCCAGGCACACCTCACCATTTCTGACCATGGTTCACTGTTTTCTGGGCTCCTCAGTGCCTCTGGCAGAAAATCACTGTAATTAAGTGTTAACAGTTTGATGAGGAAACCTTTCCTCACGCTGGAGGCTTCACCAGACTCTTTTTGACAATGCACAAAAGTCATGAAATAAAATCATTGGAATTTTCCAATATTTCTGTTTCTTTTGAAGCTTAAAAAAGAGCTTTCCAGGAAAAGAAAAAAAAAACCACACCACCAAATTCAGTCCTCAGACATGGAAAACGCAGCTGGAGGAAAAATTTTTACAACTTTCCCCTCCCATGAGCAGCTGGTGTCAATGGCATTTCTGAAGGAGCACAGAAGATCAAAGAGATATTAATTGAGGTTAAATAAATATGGGGTGCTGGAACACAGGAAGCCCAGCCTGAAGTTGCTGCTGATTATCACACTTATTTAGGCCACTGAAGAGAACACCTCCTACAGCCTCTGACACCTCTGCTATCCTACACAACTTCAGCCAAAAATCTTCCTACGAGTCTGAAGGTCCAACAAGAATTCATAAATCTGCGCATGCAAATAACTGGGATGTGCTTAAAATTTCCCAGCAGTTCCATTAGAAAAGCAAGCTATCTAAAGCAGTCTTTTCACCAAAATGTGTGAATCCTGGAGACAAAATCCCCAAACAGTTCTAAGTTAGTGTTTATGGTCAACATACCTTCCCTACAGGGTTATTGCTCCTAGCACCAGCTGGCTTCCAGGGATTCTCCTGGCAGACTATTCCAAGCTTGCTGCAGGAGCTGTTCCAAAATGTTTCAATAATTAAGCATCCTGTGAAGCAAGAATTTATACTTTCTGTATAAATTGTAAATGTAAGGCCATAAATTGTCCATGTAAGGACTCTAACCAAAGGACCACTCACTCAGCTTTTCCTTAACCCTTCTCCCCCGGCACAGGCAGAGCCACACTAAAAGCAGGAATGACTCAAAATCTCCACAGTGGACACACACTCCAACTGTGTCCTCCAATGCTTAGGACACAGATTTGATATTCAAGCCTACAGAATACAGGAAAACTCCAAAAATATTTGTTGCATCCTTAGATGGAAGATGAAATTTTTCACACGCAAAAATTTGCAAGAGATTGGGCACAAGGTAGCACTCCCTGCTGTCTTTTTATGGTCTTTTATTTATAAAGACTTAAAGTCTTACTTATAAAGTCTTTATTTATAAAGACTTGGTCACATCCTGCATCTGAAATACAACACAGCTGACAAGCCTGAGAGAACAAAACCTGAGTGATCCCACCCTCAGGTTGGAGCTCAAATTGCTAATTAGCACCGTGGCCGTGTCGCTGTTGTAGCGGGGACGGAGAGAAAAACAACAGAGATTCGGGTCCATGAAGAGAAGGGAAATAGCATTTATTGAGAAGGGAAATAGCATTTATTTAATAATATACAGCTCGTTTTATACCTTAGTATTCTTACATGGTGTAAGGTCATTGGGCCTTTGGCCACCCACCTCCCAGGGTGATTGGCTGAACCCTACAACACCCATTTCAAAATATTTCTCTAGTCAGTATCATAACAATACTGCAAACAACTCACAGGTGCAGATAGAGAGAAATAGTTTACAGCACAGAATGCTGCAGAAAGCTGTCATTTCAGTGGGAAAAGCAGGGCTCTCACAGAATGCTGCAGAAAGCTGGAAAGTTTCTCTGCTGAAAGCTTTTCAGCATCCCCATGGCCGTGCCCAGGGATTCTCCCCACACTGCAGCCTTTCCTGAGGGACAAATTATCCCACAGGAGTGGCAGTTTCTTTAAGGTCCTTATTTTACTGTGAAATACCTCGTGCCTTTGTTCGTGTGCTGATTGCAAATTGGGCTGTAATTAAAAGCCAGGCTAATATCTGGGGTTGGTGAAATGCAATGAGCTCCCAGCCCCATCGGTTGGTGTGGGAGAGGTGACTTGAGTGACATATAAGAGCTGGCATAAAAGACTGAGAATATGAATGAATATGAGAAACGAATTCTGAGAATGGAATAACTCATTAGAAAGGAACATATGATCAGCTCTGCAACCGTCTCCATAATTCCCCAAACTGAGCAAAATGTTGCCATCAAATAAAATCCTGAGAATTGTGGTGTGGTTTGGGGGAGAACAGAGGGGGAAGGAGGCCGTTTGGTTGGGTGTTTGTGGCCAAAGAAGATGCTCCCAAGCCAACGCCTGTCCCAGATTATAAATCTCCAGGTTTTAGATGTAAAGGGAACACAGATGAGGGGCAATGGACCCAGAGGTGTTCACAGGAAGGAGAAGGGAGGCACCAGGCTGAGCAGAAGTGGCTCCTGGAGGAAATTAGGGGAAAATACACAGAAAAATTCTATCTGGCTCTGCAGCTGCTGAAATCAGGAAGCAGCTTCAGTGGAGGTGTCTGTAAAAAGCCAAATGTAACACTGAGTTACCTTCAAGTGTTGTTTGCTTGTTTGGATTTTTTTTTCTTGAGCTGAAACAGAAACGTTAATGAGTGTATGGAAAAGAAACTTTCGAAAAAAGGTGCACCCCAACACCTTTTACAACGGAAAATTCGAAGTTTCTCATGAGCCAATATTTTACTCCCGTTTTATAAAGGTGGAGAACAGAGAACAGAAGAACAAGAGGCATTTTAAGATTTTCCTGAAGTCCAGAGGTGACAAAACAGAGGAGTTAAGACAGCTAAGTAGAAATTGTAAAAGCCCATTGAAATAAATTTGTTCTGTGGAAGGTTTTACATTGTATTTATCCTCTAAACATCCACCTGTAAGCAGCAATTCTGCCCTCAACTTACTGACTTAATTCCATCCACTTTAGTGCTGCATTTCCAAAGCAGCAGTTCACCCCGATGGAACTTAAAAGTTCTTCAGGGGAAAGTCTTGAAAGCAGCTTCTCCTTTGCAAAAGGACCTGCCCAAGATTTAATCTTCCCCTAAACAATTACTTCTGTTTGATGAGGAAAAAAACCCTCATAAAGTTGTTATAATTGATGTCAGCTCAAACCACACACGAAGTAAGAAATGAAGGAATATCTCTGTTAATACTGCTTTTGTAATGCAGTGTCTGTCTCCCAAAATGAACTGCGAGCACCCAAAAAGAGCCACGAGAAACCTTTGGGGCAACATTACCTCTGAAGAATAAACAGCTCCAGAATTTTATTCAGCACACAAAATTCCTCTGCCCCAACCCCCTCCTGTTCACAGGCAAGGAGCCAATAAAAAACAGATTTGTAATTAAAATCCCTGGAATTTGTGCAGTCAAGCTCTTCATTAACATTATAATTTTTAGATGCTGAGTTAGCACAAGGACACCACTGTTCAAGATTTATCACTGCATCTTTTGATTCTTCTTTCCACATTCAGCTCTTCCAACCATCTCCAAATTTCTAAGCCAACCAGAGTTGTTTTATTAGTGGAGAATTAAGGGGCCCACACAAATACTTTTTCTTAAAGAACCTAAATTTTTTCCTGCTTCAGAAGGGTTTCTTCTTTTCCTTTTCCATTTCTTTTCTGTGTGGCAATTATACAATTGCCTGTTCAGTTTACTGTTTTATTTCTCTTGGAATTCTTCTAAAAACGACAGCCTTTCTCAGTCATGGCTTTAGTTTACTTTTCCTTTTCAAGAGATTTCCAGGCAATTTGGATTTAATATACCAATATATTGTTAAAAAAGAAGAACCTGTTTCCAGCTGCCAACAGGAGCTGGGAATGCACATCATGAATGTAACTCTGAACAAATGAAAAGAGAAAGTCATCAAATATAAAACCTCTCACATCAGGTAAAAATTATGCTGAAAGGGAGTTAAAGCTGATATTCCAAAACCATAACTTTGTATGAGAGATCCTACCCCAAAAGCAAGCAAAATAAAATATATATAAAGTAAATAAATAAACTAGATAAATAACAGATTTTTATTTAAATAATATTTCTTTAAAACACAATTTAGAAGAAATAAAGAAATTTAAAGTTCATTTTAACACAAAATGAACACCCAATAAGGCATAAAAAAAAATATATGTGGTCAGCAATTATACTACTCTCTGTGTCTGAGGCACAAAAGCTCAGTGTCAAATCTCATAGACATGGACAAAATATTTTTCCATATTTTCTCCTTTTACAGCATCCTTCCAAGGCAGCTTTGGATTGCTCTGGTGCTCAGACTTCCCTTCCTGGGAGCATGACACGAAGAAGAGAAGTTCTCTGAGTGTTTTACAGAGCACAGGGAACAGCTGTTGGTTTATAAAGAATCATGGCTAGAAAAGCATCATTTTAAATCCATTTTTAAGCTGAAGTTAGGGAAAGGATTGCCATCCATTGAACAGGGAATTTGAATTTTCATTACTCCACGAAAAAAATTTTGGCCTGAGATCAGGAACTGAATTTCACAAAGAACTTTCTTTTTAATAAGTTGAACAGAGAAAAATGGGCTCTGCTCTGAACATGTGGCAAACTGAATAAACTGTGAAAGAAGAAATCTGTAATTCTGATCACAACACTCCCTCTCCCTTAGTGAAAATGAGTTTTTCTCATCCCTGAGCAGAACCAGCGTGACCCCAGCACTTGGTCAGGATTAACCTCCTCTGATGAATAAGGTCAGTGTGAGTCCATCCAAAATGCTTAAGCAACCAAATGCAAAATAGAACATGAAAATGAAGGGATAATATCAATTTCTGCTGAGTGATGAGCACAGGCCAGCCCGAGTGCGTGGATGCATTCTCAGAGTGTGAATTCACACGTACTCAGCCCAGTGGGATCCCACCAGGGAGAACTCGCCAGATGCTTGATTCAAGAGGAAAGGTTTTCAATTAGGACATTTAAATATCATTCTCCTCTCTTTCTGGGTAAAACAACGAAATGAAGGGCTTCTTTCAGCAGATTGTGCTGAGAAATGTCAGAATGAATCACGTCAAGAGTCCTTCAGACACTTTTGGAACAATTATTGCTAAAGGAAGTTGATTCTTAATTTCCTCCATTAAAACCTTCCAGCCTCAGTCTAAAGTGAAGCACTAATTACCACCCAGCCTTCAAGTGCATATTTCCAACAAAATTCCATCTGTCTCAATGAAGGGGACAAGAACTGGGCTACCAAAGGAGCGAATTTGAAAGTTCCACTTGGTAAATGCTCGCGATGTTATTGATACCCTACACAGACACCCTACAGGGATGGCAAAAACTCTTTAAAAAAAGACAACAACCTAATACTGAAAATGTTCTACAGTTTAAGACAGCCACAACTGGATCAGCAGCAGGTGAATGAAAGCTGGATCCCAGTTCCCTCTGCTTCCCAAAGGAAGGACACGTGGCGTGGAAGGGTTCACACGGGACCCAAGGCAGCTGCAGTGGAACTGCTGCTCTCTGCACCCAGGGACAGCCCTGGGGCGGGGGCCTGAGAGGAAAATCATCTCATTGCTCTCTAGACTTCCTTCAAAACCAATTTCTGCATCTCCTAGGCAGCACATGAATAATCTTCCTCTGGAATTTTATCAGGAGATTATCCAAACAAATGGGAAATTATCCAAACAAGTGGGATGTTTTTGTCTCTGTGGTGTCTCCAGGCAAAGTAAAGATGCTCGAGGTGGCCTCAGCAGCAGCTGCTTCTGGGCTGGGAGGTCTCTACAGGGGCTGTAAGGGTGGAAAAAGGTCCTTGAGCAAGGACTGATAGAATATAGAGCAACCAGGTTCATTTTAAGTTACATTGTCAGGAAACTGAGACAGGATTAATTATATCTGGATTATGACAGGAGGAGGCTCCTGCTCAGGGGAATTGGTATCTACAGGTCATCAGACCTTAAGGACATGGCAGATTTGCTGCTTTCCAAGAGGGATCTGCCAGGTACAGGTGTCCCAAATACCTAGAAAATAAATAAATACCCACTCGAAAGAGCAGCAGACACAGGACAGTGGCTCTCTTAACACCTAGAAAAAAAAAATTGTGACCACAATATTAAATATCTGTAGTAAGATAGACATTAAAATATTTGGGGCAACAAGTCTGCAGCCAGAGCAGCATAAATGCACTCAGCAACTTTTCCTCACTGAAGGAAAAAAATAAAAGGAGTTATTGGGTCTCATACTAAAATGGGATTTACTGCATTTAAGGGAAGAGATTAGAGTATAAACCCTTCTAACTCGCAGAGAGAAACATTGAATTCCTCACATGCTGTTTTCGTGTCTTTTCCTGCATTCCTTCTTTCAAGCCCTTCTAATTTGAGTTTCAAATTCAAAGAGCTGCAATTATGGAACAATTCAATCACAGGGTAAGGGAAAGGAAAAATAAAACCCTCACCAGAGCGTGGTTTGGCAGGGCGTGTTCTGCTTTAAACAAGGATTAAAATGAGAAGGATTGTTAAAAATCAAGTAAACTAGTGCAAATTCCTAGAATATTGGATTATTTCTCTTTATTACTCCTCAGCTGCAGCAGGTTAGTCAGAACAGGAATTTTCCTTTCTGTGGGTGTTGTTCAAAGCTTCTGTGCAGACACCTAGAAAATTCACCAGTTACTGTGTTGGGATTTTAAGAACAATTAAAGCTAAATTTGTTATACTGGCTGAAGAGCTGAGACCCAATCTGAAAACCAACATGAAGTCTCTTTTACCAGTTCCCTTCTGCAAAGTCAAGCAGAGATCACAAGAATCTCAAGACACGAAATCTGATGCAGACTGAAATTATTGGGAGAAGCAGATTTATCTTCATCTTACTGCCATAATAGCAACCAGCCCTCTGTCTGACAGTCCAGACTATTCAACCCCTACTCTGTTCTAAGGAATTTGAGACACACTGTGGAAAGCTGTGATTAAATCCAGGTTTCTCGTGCGAGCAGGACCCGCTCCACCAGCACAGGCATTTCCAGGCATGGCCCACTCAGCACAGAAACGCTTCCCACTGGATTACTCACCTTGGGCAAAATGTCAGGAGGACAATAGGATCTGGAGAGCCCAGGCAGAGCTGGCTACCTGCAGGAGATCCCTGGAGATGCCCCCAGTGGGGCAGGAAGGGGCAGAAGGACATTTACACATCACCCACATTCCAACACCAAGGCAAAGTGACAGCTCGTGTAATCTGGGGATTTTCCAGCCTCAGAACAGAGAACTGGAAACTAAAATAGGGTCATTGCTATGATGCCTTTCCTTGGTCTTAAAATCAAGAGCCAGACATGGTTAGAGGGGAANTACACCTGTGTCATGTGTTCTGAACCAGGCACAGACACCTCAGCAGCCATGAAGAATTGCCCTTTTTTTTGTTTCAGATGTATTGCCTTTGATGAAGGGTAGTCAAAAGTTAGTTTGGGCAGTTTATTATTTTTTTGGAAGCATTCTGTCAAATTAGGGTCAATTTTTTCAAACAGGTTACACTCAAAATGCCTAAAATACATAGATACAGAACAGGCAGTGGCTGACAAAATGGAACCCAGAACCCTTTAGTTTAGTTTAGTTTATCTTTTCTTTTACTGATGGTGTTCTGAGAGAGTGACTGAGGTCAGGTATCAGGTGAGGAACACAGTGCTGCAAAAAAAACCTGCATTATGTCTATGACCCTCCTGGTCACAGCTGTGCTGTCCAAAATCAAAAGAAATAAATAACCTAAGTTTTGTGGATAAATTCAGTTTTATTAAGGTGTAGCTCACCGAGCTGTGCTTAAAGCCAAGACAAAAGTTGGATGTGGAAGTCCTAAGGGACCTCGATCTCTCACTGAGCTTTACATTGCAAAGCCAGAATGGGATTGAGCCACAAGAGACAACCAGGAAGCAAAGAAATCCCTGTGAGACTAACAAGACAAGGACTTGGAAGCGTGAAACACCTCTTGAGGCAGTCATCTGATCGTGAAAATGTTAAAAGTAGTTGCATTAACTTTTCACAAGAGATTCCCCCCTGCCTCTCCCTCAGTTACCTTCCTGCTACCACGCATTTAGAAATATTTTTTTGTAGTCACATCACTTGCCAGGTGATTTATAAAGCAGAATGAGCAACAGCCAAACATTTACTAGAACTGTTGCTGAGCAGGGAACAAATTACCTGCTGTGCCACAGTAGGACAAACAAGCTGGGCTGAGTGGTCCGGACATAAACACTAATGATCTCATTAACTCAATCCATTTTATTAATCACTAGCAACGTAAAGGCCACACTTCCACCCTCTTCTGTCTCTGGATACACTGCTCCTCTCAAATGAATGAGTTCAAAGTCATCCTCTTAAAACCTATGCATGGTCTCCACCTGGCTTGCTCACACTGAGCCCTTGTGAAAATGTGGAGAGGTACTTTGCATATCCCCCCTACTAATTCCAAGAATTCAAATAAGTCTTCATTCTCTGAAAGTGAGTCATTAGTTTTGAGTCCACCATCATCATTGTTTCCAGTCAAAACATCTCAAAAAGGAAATTACAGCAGCCAAGATAATCAAGAGTTGGGGGAGGTATTTTGACACCTTAGATCTTACCACGGAAATATGCTCAGAAATTTGAATGAATCAGTAACCTGGAAAAATAACAAAATGAGTAAAACAAAAACTACAATAGGTTGTGATTCATTTTTTTTTCACTGTTAAGGGGCTACGTGCACTCACCCCATGCTGAAGGACACTTTGGAGGAGGAGCAGGGCAGTGAGGGAGGAGCAGAAACCCAAGGCAGCATCTGCACCAGCAAATGGCAGTGACACATCCCAGGTTCCAGGGCTCCATGGCTGAAGGGGTGCTTTGACACCAGAATGATGAATCCAGTCGGAAAATAAGTGGACAAAGGAAGAGAGCTCAGCTGCTGGAGTCATCTCTTCACCGCAGGGATCCCTTCCGAGGCATTGGGCAACGTGTTTTGCTCTTCAGGGTGATGTTGAATGTTAAACCCAGTGAATAACAGGCTCTGGAGTCATTGCCAGCCCCAGCTGGCATTGGAAGTGGTGAATCCTTTCCTTCCAAGCCTGGAACAGAGATTTTGTGTGCTGCAACACAGAGAGCACGAAGTGGCTGGNATCACTGAGGGGAAACCTTTTGATTTTATTTGTTGATTATTTCCACTTGGTGGGGGAAAGGAGTTAGAAAGCTCAAAGCCATCTGGGCATTTTTAACTGAAAATTTTCACTTCAAACACAGCAAAATCTTTAAAAACTGGTTAAAGTTAAAATCAAATGGCTATCCAAAGGCATTGGTGATTTCAAGATTCAATAATACATCTTCATGTAGTACAAAGTTAGGTCAAAATCACTTTTTAATGTTTTCATTTCAACAAAAAAGCATTGAAGATGTTATTTTGACTCAAAAAAGCCCCTTTTTTTCAAGTTTCAGTTACCTTGCTGAGCCACGTCTCTCTTCTGCCCAGCTCTAATCTGTAAAGTCTATTCAGCATATAAACTGGACAAATAACAGCAAGCATGGATCACATCAGGGGGTTCCAGCAAGAAAAAAAGGTGTTTTTTCCAGTTCAGAAGTTCACAATTGACCTAACAGAAAGGGGAGAGGAAAGAGAATTAAATCTGCTTATTTTAAAAAATTCTATGTACATACCATGTCTTCAGGAATCCATCTGGCACGCCAGACAGACCCATAGCTGGGATGGCTGCAGTGAATTTTCTGAAGATAATTTTACCTACACTCAGGTAACCTCAGAGCATAAAGTACTTTTTCTTCAAAAAGAAAACAAAAACAAAAGATGTCTTCAGCGCACAAGCGTTTCTTTTATTTCAGAGACTGAAGTCATAGCAGGTCAATGAGAAGAAAAACAAACCCAGAAATATCCATTTTTCCTTGCACTGGATCCCTAAAACCCTGTGCCGAGGCCTCTTGAACAAGGAAAGAAGAAAGTTTCTTTGGCTGGAAGTATTAAATCACAGAATCCTTATGGCTGGAAAAGACCTCCCAGACCATTTAAAATAAATAAAGTTACGTCAGCGTCCTTTATTGATCATTGGCAATATCGGCTCCAGTGTTTGTGTACGGGGGTGACAGGACTGTTTCTGATTTTTCTTTGGGAAGCAGCTTTGGGAAGCAGCTCTTCCCCACGGGGTTTGCAATAGTGCAGACACTTTTAACCCCTCAGAGATGCTGCTGCTGAGCCCGTGGTGCTCCTGCCCCGCAGGGGCTCCGTTCCCACCCCATGCTGTGCTCCAAGGGACTCCCCACACGTGTGCACGGCTGCGGGGGCTCGGGACAGCGGGGAAAGCGCTCTGGTGTTTTGAGGAGCGGGGAGGAAGGAGGGAGGTTTGGTGGCTTTCCTCTCAGCCCCCACAGTCTGACACCAAGCCTGTTTTCCAGGGTGGGAGTGCCAGGCTGGGTTGTGATTTTGCCTAGCAATTATCTCCCATCTTTTGGGAACATGCTCTACCCTCCTCCTTTGCAGGCAAGAGCTGTCCTAACACAGACATTCTCTGAAGTGACTCTGGAGCTCCTCTCCACTTCAGCTGGGGGTTTCTGTTGTTTTTCTTTAAATATTTATATTGGAGCAACCCACTGAAATCCCCAAATGTATACACAAAGAACCCCAAAGCCAGAGGAGACAGCCAGCCCTACCTCCTTCATTTCCTTGTTTTCTTGCTGCAGCAGAGAGAAGCCAAAATACACGTCTGGAAGGGGTCAACACTTAAACCACTGCAACATGGGAATGAGGTTTTTCCATTACGATATAGAGCCTTATCTACCACTTTGGAGAAGATTCTCAAACCTTACCAGTGAGAGATTAGGGGAAAGTCAGCAAAAATGAGAAAATATCTCCTTCCAACAGCTCCTGCTTCACCTATTTCATTTTATGAAACTACACAATAAACCCTAAAGGCAGAAAAAATATAGGAGAAGATAACGACCTCAAGCTTCGGTAACAGCTGTGGGATGTATTTAACTTGGAGAGGGGTTACGATGTCGAGGAAGCTTTATGGTCCCCCAAGCCGAGGCCAGATGTGTCTCCTCAGCCATGGAACATAAATTACAGCATCCTGCTGGAATTTAAGCCAGTTATCCATGACCCCAGGGGTTGCTGAAAGCCTGTGAGCAGCAAGTGCTCCTTGCAGGATCACTGTCTCCACCTGTTGCCAAGGAAGGAAAGGAGGAAGAAGATGATGTCTTTTTAAAGTGTTTAGTCTATTTTCAATTGCTTGTAAAACTGTGATTCTTTATTACATCTGGAAAGAGTGAGATACCTTCATTTCGCCTTAAGCTTTCACTCCTTTCAGGTACTTGCATCATCCACACAGCATTTCCTCATTACCTGCCTGTCACTGCTGCTTACAGGTCCCATTACTTGTAAAGGGCTACATCTCTGCAGCAAGATTCAGTGGTATTTGTCTTGAGATGAAAATGAACTCTGTACCATAAAAACCAAACGTTTACACATGCAGATTTCTCTCTCTCTCTGCAGTTCCTCCAAGAAATCATTTGCAGGCCCAGCACACCCAGTCCGAGGTGGTGCTGACACTGCTGTGCAGGCTCTTCAGAAGTCCTTTGATTGTGACTATGAAAACAGCTGAAATCTCACTTGACCCTTTCCTCTTGCTCCTGTCACAAGGGCAATAGAGGAAAGGTGTGACATTAACCCCACCCACACCTCCACGGATTTCTCCCCTGGGAGCACCCCAGCACAGCTGCACAATGTTTCACATGGAATCCCAGAATGGTTTGGGTTGGAAGGCAACACAGAGCTGATATTGTTCCACCCCCTGCCATGGGCAGGGACACCTTCCACTAGCCCAGGGTGCTCCAAGCCCCGTCCAACCTGGCCTTGGACATTTCCAGGGATCCAGGGGCAGCCACAGCTTCTCTGGGAAACTGCCAGGGTCTCTCCACCCTCACACTCAGCTTCTTCTTCACAGACAAAGATTCACATGCGTGTCCTGATGAGACTTCCCTGGATGGACTGACTTTAGTCAGGACACCCTGGAGTTCAGTGGCACTTCATGAATCACTGCTGACAATGAGAGATGGTGATGTGATGCATCGAGCACGTTCCTCTCTCGTCCGGCAGCTATGACGGTGAACTTCTAATTCCCCCCCTGGATTACATGGCCTGGGATTTCTCAGAGGAGGCTAAGGGGGTTAGGTGGTGAGACCAGGGGGTTTCAGTGGGCACTCAGCCCCAGTATTACACACACATCCTATATCCTCTGGTATGTCCTGACCAGATGCTGGTTTACAAGCAAATTCCTATTGCTCATGTCATAGGCTTCGGGCTCCTGACTTATAAACAACGTGGGACAGCTGCAGGGATCACACACAGCACAGGAGTTTCTAAAGGCCACTCCTGTTAATATCTAAATCCCAAGGTGGGCAGGGCTCCAAGTTTTCCTGAGCAAGTTGGTGTCAGATGAAAGATTGCCAAAAGAGATTGCCAAAAGAGACAATGCCATCACACTGGAGGGTCCTACTCCAAGCTAAATGAGAGTCTTGACCATGGATGTCCTTCTTCCTTTCCATTTTTATATTTAGCTCTTTGGGCAAAAGATCTGGTGAGCTCATCCAACCTGGTAATATCAGATCCACAAAAAGATAAGAAAAAATACGTAAGTACATACGAAAACTAAAGGCCTGCAGACCTTTTCCTCCTGCTGGATAGCGAGCATCTTCTTACGTGGAAAAGAATCTGAGATTGAAATACTCACAGAGATTAACCAGGCAATCATTACTGATAAAATGATAACGACCAAGCAATAATTGTCAGCATTTCCCTGGATGTATTATGATGCAATTGGTAAAGGAAGAAATAGTGCCAAGACTGATTCCAATGTGTATTTCTACAACCTCTTCAGGAGCTGAGTTAGAAGGGCCCCAGTTAGATATTGACAGGTCCATTTATAATAATCTCTAAAAGATTCTTTGTTCAGAAATTACCTTCAAATCATCCTCTTTCCTCAGAGCCAGCCTTTAAACATTCATCTAAATACAACATTTTGATATATTCTGCAGCTGTACATTTCTGAGCAGAGGAACGTGCCACTCCCAGCATTCCCACTGCTCAGGAAATAAAACTTGTGAGAGATGTTCACAAACATTAATTCTCACATCTAAAATCTAACTGCTGCAGATTGCCACAGCTAGTGAAAATAAAGTAGCTGCTTATGAGTTATTTTACAGAAGTTTTTAGAACTGCAAGATTTTAAGGCATGATTTTGATTAGGCTGCAGTGCTGGTAAAGAAAAGATCCAAACCCTTGGAGGCTTATGGAAAAAGGAAAGAGCCTTCAGCACAGACCTGTTAACACATAAATCAGGCAAGAATGGGAGCCAACACAATTATGATTTAAGAAATGCTTTAGTTTAAATTACAGAGAAAGTGAAAGCCCCAGGAAATGGAGAAAACAATCTCTTTCCCTTAAAATCTGGGCTCTGCCAGATTGTAGAGCAGTCGAGCACGGTGCCATCAACACTGCGCCAGACAAGGCAGGAATCCTCCTCCTCAGGGAGTGACTGGCAGGTTCCACAAAGCAACTCTTTCAAAAGTCAGATGAGGCAACAGAAATGCCTAAGGAAAGCAGAAAAGGACAAGGGCCTATTTATAGTCTGTTCCTATCTTTTTGAGTTTGGGAACCTGACATGCCAGTGAGACAAAGGAAGCCAATTAGCCCAGTTTTGTAGTGGCACCTGAGCAAAGGCAAAGACTGGAAAGAGAGCTAAAGACTGTGAAAATAGGAATACCTATGGAAAGGATCAGTAAAGAAAGATTCCAGTGCCTTGTGAAGGGTAAAAGCAACCCAGAAAACAGTCACTCTGTGAGAAACAGCTCACCCCAAGGAAGTAGTTTTCGGTCAGAAAAGAGCAGAGCCACAATGCAGCAAGCAGAACATGAAAATGATTTTGTGTGCTGCAACACAGAGAGCACGAAGTGGCTGGAGATGCACCGGGGTGATGGGGTATCAAACCCAGGCAGAGAGTGAGACCAGACCAAGAACTCGGGAGATGCACCAGGCTAACACCAAACTGAGTCCTCAAAACAGGCCCATGGTGCTCAGGCAAGGGCTGCCAGCCAAGTCCCTCCTCCATCTCAGGCTCTGTCCTTACACCAAAACCTCACAGATGCCAAGAGCTCCCGTGGGTGGGATAAGAAAGGGAATTTGGACACCACCGTGCTACAAGAACGGACAACAGAACATAAATAGAGGAAATGTTTAAAGCTGAACTTCGTAACATGGAACCTCAGGATCTGTCCTTGTCCCCTAAAAAGCAGAGTTAGCACGTCAGCCCACTCCAGATTTTTACTCAATCACATGCATGAAAAAGAAATTTGAATCTCAAATACCTGAGGCAAAGAGTTCCCAAAGGACCTAAAAGCTCAGAAATTCTTTGCAAACTTTATGTAGGATCACATATGGATAAGACACAGTCTGTTTGGATAACTTGCTGCACTAAAAGGGCAATTCTTGATTGGAAAAGTAATCTTCAATTCTGTAATTTTTCAGTTCTTCCAAGGAAGCAGACGCAACTCAAGAAGCCACACTCTGCCATGTCTAAATGTGTGTGGAACACAAACATATATAGGTGACATATATGTATATATACACATAAAATATTATATATTATATTTAATAATATATATTATTAAATATAACAATATACATTATTATTCTATTATCTTTATATACATAAAATATATATATATATTTTATATATATAAAACCCCCATGGTTTATGTTGTTCTGTGTATAGGACAACATAAAACAGCACATGCATCTGAGCCCCAGATTCTTTAGCAAAAAGCTCAGGCAGAAGAAGCCCTGAATTTCAGCTCCCAGGGAACATTTTCCATGACTCCTGCTCAGAAAACAAAATTACAAGTTTACTTCTGCACTGCAAACACTGGGGCGGAAGTTCCTGGGAAGCAGTAACCATGGAGCCCAAGCTGTCCCATTTTTTGCTGTCACTTTCCAGAGCTCAACAACGCTACGCCGCAGTCCTTTTGTTTGTAAGAGCTGGACAGTGCAGGAGCTGCCAAGAAGCCTCTTCCCTGGCTGTAATGACCCCTTGGCCCNAGAGAGCACGAAGTGGCTGGAGATGCACCGGGGGGATGGGGTATCAAACCCAGGCAGAGAGTGAGACCAGACCAAGAACTCGGGAGATGCACCAGGCTAACACCAAACTGAGTCCTCAAAACAGGCCCATGGTGCTCAGGCAAGGGCTGCCAGCCAAGTCCCTCCTCCATCTCAGGCTCTGTCCTTACACCAAAACCTCACAGATGCCAAGAGCTCCCGTGGGTGGGAGAAGAAAGGGAATTTGGACACCACCGTGCTACAAGAACGGACAACAGAACAAAAATGGAGGAAATGTTTCAAGCTGAATTTCATAACATGGAACCTCAGGATCTGTCCTTGTCCCTTAAAAAGCAGAGTTAGCACGTCAGCACACTCCAGATTTTTACTCAATCACATGCATGAAAAAGAAATTTGAATCTCAAATACCTGAGGCAAAGAGTTCCCAAAGGACCTAAAAGCTCAGAAATTCTTTGCAAACTTTATGTAGGATCACATATGGATAAGACACAGTCTGTTTGGATAACTTGCTGCACTAAAAGGGCAATTCTTGATTGGAAAAGTAATCTTCAATTCTGTAATTTTTCAGTTCTTCCAAGGAAGCAGACGCAACTCAAGAAGCCACACTCTGCCATGTCTAAATGTGTGTGGAACACAAACATATATAGGTGACATATATGTATATATACACATAAAATATTATATATTATATTTAATAATATATATTATTAAATATAACAATATACATTATTATTCTATTATCTTTATATACATAAAATATATATATATATTTTATATATATAAAACCCCCATGGTTTATGTTGTTCTGTATATAGGACAACATAAAACAGCACATGCATCTGAGCCCCAGATTCTTTAGCAAAAAGCTCGCTCAGGCAGAAGAAGACCTGAATTTCAGCTCCCAGGGAACATTTTCCATGACTCCTGCTCAGAAAACAAAATTACAAGTTTACTTCTGCACTGCAAACACTGGGGCGGAAGTTCCTGGGAAGCAGTAACCATGGAGCCCAAGCTGTCCCATTTTTTGCTGTCACTTTCCAGAGCTCAACAACGCTACGCCGCAGTCCTTTTGTTTGTAAGAGCTGGACAGTGCAGGAGCTGCCAAGAAGCCTCTTCCCTGGCTGTAATGACCCCTTGGCCCCCCTTGCCGGAGGGGCGGCTCGGCACAGTTAAACTCTTCCATGACGCAAGGGACTGGGCCTGATGACCAACAGAGGGCTCCTTCCAAAGACCTCTCAGTGATTATGTGCTGATTAAATACCTGAGTGTGCTGCTGCCTTATTTCCCCCTTTCGCTCCAGATTCATCAGGCTTGGCCCTGCACCGCTTTATGACGTGCAGTGTTATGTCAGGACCTATGAATAACTGTCCCTGTCCTTTGTGTGGCTGCCCCAGGAAGTTCTGCCCTTTTTTTTTTGTCTATCCCCCGGTTTTATAATAATTTTCCCTCTGTGTTGTAACCACAGCCCTCATACAGACCTCCCACCAGACCCTGCACGCAGAGAACCAGCACAAGCAGTCTGACATTCCCAGGGTGGATTCTCCAAAGAGCAGCCAAAAAGATGCCCTTGATAAACTGCAGAAGCCCCACAACATTAGCACAGGCAATTAGAGTTTCACTGCTGCCCATGGCTTTCAACTTTAAATAAACTTTGGAGGAGCAGCTGGACATTGGAGAGAAATCTGAGAAGGAACTTAAGGAAATCAGCAAGGCCTGCACTCCCCCGCTATTAGAGATGGTTTGTATGGGTTTGCTTCAAAACAGGCAAATAGGAGAGAGGTCCAAAAGGCCCTTCCTGGGCTCCCAGTGACAGAGGCTGCCAGAGCTCCAGGAGGACAATGCTCTCAGGGATGCACAGGGTGGGATTGTTGGGGTGTCTGTGCAGGGCCAGGAGTTGGACTGGATGCTCCCTGTGGGTCCCTTCCAGCTCAGCACATTCTGTGATTCCCCAATTGTGCAGAAGTAACTTATCACACACAGTGTGGCTCTCCACCACATCACCCATGTGTGCTCTGATCCTTGGAATCCTCGTCCAAAGCGAGGGGAGCTGGGCAGCCTGACTCTAGGAAACAGCACGTTCAGCTCCAAACTCTTTGGACCAGGAACAGTGACATCCTGCATGCAGACATCCACCTACTGCAGGGTGCAGCCATCTGTCGTCCTGACAGAGGTCTATGTGAAAAATTAACATCTACAGGAGATTACATGGACCTTGTTAGGGGAAAACTTCCAGTTTGCTTTTAAAACCTTCACTGAACCATGTGTGGGGCTCTGGTTAATCCTGGAAAGGGAAACAAACACTTGAAAGCTGCCCACACTTGACTGTGAAAGCTTTTGAATAATGGGGTGACTGATGGGTCAGTATATTCTGTTCAGTTTTGAACCTGATGCTTTTCTCTGTCAAAATATTTTAATTTTGTTACCCATGTTCACAACAGATTTCTGCAATGCACCCTTTACACCTCGCCCATGGCAGTGAGGTGCCTTGTTGGTGACATCCTAGGTGACACTGTCTGTATGATACCAAATTGAGACCACATGAAGTTTAACAATGCCGAGTGCAGGGTGCTGCAGGGTCGGGGCACTCCCCGGGACCACCACAGACTGCAGGATGAAGGGATCGAAAGCATCCCCTACACAGAAGGATTTGGGGATACTGGTGGGGTGGACATGAGTGCTGGCACACAGAAAGCCAATGGCATCCCAGACTGCATTCCCAAAGTGTAGGCAGCAGAAAAGGGGGGATTGTGCCCCTCTGCCCATCTCAGGTGAGACCCCACCTGCAGAGCTGCCCCCAGCCCCGGGGCCCAGCACAGGAGGACATGGACCTGTTGCAGCTGGTCCAGAGGGACCACAAAAAAGTCAGAGGACTGGAGCACCTCCCCTATAAAGAACAGCTGAGAGAGTTGGGGTTGTTCAATCTGGAGAAGAAAAGGCTCTGGGGAAACCTTATTGCAGCCTTTCAGTGCCAAAAGGGGTCTTAGAAGAAAGGTGGAGAGAGGTTTTTACTATGGTCTGTAGTGACAGCACAAGGAATAATGGATTTAGGATGAAAGGAAAGATTTAGATTAGATTTTAGGTGGAAATTCTTCGCTATGGGGGCAGGGAGGCCTTGGGACAGAGAAGCTGTGGCTGCCCCCGGATCCCTGCAAGTGTCCAAGGCCAGGCTGGACAGGGCTTGGAGCAGCCTGGGCTAGTGGAAGGTGTCCCTGCCCATGGCAGGGGTGGCACTGGGTGAGCTTTAAGGTCTCTTCCAACACGAAGATCTCTATGATCATACTGAGGAGTGGCAAAACGAGGGTCATACATCACTGTTGTGGAAACACATCCATGGCAAATCCCTACGAGAAGACAAAGGGAGAATTGCTTCATCTCACTCCCAGCTGCCATTCAATGTTAGCAAGCAGAGGCTACCAGCAGTAATGAAAGAGGCACAAAAGTCTCATTACGTGGCAACAAATCAGTGTAGAAACTGCATCATCTAACAGCTCCCAGCCTCACCCTTTATCCATTGTTCTGGTGAAAGAATTTGCTGCCTAAACACACCGAGCCAGCAGAAACCAAGGGGTAAGGGGAACCTTTCCGTGCCTTAGGTAACAGTGCTTCCTTCTAGCTGCACATTCCAAAGAAAATCTGAAAAAGAGCCATCTTCATTTGCCTAGATGTAAATTGAGAAAGTCGTACATCATGCTGTCCTATGCACTTAATTAAAAATTTAAAAAGAAAAAAGGACTAAAAAAAAAGCAGGATTGGGAAGTTAATGTAATACAAAGTTAGGGGCAGCACATCTGGGTGCAAACAGGATTTCAACACTCAGAAATCCTCACCCACTGCCAAGACGCTTTAGGAGGAGACTACACCTTTAAGGAGGGAAAATGAATATTAGAAATAGTATATAAGCAGTTTTAGCTGAAGATTTCCACAAATACATTTCCAGAAGCACTGGGTGCACCACACTTTCCACAATCATTTCATTGATTACCTATCCTCCATAGAAACTTCCCAAAGAATGGAGTCCCAAGTACTATCCAATCAAACCAACTGGTTCAATTTTTGTAGAGAAACAGTCACTCTTCAAAGAGGGATTAGGCCAATTTAATTACAAGAACACACAGAATTATTAATTAAAGTACTAATAATTCTCACCTCACTTTCCATGTGAAAGCACACAAATTAATTTAAAATAACATTATTAAGTGTGTTCAGGAGCATTACCTGTGGGTCATGTAAAGAACCTTTGAGGAGGCTGTCCTCACAAAACACAACCCCGTTGTTGAGTGATGGCTTTTATACTTTCCTCACTCAAAACCACTCCACAAACTTTATTTCCCCAAATATTTTCCATAATCTCAGGCAGCCAGTGGGTGTAATTGCTCTCATGCTGTTACCACCCCTGATAAATCATGGGGGGAAGGTGTCAGGATAAAGAGGGAGCACTTCGTTCCACAAGCACATCACTGGAAACGTTTCATGTGCTCAGCCAGCAAATGACTGCATAAAGTATATGTGAGATGATAACTACAGACACGGTTCTCCCTCTGAATTATCCTCTACTCTTCTTTAAGATGTGCAAATATTTTACGAAATGTCAAGTTCTCGGGAGCTTTTTTAAATACCATGTTTGATCATCTAAAATCTGTTAAAGATAGCAAAGCCTAATGATGTACCAATATACACACCAGCACCTTCCTTCTCAGTTACGTCTTTAGAAGCTCAGGAGAGATGGATTTTTATCCCAGGGAAGCGGGGGAAGCACCTCTGAAGCATAGAGGATGTAAGGACAGAGACTGCGGCGCTCCAGGCACCCGGCTCTGCTTTCCCAGGCAAACACCGACCTCTACGGGCAACACGGAATGGTGCAAAATAAAGCACCGAAGAAAGGCGAAATGTTCGAGAAAGAAAGGAAAATCAAAAAGCTTGGTGAACGTCTCTGAAAGACAAGGTCATTATACTGAAGTAGGATACGGATAAGGATCGTCCCTCTGGATGCAGTGATGGGCTCCAGAAGCTGGCTGCAGCAGATTCTGGTGGCAAACAGACAACTCAAGGTACAAAGCACTCCTAAAACCGAGGCAATGACTCCCAAGAGGACCCCTCCAGTGCCAGAGCCCCTCTGGCTCACCTCAGGTGTTCCTGAGCCCATGAGGGAACACGGACATCCCCAAACCAACATCTGAGCCCAGCCCTGCCAAGGCTGGCCAGGCCTGGCACTGCTCGGGGCACACAGGGTGGGCAGCCAGGGTGAAGGAGCAGAAATCCTGTGCCACAGGATGGCCAGTTGGGAATACGGCTTCTCCTCATCCCTCTTCAAAGGCAGGACACTGCCGGCAGGCAGGGAGCTGTCGTAGACAGGTGTCCCATGGCAACAGGGATTATGAGAACCCCCTGGAGCTAAGTGGAGAAATTCTCCCCAGCTTAAAGTGACTAAAAAGGTCTCTCTCAGGATGCCCTGATCTGTCACAGAAATGTACCCTGGCTCTGTCTCTCCTATTGGCCCATTGGCCTCCCCCACCCCCTTCTACCCTATATGGCCCTATCCAGAATGTTCTCCCTTCCCTGTTTCCCCATTCACCCTTGTCCCTTAGTCCCTCCCTCACTGTTTTCCTATTAGTCCCCATACCTTAGCCCCACCTATGTACTGCCCATGCCCTCAGCTCTCCCCACCCCCGTATTTACCTTCAATTGTGCATTGTTCTGGGTCCTTGTCACTGCTCCTGTTCATGAGCAGCAGGGCTGGAATGAAGGCTGCAGTGGATCTGCACACAAGGACCCTTCCTGCCTCTTTGCCATCAACCTGTCGAGGAAGCTGTCCAGTGTGGGTGTGGGTGTGCAGTGGCTGCTGAGTGACTTTCATTCAGCCAGAAGTTGGTCTCAGAGTCACAGCACCCACCCAGAGCACCCCCGGAACAGACACGGAGCCATCGTCCTGGGTCATGGAGACTGGGCCACAGCGGGAGGAAAACCAAGACTTACGACACCGACTGCAGAAATACAGAAGGGCAGTGGATGGCTGGGCAGTGGGAAGGTGGGACCAGTCTCACTCTGACAGCAGGAGGCTGCTCCAACCTCGTCAGTGGAAAAGCAGCTAAACAAGCCACAATTTTAAGCCTTTTTTTTTCCCCCTCAGACCTGCAACAGGGCAAGATGCTGCAGCTCCGTGACAAATGGGGCGTGGGAAACACATTGCTCCTCTTCCTGCTCTGCATTTTAATCTTCCTTAACTTAATGACAAGGATGCAGACAAGTTGAGTTTTCCTGATTGGTTTAGGATCAGTTTCCACGTCAAGATTTAATCCATCTTTTTGCAACAAAGGGGCTTTTTGGGCCAGTGATGAACAACTGTAATTTTGTAGATATTCTTGCAAGCGCAAATTCTTCATCATTAGATATAAAACTATCACAAAGTAACACCAGTAATCAATTTTTTTGACAGATATTTTGTCTGAAATTGTGGCACATACGGTGCAGTTGCTAGCAGAGAAAAATGTAATCTAAATCAAAAACATTAAGGGCGTGTTTTAACCTAAAGTTGTAGAAGTGATATCTCATCAGAAGCAAGGAGGAAAGAAAAATATAATAATAATAATAATAATCTTTAAAAAAAGAAAAAAGAGAGAGAGAGATATAAACAGGAAAACCTTAAATTTAAGAAATCTTACCAGTTGCAGAAGACTAAATTGTTCCAAAATGTCATTTTTAGGCCTGACAAAGCTTTTTTGGCCATGCTAATTTAAAAGGTTTCCTCCACAGGCACACTGGAAATTTTTAATTATTTTTTATGTTCCTGTGACTTGCAGCAGGGAGAACCTAGAGGGTGGTGGAGCTAAATCATATCCAGGCCTTACACTAAAATAAAAGAACATCTCACAGTCTGAAGTTTCAAAAATGGACAAAACAGATAAAAGTATAAGGTTCAACTTTTAGAAACAATGATATTCAATATCCTGCTCAAACACAGAGCAGTCTCCAATGGAATGGCAGCTTAAATCTTCAAAGAACTGGAAGTTAACAGATTTATATTTAGGAATTCCCTGCCTGGCCCCTTTCCCCTGTGTGTGTCCTCCTGTGGGGCCCTGGAAAAGCTCCATCAGCTACTTTACTGCTAAATTGAATTCTGCCTACACAATACTATGATTTTATGTATTTTCACAGGGAATGAAATTTCTTCGTTTGCCCTTTGGAAGAGAGCTAAGTGAGTTTCTCAGTTTAATGGGATCTTCCATTAAAAATTAACAACTATCTCATAAAAGACATTTAGATAGTCCATAAGGAAGTGAAAGGAATGAAGAACCTGCAATCTCTGGCAGCTCGTGCACGTCAGGTAGGAAATAACTCAGGGCAGGTTTAGCAAAAAGAGACACAGAGTCCTGAAATCCCAGAGTGGATTGGGTTGGAAGGGACCTTAAAGCTCATCTCATTCCAACCCCCTGCCTTGGACAGGGACACCTTCCACTAGGTCAAACAGGGCACAAAACCAGGCAAACAAGCAAAGAATGACTGTATATCAAATTCTACATAAATGCTGGAAGCTGGGGAAAAGGCATCACTGAACTGGAATGTCTCATTTTAAAAGGAACTCTTGCCATTTTAGCTTCTCAAAATTATGATTTTTTTAAAACTGGGGCACAATGCTTGGAGATGGCTCCAGTCCAAGCCACTGCTCAAGTGGCCGTCTAGACCAGGCTGCCCAGGACTCATCAGCTGGGTTTGAGAAACTCCAAGGACAGAGGCTCCCTAATTCCTCCTTTGCCAGCTTCATGGTAAAAAAGCATTTTCTTCTGTTCACAGGAATTTTGTGTGTTTCAGTCTGTACCCGCTGCCTCTTGTCCTGTCCCTGGGTACTACTGCCCAGAGCTTCTCTCTTTTCCTCATACCCACCCACTGGATATCCACAGACATGGATGAGATCCCCTTGAGCCCTCTGCTCTCCAAGCTGAGCACGCTCAGCTCTTCCAGTCTCTCCTCACACAGCAGATGCTCCTATCCCTCTATCATCCCTGCAGCCCTTCCTCGGGCTCGCTCCAGTGAGTCCAGCCCACACCAGTCCTGTACTGGGGACCCCCTGGCTGGACACAGCTGTGCTTCTCCAGGGCCCAGACAAGGATGGTGGCCCTGACTGACATGGGCCAGGCCTCTCAGCCCTCCTGGGCACCCCATCTCCTATGGACCTGATAACATCCAGTTGTGAGAACATCCCCTAACCTGATCCTCCTCCGCTGGGAGAAGGAGGAGCTTTCCTTATGCCAGCCTTTCTAACGTCAGGAAGATGAGGCTTAATGAAGGCTGGTCTTAACAAGGACTCAAACCTCTGGGGAGCTTTCAGTGTTATCAGGAACAAAACCTTGGATAACCACAGCCACTGCAGCATCCCTTCCAGAGACACAATTCCCAAAGCTCTGGGTACCCTGCAACTCTTGCACAATATTCACATGGGGCAGTAACCCTCAACACTGCACCTGTGAAGGATGTTCTCTATGTAAGTTTTTTTAACTGGTTCAAGTTTGCTGACTTTGGTTGTGAGTCAAGGAGTGACACAAGGAGTGACAGTGATGCCTTTTCTTGGTCTTAAAATCAAGAGCCAAACACGGTTAGAGGGGAAAAAAGGGATTTGACCTTGGTATTTATTTTAAGGATCCTTGGTGCACCCCGTCCAGGTGGAGCACACTGGAATGCACATCCAAATGCACACCCAAATGCACCCCTGTGAGCACCCCTGAAATGCACACCCACAATAGTTCAGGTATAACATTATAGGCTTTACCAATTAACACATCTATCAAAGATTCCCCAATGAGAGGCTGAGTGAACCCCCCTCCCCGAGGAACTTTCCCCCCCTGGACAGGCCTATCTCAGTTTCCAAAATGTGTTCCAGAGAAGACCTTGGTGTCTGAGGCTTCTGAGATGTTTGGTCTCCTGGCTTAAGGGAATATTGGCTCTGTGCTGGTTATCAAACCTGAAGAATTAGAAGTATGTGGGCTAAAAGCACTTAAGAATACATAAAGGTTATATGAAAAAGTATATAGAGGGGGTATATATAAAAAGCAAAAAAAGCATCATGGCATCAACAGGACATGGGGAATGTCTTTAAACTAAAAGATGAGAGATTTAGATTAAATGTTAGGAAGAAATTGTTCCCTGTGAGGGTGGGGAGGCCCTGGCACAGGGTGCCCAGAGAAGCTGTGGCTGCCCCTGGATCCCTGCAAGTGTCCAAGACCAGGTTGGATGGGGCTTGGAGCAACCTGGGCTAGTGGAAGGTGTCCCTGCCCATGGCAGGGGGTGGCACTGGATGGGCTGTAATGTCCCTTCTAATCCAAACCATTCTGGGATTCTGTGATATTCTTGATTGCAGAGCATCCAATTTCATGTCACAGCCACAGCTGCAGGTGTTTAAATGCAAGCCTTCAATTTAAAACTGCTTAGAATTTAATGTTCCTTGATGCCACATAAGACATTTATAGTCTTCCATAGAACAAAATTCTCCCTCCCCCTTTTTTCATTTGCACTGTCAGTACTTACTGAGTAGCTGGGTATGACTGGGTGATTTATTTAAATATTAGCATAATTTCTGTGAATACTTTTATCCTTTTCATAAACTGTAGTCCCACCACAGCTCAGAAATACTGAAAAGGCCATCAGGCTTGTAAGGGCAGCTTTCCTGCATCCAGTAACAGGTTCTTACACCATTCCTATAATCCTCCTGTACATCTCCAGCATTTTTAATACACCTGGCTCTGCAATAGCAAGGTGCCATCTGTGGTGGCTCTTGGGGCTCAGCTGTTTTTCTCCCTGCCCAATTATATGTATGCACCAAATCCTTTAAACCTCTCTGCAGTCTGCAGCTTCATTGGCTCAAACTAACGAACAGAATTTTCTAATTCCCTCCTGATAATCCTATTACCTGTCCAAAGCTATTTCTGCAAGAGTCATCATTCCAGAGGGATGTAAATCTGGGGCCAGGTCTCGCTGTCATCAGTTGTAATCCAGCTCCTCTCCTGGAAGCTCCAAGGACATTGGTCAGCGCCTGGGAACAGCGGAGCTGAGGGACTGAGCCTCTCAGGTACAGTGATTTGTGTGTCCAAACCTTGCCTTTCAAGTTTGATTCCAGTAGGGGAAAAAAATACAGTGTTTTGAAGATGTATTAGCGGTGTTTGAAAAGCCCTAATAAAGAAATGTAAGTAATGGGGTCTCTCAGAAGAGCCTCACCTTGGGCAGCATCAGGCTGAAATGGGGCTGGTGACATAACAGCTACTGCCAGGTTCCAGCTGGGAATTTGGCAGGCTGCTTTCATTAAGCTGAGCACAACGAGCTGCCAGAGCTGTCATTATTTGTGCTTTAAATGAATGCATGGGCAGTGAGTGGTGCTTCACTCCAGCTGGGGTCATGTGGGGAAAATGGAAATACATTAGAAATCAGACGCTGGGTCTGCTGACAATGTGTGCCCAGACTATCAGAAGTGACACCTATATCTAATTTAACAGGGCTTTTATATTCCTTGCATGGAATCCTGTCTCTCTCTCTATTTGATTTTGGCATTGATTTGGTTCAAAAATGGGATTTCTACTCTTTTGTAACCTACCTTTGAACACTAACCTGTACAGAAGGATCTTCAAGAGACTATAAAAACACCATTTCTTCTGCCTGTGCTGGGATGGAGTTGTGTGCTCTGGGGAAGGGTGAGCGAAGGGCTGAAATCTCTGGGATAATCTCCAGAAAATGTTCATGTCTGGGCCCATTTTGGAGCCTCCAAGGAACTCTAAATGCTAACTTTAGAATGAATCCTTCTTATCCAGGTATCTAATCTCAGCTCGGTTTTGCAAGAATTGTTTTCTTGCAAAAGAATGTTTTGGTGAGCACAAATGTTGGTGTGAAAGAATAATAACCCAAATGTACCATGGCCAAGACAATTCCCTCTGTAGCTGCTGTGACAGCACTAGCTTTAGGCAGGTGACAGGTATGTAACTAAAGGTATAAGTGATGTGTTACATAAAAAGATGGAGAAAAAAACAATTTTTGACCCTGAGAGATTGCTTTGGACAGCTGAGATCCCCAAAGATGAGCATGTTGTGAATAGGACGGGTCTGAGTGGTCAAGAAACACTGGGGCAAAATTACACCTTGGATTCTTGCTTCTACCCCCTTACACAAACAGTATCATCTGCCCAGTCAATGGCTTTACAGGTTTCCTGCAAGTATTTGACATCTTTTTGACAGGAGGGAATAATTTCAACCTAATCAATTCTTCTGCAGCTGATCTGTTTTATCTAGATTGCTAGAATTCCATGTAAGTGCTTCATCCTGTTTCATAATGGGATTTCAAGCTGATCTTTGTTATAAATATTAAAGTCTAACCCTAGCAATTATAATTACAGCACAGCTAAAAGATGGGAAATGCATTAGGGCACGACAGATAATCACCAAAATAATACAACTTGAGAGTAAATAACATAGTTAAAGATGATTACTATACACCAGGATGTGCAGCTGCTGGTTTCCAGTGATAAGGGGAATTCCTCTCTAGCAGCAGGGGTTCTCAAGGCCATCACAGGGCTCCCATATTCCTCAATTACAAAGTTCAAAAACCCTACAGGTATGTCACACCTTCGAAATACTCATGGTGCTGTCTGGTCATACCCTCAGCTCAACTGCAAAGGTTTTTTCTGAGTGAATCACAGCACCAAAGGGCATTTCCTGCCCCGTTACAGCCCTCCAAAGCAAAACCCAGAGCCTGACCAATGCAATCAGTGCAGAAATAATTCTCCATAAATGTTGTGCTGGATTCCAGGGATCAGGCAGCTCAGTGGGGTAACTACCTGCAGCTCTGGGAGGTTGTGACTCTCACTCTGCACCAGCTCTGCAACTTCACAAGAGTCTTAAATGTAGAACTGCAAGAACTTGGAAAAAATCCACACCATCCCTAGCTTCCCACCCCATCTTTTAGATCTATTGTCTTCTTTCACATAGCCAGTGACATGACACTGGATCAACAACCCCACAAAGCACCTGTGGACAGAAAACCCTCCAGAGACTGCACTGCCCACTTAGGCAGGCATTGGTGAGCAATGAGAGGAAAGAAATCAGCTTGCCTCCGAGATTTGCTGTGTGTAAGGTGGCCAAAGGACATGGGGAACTCAGCTGGAGAGTCTGGTAACCAGCTTTCAGCACTATCCCATCTTAAATTCCATAAGAAGCTCACTCTGGGGCACATGGCCAAGCACAGTGAGACTGAATTACACCCTTAATTCTGCACTGCTTGAATGAGCACAGACTTCAGCCCCAGTCCAAATATAGAGAAACCTCTCATGGCTTTAAACATAAGCTGGAACATGCTATAAACCAATATATTATTGTATTGAGCAGAAGGCATCCCACAGCTCCTTCCTCTAATGCTCAATGCCTACGGAATTCCAGGCAAAGCTGTAGAGCATCTCCACAGTCAGCATCCCAGTCCAGAGAAATTCCTATTCTGCTGCTTACCAGAATGAGGATATCAAAGGACTATGAGTAGAAGAAAACAAAGTGAAAGTGAGAAATAAGGTCTACCCTAACACCAGGTATGAGCAGAGTTGCCTAAAATTATGGGATTTGCACTTTCTGAGTAAAAGAACAAAAACCAAACCAAACCAAAAAAAATCCACCCCTTCCAACTTCAAGTGAAAGGCTTAGTGAATTCATGTCACCTCTTGTAATAATTCTTTCTTTTAAAGCTAAAATGAAACATTTCAATTTTTCATTGGCATTTTTGTTATGGACAGACATGGAAAATGAGGGCAACAACATGCAGAGGAATAATGACGAGCCTGGAAAATAGCTCCATATATTTGCCTGCCAAAACAATAAACTCTTTTTTGATGACCCAGAACCCTTTCCAATCTATCAGCCAGAGATCAAACAAGAAAAACGCAGGAAATTGCAGTGAGCAAATGCCATATAGTTTTTCTCCCTGCATTCTAGCAGGGGAAGGGATGGCAGGAGCAGTGATTCCTGCAGAGAGCTGCTCTTCCACAAAATCAATCTCTTTGTTTTGAAAACATTAAAGGAATGCATTCAAATGGCATCTGGAAATGACATTTGTTTCTATTTGCATATCCTTGCCATTTTAGCAGTGCAAATCATTCATAATGTGGCATAATTAAAATTTTCTTGAGTTTTTCCATTTGTGCAATATCTTACCGAGTTGCTTTGCATGGAATTAAAGACTTTACCGTAATTTGAGATGAAAACATGTTATAATAAAGGCTTGGCATTGTGGCACAAAGTTTCGAATAAAACAGTCGGGGTGCTGATTCCTGTCCTTCCAAATTGCTGGGATCCCATCAAAGCAGCTGCCTGCAGCAGAACCCAAGGATAACCCCCATTCCTGTTCCTCATGGGAGCAGGGATGCTGTCCAGGCTTAAAGCAGTAACAGTACAGTGATCCCATAAGGAAGGTCTTAAAGCAAATGGGGGGTGTTTTAAAAGAAGTGATGAGAGAAATCCTTGCACCTCACCTCTCTGCAAGCACACAATGATGAGCCACCTTCCCTGGCAACTCCAAGTTAAATCCAGGTCCATGGTCACTGTTGGCCACCAGTTCAGAGGTGGGTCCTGTCAACACTCAGCACAACCAGTCATGGGGAGAGCTCAGTTCCATGCTGAGATCCCAGGAAGCAGCACCTGCCAACTGCTCACCTTTGCCCCATTCCACGCTGGATGTGCCCAGGTTTATTCTGTGACATTCCACATTTGGTCACAGGCAAGAGGCACATTTGGAAATAGGGCCTAGCTAAAAATAGCCTGGCTAAGCCTGAAGCCAAACAGGATGAACTGCTCAGAAAGAGTTAGGAGAAGTCAGGCTCTGTCTGAGGACGAAACAAGACAGACATGGATGTCCTGAGATCTGAACATTGTGCCTTCAGGCCCTGGGGGCTTCCTCAGCACCCACACCACAGCCACCTCCAGCCCTTCGCTTCCAGGGACCGTCTCTGCCAAGGAGAGTGAATTTTGGTCCCCATTACCCATGCCTGCATCCTCTCAAGATGAGTCAAGTTCTGTAGCTCATTCACAAAGGGTTTCAGGCCACGGAACCAACAATTTCAGTAACCCACAGCCCATGGCAAACCACACACCAGGATGTATTTATCCACACCTGCCTTAGGGGACCTGTGGAAGGTGTCCCTGCCCATGCCAGGGGTTTGGAACAACATGACCTTTAATATCCCTTCCAACACAAGCCATTCTATGATTCCATGACTTAATTAATTTTAGAAAGTGGCTGTTCATTTAAAACAGAGTAACAATCATTTTAGGACTTTAAAATTTGATTACACCCTTCTGTTCAGTATGAATATTGATGCATCACCCAAGACTCTCCTACAATGTTTAAAGCAAAGGGATTAATATAGATTTGCTGCCATACAGCCTCATCTGGTGCTGTTAAATAGTTAAATGAATTGTGATTTGATTTTTTTTTAAGAGACCTTGTTGGAACACATCAATAAATGAGGCTCTTACAAACTGATTCATATTTGAGCTGTTCCACTGGGACAGCTAATGCTGCAACAGTCATTTATCAAGTAAATCCAAATCTCTGACATCATGGCAATCTGAAATAGCTTGGTTTTTTCTCTGATGTGTGATAGTCTCTGGGTTTGTATCTGAGTCTGATTCTTCCAGAGGGGCAGGGAATTCTCTCACTTGCATTCACATCTTATTCTTTAGCACTGGAGAATCCACAAATAGAGCCCCATTTAGTGCTGAAGCCACAGCAAAAAGCTTTTAGGTGCCAAAATTGTTAGAAAACAAATCCTAGGAAAAAGATCAGATTTCATTACTTCTAAATGCTCATGGCATTCCTCTCCTTTCCCAAGCACAGCACACTGCTAGGGCTGCACCTCCATCCACTTCCCACATCTGCCACAGCCTTTGCAGCTGGAGTCAGGCTTGGGCTTAACCAAACATCACACCCTGCTCCACAAACAAATGTGCAGGGAGGAGAAAACCTGCCCTCAGAACACCTCCAATGTCTCTTGTTCTGACTCCTGCTAATCCCATGGCCACCTGCTGCAAACAGAAGGGGTCAGGACCTGGCTTATTTTATCACATCAGCCTCAGTGGCAGCAGAGCCAGGGCTGCTCTGGGCCGCTGCACAAGGTACCTAAATCCCACAGCACAGGAACATCGTGTTCAGGCACCTCTGTTGGGCATATTTTCCATTTACCCTCAAGGTTGCCACAGGAACCCAAGGAACTGGGTCACTCTGCCCTCAGCCAGAGCTGCAGTATCAGTGATACTGTCATTCCTTGGGTTCGGTAGGAGCGTGTTCCCAGCACACGGGTGATCGGAATGCTGCCCCGGGCTCAGCTCCAAATCCCATCCCTGGGAGGGGTAAATTGGCATTGGGCTGCTGCTGTGCACACATGAAGTGGATGAAATGAATCAGAGGGGTTTACAGTGATGCCTTTTCTTGGTCTTAAAATCAAGAGCCAAACACGGTTAGAGGGGAAAAAAGGGATTTTACCTCGGTATTTATTTTAAAGATCCTTGGTGCACTCTGTCCAGGTGGAGCACGCTAGAATGGACACCCAAATGCACATCCAAATGCACCCCCGTGAGCACCCCCGAAATGCACACCCAAAATAGTTTGGGTATAAATTATAGGCCTTACCAATTAACATATCTATCAAAGATTGCCCAGTGAGAGGCTGAGTGAACCACCCTCCTCAAGGAACTTTCCCCCCCTGGACAGGCCTATCTCAGTTTCCAAAATGTGTTCCAGAGAAGACCTTGGTGTCTGAGGCTTCTGAGATGTTTGGTCTCCTGGCTTAAGGGAATATTGGCTCTGTGCTGGTTATCAGACCTGCAGAATTAGAAGTATGTGGGCTAAAAGCACTTAAGAATACATAAAAGTTATACAAAAGAGTGTATAGAGGGGGTATATCTAAAAAGCAAAAAAGGCATCAACATGGCATCAACAGCAAGGTCTTTTCTGACCGGATCATTTTGTTCCCTTTATTTTCCCTTTTCCTTCCTTTCCTCCGCAACAAGCTCCTGGTCTCTCCTGCTTGTTACAATAAGCTTTGCTGCTGATGCTCTTGCACTCAGTGAATGTCAGAAACCTCCAAGAACACTGTCAGATGGCTTCTCAGGAGGTGATACAATTATAGCCTGAGCACAGGGAAGGCTAAAATATTTGGAATTAATTTTAGGATAGAGCCATGGCAGTCCCTGTGAAGAAGTCTCAGAAACAACCAACTGTGCACAGAGAAACTGGCCCAGCATTTGTGCTCCAGTTTCTACATAAATAAAAGCAAGTCCCTGGGAAAGGATTTGCTCTGCTGTTTATCTGAGCTGGGTTTTTGGAGCAGGAGAGGGAACACATGGGTTTTAAGCCATCAGCCTGTTCTTCAAACCATGACATTTATTTACATGCTCAGAGAAACTTGTGTACATGCCTCAGCTGCTGCATAACTGCAACCCCAGCTTGCCTTGCTTGGGTCTGAAAAGGAAGCAAAATAATTCCAATTTTGTACAGTTTTACAAGACACATGTAAAGATATTTACAAATTAGCTGATGAAAACTCCCCATTTATAATTACAAGTCAATCACAGGATCCAGAGGAAAACATGAAGCCTCTGGAATGACATGAATGGTGTGAAAGGGATACCATACTCTCTGCAGGAAAGGGATAAACTTTTCTGTGAGGGTGACTGAGCACTGGAACAGGCTGCCCAGAGAGGCTGTGCAGTCTCCTCCTCTGGAGATATTCAAACCCACCTGGGTGAGATCCATCTGCTCTAGCAGGGGGCTGGACTGGATGATCTCCGAGTCCCTTCTAAGCCCAACCAGTATGTGGTTCTGGGATATAAGGAAGTTACAGACCTGATGGAAGCACTCCAGGGCTTTCAGTGGCCACACAATCCTATCTGCTTTGGCTTTCATCTTCTGATTAATAAGGGTAATAAGAGGAGTAAATTCCTATTATCACTGACTTCATGCAATCATAGTTGCCACAGGGGTGTCAGGACCATTCAGTGGAGACAAGGTTATTTCTGATATTGCAAGCAAAGGAGCAGCTGGTTGGAGCAGGACCTGGGCCTCCATCATTTAATCAATTACTCCATCAGTCCATTTTTTGGTAAGTGGTCAAGTAAAAAAAAACAACCAACCAAAAGCACATCCAGCAGGATGTGTGCTTTTGGATATACTGAACCCAACTCCAGACTGGAAGCGTCCTCCTGACAGTGTCTCTGCTGCCTTCAACAAATAGAGTGACCACTTTTACCTCTGCATCTTCCCATTTAAGAGAAATAAGGAAATTAATCTGTCAGCTCTTCTAAGATACTGAGATGCACTCAGGACACTTTAGCAGAAGAATAAAAACGGGAACAGAGGAAGAGGAAGCACCTGACAGTCACAAGCAAGCACTACAGCTTGGCTCTGCCAGTCCTACAGGAAGAGTTCCAAGGCAGCAGGCTGGAAAACACAAGAAATTCTTGAGAGCTGAATCACAGAATTTAGGTTGGGAAAGATCTCCAAGATCATTGAATCCACCCATTTACCCAGCATTGCCAAGGCCAAAACATGTCCCCAGGTGCCACAAACAGGGGCTGCCACTGCTGGATCCCTGCAGGGATGGGGACTCCATCACTGCCTGACCACCCAAGGTCACCTGTCCCTTTCCCCACCGTGGCAAGGTCTTGGGTTGCTGTGACTTACTTTACACCTGAATCAGCAGCACAAGATGTGTGAATCTAATTAAACTGCCACAAAGTCAATAAATACCCCTGGCCAAGGGTGTTTGCCCAGTGCCCAAAGCAGTAGATGGCTCACTCTTCTCCCCTCACCCAGGGACCTTCTCTGGAAAGCTGCAGAGAAGGGCACTAATTCAGTGAGAGAGGGTCAGAATTACAAGATAATCTGAATTGTTAATGGTGGGAAAGCAGGAAACAAGATCCTCACACATCTCAGAGGATGGATGTTAATGCTCAGAGAAAGCCAGGAGTGAAGAATACATGAATATGAAAGCTGTTGTGAAGAATTTTATTTTTTTTTAATTGCTTTGCTCTCAAGTTTGAGATAATGACTGTTTAGATCCTGCTTTAGAGGAAGCCTGTTGGCTAAGTCAAGCCTGCTTTGTCCAAATGATGGGAACAAAGCGTAGATAGGAAAAATGTAAAAATAAATATTCCCTCTGATTTATAGTTACAAATACACATTTGAAAAGAACATCAACCAGCTGAGGAGAAAAAAAAAAGCCAGAAAAAAAACCCCACCAGAATTAAATGTTATAATTCCAAAACTATTTTCTTAACTGGTTTTTGTGGGCAATTTTTTGCATGCCCAGAGCCTCAGGAGGCATTCTTGGTCAAACCCANGAAAAAAAAAAGCCAGAAAAAAACCCCCACCAGAATTAAATGTTATAATTCCAAAACTATTTTCTTAACTGGTTTTTGTGGGCAATTTTTTGCATGCCCAGAGCCTCAGGAGGCATTCTTGGTCAAACCCATCCCAAAAGAGACAGTGGATGCTGTTCCAGCTTCACAAGTGTTGATTCCTCTCAGCCCAGCTCCACAGGCATCTGCTAGTTTTTGATAAAAAGGAGCAGTAAGAGTTGCCCAAAGTCCTCACAGGGTAACTGCTTCTAGACCTTGAATAATCTCACAGCAAATTCAAGTTCCTTCCCTTTTCCATAAAACACCAGCCATCAACCTCACCAAGCGCCTGTCTCCAGTCACCGCCAGAGTTACAGCTCTGACACAAGAGATTTTTGACGAATTATGGGGATTATACACATTGCAAACATCTGTGCAGCTTGGGAAAAAAATATGCACAATCCCTCCCCTGGGCTTCTGCCATCCATCACAACACTGCTAAATACAGCAAGAAACTCCAACCAAAGCTCTGAAGGACGTGTCAACTTTAGCAAGCGTGAACGTGGAGTTCAGAAAGATACACACACTTAAACATCGACTGAGAACTCTGCCCAGACTCCCAGAGGACCATGGTGAACTGTCCAATCCATCTGACAAATCAGGCCAGGCATTGAGGTTAAACATGGATTGAGGTTTGTGCCCTTAAATAATCTGCATTTGAAAATGTTGGCTGTTCCCTCTCGCTTCAAATAGACATTTTCTCAGTATCCAGCCACCCTCCTCTTCCACCCTGATACAGCCAAGTTTGTTTAAAAAGAAGATAAATCAATAATAGTTTCCTGGCAGAATAATTTTTAAAAAAGGATTAATTCCTCACAATAGTAATAATGAAGGAGCTGCTCCAACAATATGCAACATGCCCCAAAACTTGAATTCCAAGTTTCAAAAGATATTCACCACTTCATATACAAAATTAAGCTTTCCCAAATAAAAATTTTTGGTTAATGCTAATTGAAATTTGACATGGCAACTACTGGCAATATTAATACTATTGCCACAATAATGGCAACTATTATTTTTCCTCGAAAAATAAAACAAGTCCTGTTTTAAAATGCCTGCATTCTACCTTTCCAGACAAAACTCTGGTACTCTGTTAGAAGTGAATCATAGAACCACAGAATCATGGAATGGCATGGGATGGAACAGACCTTAAAGCCACTCCCTGCCATGGGCAGGGACACTTCCCACTAGCCCAGGTTGCTCCAAGCCCCATCCAGCCCGGCCTTGGACACTTCCAGGGATCCAGGGGCAGCCACAGCTTCTCTGGGCACCCTGTGCCAGGGCCTCCCCCCCCTCACAGGGAACAATTTCTCCCCAATATCTAATCTAAACCTACTCTCTGGCAGTTTGAAGCCATTCCCTCTTGTCCTGTCACTGACTGCTGTGAAGACATTGAGCTAATTTCCTGTTTTGGACTGATATCCAGAAATAAATGTGCAGTCCAGAAAAGATGAATAATTCCTGGTGCATAGGAATCGGCCAAATTTTGAAAAACTAAAAGAGGAAGAGAAAGGGATATTTATTTAATCCTATGATCTTGCAGCCCAACACAACGCTGAAGCCAGGGGTAGTCACATAAGGAATTTCCTAATTGGTAAAGCCTTAAGGATAAATGAAACATTGGACTCATCTATTTAAAATGTTTCCACCTCACAAATAAAGAACAGCATAACGCTGTTAAAGCGGATAGAGGGAATAATCCAATCCCATAACCCTCTCATCAGTCCCAGTGATGTGCAGCGGAGCTGGCAGCTCCCTGCGTCAGCCCAGCCTGCTTTATGTTTTATTCCCACCATATGACCTCTTCTCCAGCAAATCAAGCCCTGGCCCAGTGTTTTGAAATTACGTTTTTTCCCAACCACGGTGACCCGATCACTCCGTGATACCCCACATTTTTTCCTTGAGGTGAGCCCAGGATGTTTCCATTTTGCCACACAATCAGCCTGTCTTTGTACCTTGGGGTGACACAAACAGACAAAGCAGGTTGGCTCTTAAGTCTGTCTTTAGCCACTTTGCTGTAAGGGATCTGATTGCCCGTGATGCCAGGGCAGCTGCAGGTGCTCCGTGTTCGCTGCTCCCTGGCACGGGGCCCGGCAGCGGGAGCGGATCATGGAAGGTGCTGCAGGGCCTTGGGCAGAGGGCTGCAATTCCAACCTCGGCATCGATCTTGATTGCATAATGCTGCTAACCCCTCCTGCTAATGCCTCCTGTGAACCCCAGCGCATCCATGACCCAGGACTCGTGGAAACCTGTCCCTGCTGCAGGCACAGGAGGATGCCAGCCCTCCCGAGGGTACGTGCAGAGCAGAGGACTCGCTCCATTCCACTACCCAGGCAGGGGGAATGATGCCTTCTCCAGTTCCATGGTATTTTACCCAATGCCCCCAAACTTCAGGAGCCTGAGCGTTTAAATCCGTGGCTGCTCCTTCTCTTGTCTTGCTTGCTTCAGAAGCTGCCCATGTGCCAGGTATATCTGCGACCATTAATTACCGTTTGAGAGAGGGGAAAAGAGCAATCAGGGAGGGAATCCTGCAAATGGGAACCGGGGAAAATGGGCAGAGAAGCAAGATTCAAATTAGCCCTTGGGAAAGGGAAGTGCTGCTCAAGTTCAAACACTCTTCCCAAGAAGCAAGAGCCAGGGGAACACTCAGAGCACATCCTGGCTGAGTGCCCACCCACATGGAGCTTGACACAGACATGCAATCACATCTCACTGCCAAACACCCTTCAGTTTTCACTCTTCCCCCTCAAGGGTCCCCAAAATGTCACACCTCCTAGTTCACCAGCAATATCCCACCAACCATTGAGGATTTGCAGCCTGCTGCTGATCTGCTTATCTAAACCCAGACACAAACAGCATTTTCAGCAGGATTTGCACAGATGGAAAGCAGCAAATTTGTGCCTAGAACATGTTTATATTTTAAGAAAAATATTACTCATGTTTACTTACTGGACTAGCAGCAAAAACTATTATATTGGAAAGCAAGTTTTATTTATTGGCTTTGTCCTTTTGCAGAATGCATCTTGCCTTTTACAGTTTGTTTAAGGATATATTTTTAAAGCTTCCTTCTCTTCTGTAACTATAACTCACAACTACAAGACACTATTTTTGTATTTACAGCTGCAACCTTTTACAAGGGTTAAATAAGGCTTCATTACAAGTACACAGTTATGGTGCTTTCTTCCTGAGCTACCTCAGAAGTTTGATATGAAAAAGAGAAAATAGTAAAGTTGTAATTTTGGGTAAACAGAGACATCTCTGTGAAGGACAAAGGCATAAAATTACGCCCCATCCCTGGAAGTGTCCAAGACCAGGTTGGACAGGGCTTGGAGAAACCTGGGCTAGTGGAAGGTGTTGCTGCCCATGGCAGGGGGTGGGACTGGATGGGCTTTAAGGTCCCTTCCATCCCAAGCCATTCCATGATTCTGTGCTTTGTTACTGAGCAGAAAACCTTCTTCCATATTAGATTAAAAGGAACCTCTTAATTAAATAGTTATTTCTACCCTGTAGTAAGGCTGGCCCATCCAGTTTAATGACACCAGAGGAATGAGCAGCAGTAACAGGAATTCTGCTTCTGATCTACAACAGATCCAAAGCTCGTAGAAATTAAATGGCAGCATCAGACTTATGCTTTGCATTTGGGTTTTTTTTCTTGCTGAAGAAGTTTTTTAGGACACAAAAATCTTCTCCATGAAGAAATTGTCATCTCCTCTTTCTTCACTCAGAAAATCTGACAGAAAGACAGGAAAGTAAAGAACTTATAGAATGATCAGTCTCTTAAAATACATATGTGAAGCCACCACATGCGTGACAAAACAGGCCCTAGTGCATTGATGATCCACAGACCTGATAAGGAGAAGTTGTTTCCCCCATTTGAACTTTTCAGGAGCCACTTTTAGTCATCAAAACCAATGAGAAAAGCTAATGAAAACACAAAAGATCTTCTAAATCAGCAATTTCCCCCCTCCCCAGAGACTGCTCTTCACCTGGAATGTCAGAATGGTACAAAGGGGAAGCTTGGGATCAGTACCGAAGACAGCTGATGGGCTGGAAGGTCTGTGGGTGCTTCCTTAGAACTAGGAGACATAACTACCTCCAGTGATGACATTAATCATCATGTCACCACCATTGCACATCTTCCTGCTGTATGACACAACACCCTCTCAGGGGATTCTGTGCTCCTACCCTGAGCCAGTTACGTATTGGGATTGAGAGACTGCACAGTTACACAGTTAAAAAAAAAAAGAAAATAATCAGCTGTAAAGCAGTGAGGAATCCTAAGAGGAGGTTGGGATGGCCATTCTCCAGGACACAAGGCCATCCCTGTTGAATCCAGCCATGCCCATGCAGTGAATCTCCACCTCTGAGTCCTGGGCGTAACAATGCTCTCAGGCCGACTCAGGTTGAAGTTGATGACCTTAGCCAGGTGACCTTAAAGGAATTTCTGAAAGCACTATCACTCAACAAATTATGACCCATTTGCACCCACATGAGCCTCTCCACGGGGCTGCTGCTCTTGCAAGAGCTGCCATGTGACGCAGAGGAAGGTTCCAGCCATCCCCATGCTGGGTATACCAGGTCCCAGCACACCTGTAGAGGCAAGCAGGTGGCACCTTCTCATCTGAGACACTTGTGCTGGGCCATCCTGACCTACTCTGTGACACTCTGCTGTGCTGACTCAGCCTTAGACATGGACATTTCCTCACAGAGGCACTTGCATAACAACCTCCACAGCTGGCAGCACCCACACTTCCCCATTTATTGGGAAGCTCATTTTTAACTTTGGAAAATGCTGCTCGCCTGGCACATAAAAGAACACCTCCTCACCACCCAAAAAAAACCCCCACCAGCCACACAACAGCTCCACCTCAACCTTTGACGAGGATGTGGGAGAGTTCCCTACCCAGGTGATCGCCCGGCTTTGCCCACACACAACACGCAAGAGCTTCCGCTGCGCTTTCCTCGAGGAGAGCCAGCTCAGCCTGGAACACCCTCCCATGGACCACCCTCTCCATGTGCCTTGTCCTCAGCTGCCTGCTTGGGAAACACCTGGCTCGACCAGCCCCATTCTCCCAGGGCTGAGATAAGAATGACAAGGATTGACAGCCCTGCTGAGCTGAAAGGAGAACGGTTTGCATGCCTGGCTCCCAGCTCCCAGCCCGACTCAGTCACAGGGACAGGATTAAGCTTTAGGAGTTCCCGCTCCCAGTCCATGGTCAGCCTCCCAGCTTGTGCATGGTCAGGGTTGTTGCCTCGTGCCACACTGCAGAAGAATGGTGAAACACAGCCTGTATGCTGTTATGATTCATCTAATCTTCACAGATTTATGGGGCACAATAGATCAGTAACATAAATTTTACAGAGGCCTTTCATTTGTTAAGCAATCCATTCCCACCTATGGGAAGAGAGAGGTTTCAACAAAAGCACAGTCAAGTTTTCTGGTTTAAGCCTGCAACTGAGTGCTTCAGAGTTTCCTTCCCTGTGCTTTTAGTGCTTTTCAGGGCTCAAAGCTCTGAAACAGCAAAGCACACAGAGAATCAAACCCTCTTGTTCCCCCCAGAACAAAGAAAATCCACAGCAGAAGCAGACAGAAGAGCTCATTGTGGCTGTCTGTGTAAGCCAAGGGAATGACTTAAGGCTTTGACCCAGCATATCTATCTGCTCATCCCTGACATGGCAGAGATCCTTAGTTTTGACTAGTGAGAAGGGATTAGCTTCAGATTTCTATTTCAGAATCGCAGGAATAGCAAGTGATCCGGTAATCTGGAGCTATGCAGCGACAACAACCTATCTATAGAGCAACCTACAGAATTTATACTAATAAAGCTTAATTCATTACCTGCTTTTCTTCCAAACTTACTTGCAATGTTTCCCACAAGTTTTGATTAATTGCCACAGGTACACGCACGGAACAACTTATTTGCACATTTGCTAATCAGCTTTAGTCCCAATACACACAAGGATCAGGTACCTTGTGTCCTGCTCAGCTGTTATTCCACGTTATCCCTTGATACTGCTAAGGAAAAATGAAGGCACGTTCCCTCCTGCACATCCACCACTATTTATCACTCCAATCTAACACCCCAGCAGCCTTTAAATAAGGCAGTCATGGCTTGAGAACATCTTTGCTACTGTGAAGGCAAAGAAAGCTTAACTTAGCACCTGAACAGCTGAAACTAGTCTAGACTTAATGGGAACACTGGAATCACCTGCCTTAAGACTTCTTGCTGCTCTGCAGTGCTCTGGCACCACCCAGCTGGGGTAATCTCCTCGGTGGAAACACTCAAAATAAATGTGGTTCTGCTTCAAAAACTCCACTGTAAGAGACAAAAAGGGTGTTGGTGAATCACAGTGCCCTGAGAGTGTCACCTGGCTCCTTGGGTGGCCTGGTTTATGGACAGGGTGGGACAAGAAAGTGATTTTGATTTATAACCACCATCAGTTTGCTGTTTTGCAACAGACATGGCCCAGTCAGCTCCAGGATGTTCAGAGGTCTCTTGCCCAACAGGTTCAAATATTTGGCTCCATTTTCTGTATGTGAAATGAGCAGTTCGGGCAACCCTTAAAAATACTTACAGCACTTGGAAAATTAATAGGTTCCCAATTCCAAGAGGGAAAAGAAAGAAAGAATGAAAGAAAGAAAAGAAAGAAAATACTCAATACACATTTCCATTGCAGGAAGTTTTACACCCACTACTTCCCATGACCATGTCCCTGATATTCTCCAGTGACTGGGAAGGAACACCCTAATGAAGGAACCCTCACCTGAGAATCAGGCCAGACACATTTTTAAGGAGACTGACATGTATCCCAATTGCTTTCTGTGGGTCAATGACAAGCTCCATAATTACCATGTGTATTTTGATCTTCACTGATACTCACCAGCTGCAGGAAATTACACACTGTGCTGTACCTGCTGTAAGCTTATCCCTTTGCTATCCTGTTGTTAACTATTCTCCCTTTGGGACTTGCAGCATCTCCTACTCCAGCCACTGAAATGGAAGAAAATGCCAACACCAGCTTGGAAGAAGACTTTGAAGGACAGGCAACACACACAGGCAAGGAAACTAACTGGGTTTTTTTCCTAAAAATAAGTGAAACTGTCCATGTTCCCTGGGGAAGCCCAGAATTCCAGTAGTTCCAGTGGACTAACCAAACCTCTTGCACAAAACCACAGATTCCAAAGGCAATGAGAAGGTATTTTGGGGCGAGTGGCAGCCCCCATGGAGGGCAGGTAACACCAAGCGTTGTGCTGCTCCTCCTCAAACCTGAAGCAAAGGCCAAATGCAGGGGACACTTGACAAAGTCACCAAGAGCCATGGCCCAACATGGCTCCTGTTGGTTTATTGCCTCACTCCTGTGGTTTATTGCTTCACTTTGTACTCTAGGGGAGTAGAGAAGACAACAAAAGAGCAACAAAACCCCCACTCCCACACTAGAATTAGGTGATAACATTTCACTAGAAAGGCAAAATGGTTTTTTCCTTCTTACAGAAGGAACATTCGATGCTAAAAATGCCCCTTATGGCAAACACAGCACAGCATTTAGAAGCTTTAAAAGAGACCTCGCTCAAAACCATCATTGTTTTTAATCCAGTGCTCAGTCACCAAGATTTTTATGAGTACTGACATTGTGTTCAGCTCTACAGCCAGGGATCATCTCTTCCACCCCACTGACAGGTAACAGGTTGCCAATCATTCCCTCCCTGTGCTCCGAGGGCTTCTTTTCCTTGGAGCTGTAATAAATGCAGCTCTTATAATAACTCTGGGGTTCTTTCCCAACCAGCCTTGCTGCTGTTGGCCAAGATTATGATATATACACAGGTTGGATGTGGCTCTGAGCAACAGAGCTGGTGGAAGGTGTCCCTACCCATGGCAGGGAGTGGAATGAGATGATCTTTAAGGTCCCTTTCAACCCAAACCATTCTAGGGGGGGGAAAAAAAATAATAAAAAAAATATATATATACACATACACACACACACCCCCCATATCTCACTTTCATCACATCATCCTTGTGAAAACGAGAGCTGCTTACCTGGTCTTTCCTAAATTTCCCACAGGAAACTTCACCTCTGAAAATACTGAAGTATTCTTTGTTTTTGCTTTAAAACCTAAGATGTAGATTAAAATTTTTCGTTTTGAAAAACAGCACTGGAATTTTGAAATTAATTTTTTTCCCCAATTTCATAATTTAAGCAGTTTAATCAAGCAGCTCCAAAGACCAAGATCTGCATTACAATCAGAATTATCATTTGCCTTATGGGTTACTCTTCTAGTGCAACATGTATTGTTTGGGGTTTTTAAAAATAATCTCAAATGTCCTGCATTCTTAGTTTTACTCTGAGTCCTTATGCACATTTAATATTTAAATTTTATTAAATATTTAAATTAATATTTAAATAGCCTGTTTATAAAGAAATCAAACATTTGTCTACAAAACACCACCTTTGGCCACCATGGCAGTTTTAACAGGTTTCAACATCCTCATCCATGTTAACAACTCATGTAGTTCACCAAAATCCTTCCAAAGGATTGGATCCTGATGGGAACCAGATCACCAAAGTGATCCAGGCTAGAAAAACCCTCTTTCTTTCTTTTTGGGACACATTGATCCCAAAGCTTTGGTTCTCAGCACTCCTGGAGAGTGCTTTGGAAGGAGGAGGGACGGATAAACTGAGGCACAGAAGGACAAACCAGCAAAGAACAGAAACTTCTCAAGAAACCTCTTGGTGCAGCCACTTTCTCACCCAACTTCATCTCTCTTAGGGCCCAAAGGTGTGATCAATGACTGGAGGAAGTTCAAATTAGAGAGTGAAGATGGAGATTCCTTACCCCTGAGCAAGAAAGAAATGCTTAGACAAATGTCTTCACCACACAGATCTTTCAGCAGAGATGATAAAGACACCAGAGAGAGATTCTGCCGTAAGGTAAGAAAAGCAAAAGGAATCAATTTTGGCTCTGTATAAAACATGCCTGTTATAAGGTAGAAAATCTTGAATTTTCCACTTATTTTCTGTGTAACTTAGCAGAACTCTCACAATGCAGACAGAACACATGTGCAAAACAACGGAGGTAGGGAAGGGGCTGGAGCTCCAGGAGCAGCTGAGGGAGCTGGGAAAGGGGCTCAGCCTGGAGAAAAGGAGGCTCAGGGGGGACCTTGTGGCTCTGCACAACTCCCTGACAGGAGGGGGCAGCCAGGGCTTGGGCTCTGCTGCCAAGGAACAAGGGACAGGATGAGAGGAAATGGCCTTGAGTTGTTCCAGGGGAGGCTTAGATTAGTTGATCCAGGAGATCAGGAAAATTTCTTCTCCATAAGGGTGGCCAAACGTTGGAATAGGCTGCCCAGGGCATTGATGGAGTCACCATCCCTGAAAGCATCCAAAAAACTAGGGATGTGGTGCTCAGCGACATGGGTTAGAGGTGGATTTAGCAGTGCTGGGTTAATGGTTGGGCTTTAGGATCTTGGAGGGCTTTTCCAACCTTAATTAATGCTTCTGTGATTCTCTCTATCCAGTCCTCTCCCAAGCAAAGGGTAACTTCAGTAAAACAAGCAGTGTCTTTCACATCTATCACAGCATAGCTTGACCTTTCTTCCTCCCTTCCCTGCCACAATGCTCTATCCTTGGTTAAGGCAACGGAAAATTTTTAACATGTTTAAGAACCTATTAGTCAGGATAGAGCTCTGAGCCTGAACATCACTCATGACCATTTACTAACTCCGAAACAGAGGGGAACCAAATCCCCAATAACACAGGAATTAAACCTACCCCACTATTGGCATAATTTCCACCAGCTCTGAGAGATCCATAAATTTTTGCCCAATGTGGCCACTGCTTTCAGTACCATCACGTTGACAGGCAAGTATTGAGACAAGATCTTCACCTGTCTCTCGACGAGACCTCCCAAAGTCACTGTGGGGAGTGATGGTGCTTCTGGCTCAGCTTTTGGGGCTCTCCACACAACAGGTGGGTCTGTCCCCGCTCCAGCTCCAAGGGGTTCCCAGTGGCTAACAGCCCTCTCTGGATATTGGCAGATGAGCATGCAGGAGTACGAGCTGATCCACGCCGCGCAGGAGGACGAAGGCTGCCTACAGCAGTACCGCAAGCGCTGCATGCAGGACATGCACCAGCGGCTCAGCTTCGGGCCCAAGTTCGGCTTCCTGTGCGAGCTGCAGAACGGGGAACAGTTCCTGGAGGCCGTGGAGAAGGAGCACAAAACCACCACGGTCATCGTGCACATTTACGAGGACGGCGTCAAGGGCTGCGAGGCCCTCAACAGCAGCCTGACCTGCCTGGCGGCCGAGTACCCCACCGTCAAGTTCTGCAAGATCAAGGCCTCCAGCACGGGCGCCGGGGATCGCTTCTCCAGCGAGGTGCTCCCCTCCCTACTGGTCTACAAGGCCGGGGAGCTCCTGAGCAATTTCATTAGCGTTTCTGAACAGTTCAATGAGGAGTTTTTTGCTGTGGATGTGGAGGCTTTCCTAAATGAGTACGGGCTGCTACCTGAGAGGGAGCTGCGGGTGCTGGGGAACGGCACGGATGAGCCAGATGTTGAATAATTAGAGCCATAGTCCTCACTGCCTCCCTTTGCTCTTCAGTCAGCTGTAAATCAATGTCAGTAACACCCATCCCACTTAGAGAAGGCGGTCTTTGCTGACTTATTTGTAACATATAAAGATAAAAAAATTGTTTAACTGTTAGTATGTGAATTCTACTTAAAACACATACAGCTGGCAGTCCTGTACATATTTCCGTGCCAGCCACAAGTAATAGGAAGAACAGCAGTGATATTTAAGAAATATAGGAAAAACAAATTAAAAACTGAGGGCCCACGCCTGTCTCCACAAAGCACCAGTCCTTCATCTCAGTGGGGACAGGACTAGTCCATCCCTCTGTGCACACAAAAAGCCATCTCCATGCTCTGGAGTTACAGCAAGTCCTGGCTCCTGATTGACTTCTACCAACTTTGGCAGGAACAAGCAGTTTTAAGGACAGACAAATAGCCCAAAGTCCTTGCATTCCTAAATGGTTCAAGTATCTACATCATTATTTTATTCCACATTTAATATTCAATACTGATGCAAAGAGAGAAGTTAGCTCAGTGCTCCTGTAAGTTTTTCACCCAAACAGCTGACACAGACACAGCATCAGCTGATTTCAGTTCATCGGTGCTCCCTATGCCAAGCAACAGTATTTAAAATGTCTGTGAGTTTCTGGAAAAGTATGTTGTGCTTATGTAATAACTCTGAATAAAGCTTATCAGCACTCAAAAGCTGCCATTGGAAGTGTGAAATATATTGGTAGTACATAACCTTAGCCTTAAAGACATGTGAAATATTAGTATGCACTCGTTAGACATTTACTAAACTCAAAGTTTCAAGTTTTGTTAAAGGAAAGCTGCTGAGAACTACAATTTAACAATTTGTCTGAGAGGAAGATATGGGGTAAACTCACTATAAACATTCCTCTCTCTCTCTACCTGATACAACACAACAAAACATTAGAAACACTTCAGTGACTTCTGCACACTGCCAAAGCTAAAGGCTGAATTTGACTCTGAGAATGGAAGGATCTGTGTCTTACTAAAGATCTTAACAGCACAGTTTTGCTGATAACATTTGAGATTATCATAATGTTAAAGACTATTTCTCTTTTGTTTGTTCTTTTTTAGAAACTGTCAAAATGCTACTGAATTTCTGCTTTTAATGTTGTTTTGCCATGGATGACTATTTTAACAGAGCTCTAGAAACCTCACCTCATGTACACCTTCTTAATCATCTCTCATCCAATCTTCTCTAACCTGTAAAACAATTCATGACTTTATTACACCAAGAACTCAAATAGCATGTTCCCAAAATGTCAGGATTTCCATGCTGTAAACTGCTGAGTGAGAGACTGTCACAAGCCTTTCTGATGGAACTCCAGGAGAAAGGAATAAAGCTTTTCCCTTGGAGCAGGGAAAAGCTGCTGTTGTTTCATCCTAACATTTCATTTGTCTCTTCAGAATATTTGCACATCTACCATTTGCAGATACACCCAACAGCATGAAAATCCAATGATCTTATAGGAGTTAGGCAGAAAATACCGAATTATCTTTTGTCTATCACAAAAGTAACCAGTTACCTGAGTAGCAGGACAGTATTTCTCTTGAATTTTGTTAATGATGTGTTTTAAAGAAGAGACATGAACAATTTCTATCCTCTCCACACCAAAAAAAATCTCCATGTAAATTGTGAGCAGTTAACTTCCTTGAGAACTTTCCCTCTTTATCCAACTTGGTTTAAAAGCTATCAGGCTGTACATCAGCAGCCTCATCACATAAGCTTCATTTCTTTGAGAACAAGGCTGAAAGTGCAAAAGCTCAACAATAACACCACAGAAGCTGCACCTATAGCTACTGTAAGAAATAGGCTGACACTCCAATTTAAGAGACAGATTAAGTGTGCTTAAGCAGGATTGTCTTCAACCTGTAATTTAAAAAACAAAAACCAAAGAGCAAACACATGTGGCACCAGGCCTCAACAGAAGCTCATGACTAATGAAGCTGCAAATAAAACTCTGATCACAGCAGTTATCAGTTTCTGCAGGAAAAAACCCCAACACCTTAAAAACAAAAAGCAAGACTTGACTCAAACATTTGCTACTGTATGAAGGTGTTTGAGTAGCAAACATTAAATGCTTCAATAACACATAGGAACAGCCTTCCTGCTACTCTGGGCTGTAGTTACTCTTCCTTTTGACTCAAAGTCACAGAGACCCTGAGTGTCCCCAAATACTCTGATGGAGCAGAGGGGGGAACAAATTATCACTGGTGTCACTGCTGCTCAGACTGAGAGCAAAGCCTCTGGTAGATGCCAGTGTCCTGCTGTCAGCTGGGCTGGTTATTCTTCCCCCCAGCAGCCTGGACAGGGCTGTGTTTTGGATTCAGTACAGAATCATTCTGGTAACACACTGATGTTTCAGTTGCTGCTGAGCGGAGCTTGCCCCCAGTCAAGGACTTTGCAGTGTCCCAGGCTCTGCCAGCGAGGAGCTGCACCAGGAGCTGGGATGGAGCATGGCCTGGACAGCTGATCCCCTGGGCAGAGGGACATCCCACACCACGGGATGTCATGGCCAGTGTGGGAACGGGGGCAGGTGGCCGGGAGGGCCGATGGCTGCTGGGGGATGGGCTGGCCATCAGTGGGTGGGTGGTGAGGGACTGCACTGGGATCACTCCTCTGTCTGCTTTGTACTCCCCTCTCTCTTTTTGTTATCTCCCTTTTCATTATTACTATTACTACTACTATTATTATATTGTACTTTATTTCAATTATTAAACTGTTCTTATCACAACCCAAGAGTTTTATATTTGTTCCAACCCTCCTGCCCCTCGCCCCAGGGAGGTGAGCAAACCCTGAGTGGTCCTTAGGTGCCAGCTGGGGTCACACCATCACAACCTGTCACAAGTTACCAAGCCAAATGCTGCCCTCAGATGCGAGGAATTATAAACCTCAGTGACCAAGACCACTGAGGTTTTTAAAACTACATTTTTAAAACCCCATGGCACAGAAAATAATGATTCTGTAAAACTATTTTGTATCATAAATTTTAGAACTATACTTAGAAGAGCCTCATTTTCAGATGTGGAAGTCTAAACCATTCCTCTGGACTCTTACATATTAAAATAAATATATATCTGCAATCATGGACATGAGTTAGCAAAGCTCAGTGTCAGTCACAAGGGAGTTTTCACAGACTGAAAGCTTCAGAGTATTATACAGGTAGGAAAAGGATAAACCTACAATGAAACCTGAGCTAGAGTTATGTAGAAGTCAGGAGGTAGATTTTTATAAGGTTGTTTTCCTTTTCTCTTACACACACATTTAAATTTATCCTAAAGCCCTCATTTTCTTATGCTATCAATGGCACAAAATGGTACAAGAAAGGATGGGACAATGAAATCCCCTCTTGGTTACTCCTGTAATTCTTAGACAAGTGAGAACCTGCTTTCTTCTACATCCACTATTTCCTCACAGCAGGATGACTGGAAGGCTCAATCTGTAGGTACAAGTCAAATCACTCATTTTTTCTTTGACAGGGTTGATTAATTTCTTATTGCACAGATGGTACTTCAACAGTCTCCTACATCACACCTGAAATCTCCACCAGAGCCCAGACTGGAAAATCAGACTTCCACAGATCCTTGGTACCTAGTTAGTTACAAACTGAAGGATTAATTTGACCATCACCACAAAAAAAGGATCATTTACTAAGCACTGAATAAACTCACAGAGGGGAAGAAAAGCAGAGTTCTTTGCAAAGGGGATCCCTGGAATAACACATCCCAACAAGCTCTATTTTTGACACCCCAAGTACTAAACAAGAACAACTACAGGAGGAGTGTTTCAGGAGAGTTTTCTTCTCTGGTGTCAGAGATGCTGTACTTCACTTCTGTGGCTGAGTTTTGTACTACAGGCAACTAAAGAATAATAATTTTGTATTTTACCTCCAGAAGACACCCTACTCTCCTTTAAAAAAAAAAAGACAAAAGACAGCTCCTTTCTTCTAATTACACCCCTGTTCCTCCCTCTAACAGAGGCTGTAGCAGAGCAATTTTTAAACCAACCATATTCTGAAGCATGTTACAAAATTACTCCCATTTTCTGGATAACCCTCAGCCTCCTCTGGATGTCATCCCACCTCCTGATTCCTGCCTATTGATTCCACTCACTGGCACAGAATAAAAGGCAATTATAAACCCCACAGCAGCTGAACCCAGTGCCTCCATTACAACACTCACCTTGCTCCAGGAGGCCCCAGTTGAGCAACACTGAGCACAGAAGGTCAACACTGTGTTTCAAAACATACTTACAATACTAAAAGCAGCTCTTTTCTCCAAACATGTAAAAACAGAGTACACAGGTGAGGCAACAGTAGTAAAGACACCTTTCTCAGAGCTGCCTTTAATAAAGGTATCCCAGTACACACTTGATTATGCTTTAGAATCAAAGGGTTTATTTTTTTCTTTGTGTTCCACTGCCTTCAAACAAAAAAAGAAATTTGCATTGGTATTAAAATGCCTTAAATTCTTTTCAATTGTAATTCAGGTCCAAGTAAACATCATATTTCATATACAAGTTAGCTTTATTAACCTTACTGGAATTCAATCCCTCCTTCCACCTTCCTCATGTCAAGGAAGGTGGAAGGTGTTTACTTGACTGTTGGCCAGTCAAGTAAACATGTAACTGGCCAACATCCCCGGGAGAATCTCTCATCATGGAAAGCTCTCTGTTTATAGCCTAAAAATCCTGATTAGCAATAATTTTGACAACTTGCCTGTATCTACAAGACAACCCACAAGGCCTGCCTAAGTGTAACTGTTGCTGATACAGTTAAAATTCCAAGATAACAATGATTGTATTGGAGCTGGACAGAGAAATCCTCATCAGGAGGCACTGAGTAAAAGGCAGCAGTATACACACAGCTCAGCAATGCTATGCATTTCATTGATTTCTGAGTTCTCCAGTCTCGAACCAAGCTATTTACAGGCTGCCTTGGTCTAGTCTTGAAACTTCTAGAAACTATTTGTGTGCATTTTCTGCTAGTTATCCAGTATTATCTAAAACAATGCATATGGTGAAATGCTGGCTTCACTAAAACTACTTTTCCCCCAATTAACTGTAATAAAATAACATTTATCTTAGCAAAGGAACCCTTAAAGCAGGAATTGTCATACCAGGTCATTATGCAGGTTTTACCAATACCCTGAGAAACACCAGGAGCAGCATTTTGCATTAAAAGGAGCCAGGAAGAAGAAAATGAAGGTTCTATGTTTGTTTTAAGGGATCTCTCTAGAAAATAATATTATCATTCATTTATACAGAGCGACAGGGTTAGTTTCTTGTAAACCTGATTCACCCTCTACTTGATTCTGTAAGTTCATAATTCTACTTGATCTAGGAAATGCATGATGGAACAAGGTAACTGAACCTACCATTAGAGTTTATATTGCACATCTACCTGGTGAAATTTAGGCCACAACTCTTAATTACTAATATATTAACCCCAGCTGCTTCCATCCTGTGAATGGCCAACGCTTCCTAGGAGCTGTGGTGGCTGGAGTTTCATCACAGGAGATCAGTCACTGAAGTAGTTGAAGGAGAAGATCGACGCCAGGACTGCGACAGCGGCTGCCACGACCAGCCCTAAATCCAGAGGGAACACAGGCAGTGAGGGAAGGGCAGCACAAGCAGCCCTAAATCCAGAGGGAACACAGGCAGTGAGGGAAAGGCAGCACAAGCAGCCCTAAACCCACAGGGAACACAGGCAGTGAGGGAAGGGCAGCACAAGCAGCCCTAAATCCACAGGGAACACAGGCAGTGAGGGAAGGGCAGCACAAGCAGCCCTAAATCCAGAGGGAACACAGGCAGTGAGGGAAAGGCAGCACAACCAGCCCTAAACCCACAGGGGACACAGGCAGTGAGGGAAGGGCAGCACGGGCAGCACGGGCAGCACGGGCAGCACGGGCAGCACGGGCAGCACGGGCAGCACGGGCAGCACGGGCAGCACGGGCAGCACGGGCAGCACGGGCAGCACGGGCAGCACGGGCAGCACGGGCAGCACAGGCAGCAGCAGGCAGGGAGGAGAGGGTGGGTCAGGGGGAATGAGAAACAAAAAGAGCTACCCCAAAAACTGCTTTTATTAGCATGCTCATTACTGATGCAGCTGAGGAGATGCACAGAAAACCCCAAGACACCTCAGGGATGATTTAAGGGAAAACATTTTTACATTCAAAGCAAACACATATTTACTGCTCCTATTAAATCTTCCAGTTCCCATATTCTATTTCTAATAATTAATAGAAACCAGAAGTTGCTGCTTTGTCAAAGCAGAACTATTTCAATACAAGCAGACCCCCAGCAAAGAGAGCTGTCCTAAGGGCAGACAGATCTCTGAGAGCGGGACGAGACAGCACCATGGAGAAGGAGCAATGGAAAGGAGATTTCTGTGGCTGGTGTCCCCTGAATTCCCGAGCTGACAATTGGGATGCTGTGGGAGTTAACAGTCCTGAAAGGGCCCACTGCAGGTTCTGGAGTGCCATAGCAAACATCTGGGAAGGAACATACCCATATTTTGTTGCAGCTTCAACAGCAACGTTGCTTTTGTCAGCTGTGCCTGTTGTGTGTCACTCGGGCTGTCAGTCACTGGATAAATATCAACTGCACGGAAATCAAGGCAAGAAGGGAAAAATTAACAGTTGTGTTTTACAGTGAATTAATGCAAAAGGCCAAGAACTTCTGATGCCATGATGCTTTTTTGCTTTTTATATATACCCCCTCTATA